>JAZKJV010010643.1:0-345185 GCA_037367405.1 Ottelia alismoides
TGGACCACTACTAATGATGGCAACCATGTGCACATCTGAAAAGACCGCATACACGTGCATGTATAAAACTGAAGACTCGGAAACATCTGACGTCGAGTCTGAACAACTGTAGAGTCTGGAAATCTGAATGGCCTAGAATCTGGATCTTGACCGACCTGTGACTCTACACAATACTCCCCCTTTCTCTCATACTTGTCGGAAAATGAACATCGATAATGTTCGGAGAAGACAATAACACGGGGAAAACAACATGAAACCAATAAGCCGATCTTCATCATTTTTTTCGACTTTTCTTGCAAATCCCTCCCTTTTTCTCGGCTATTTCCAATATTTAAAAAAAATAGTCGTCGCACATTTTTTTTAAATCGTTTTTTGAAACATTTTTAAAGGCGTGCCATTCATCATTTTTTTCAGAATTTCTCAATCAAAATCATTTTTTAACATAAGCCGTTGCCATTTTTTCTTCGGCTTTTACTTTCTCTTTTTTTTGAACTTTTGCGTATGGCTTTTTTTATATTGTGCACGCCTTTTTTAAAAAAAAATCCACTCTTCCCAGTTTTGGGCAAATCAGATGATGCAAAAAAAATTAAGTAACCTACGCAGACTATCATTAGGGTTCAGAAGGAACCCCCACCCCCCTTTTTTCTCTTTGAATCACGCCCACCCCCAGGGCTCTGCTTATTTAGGGTTCCTGATTTGAACCCTTTCGCATAAGAGAGGGATGCCTGTGATGGGGAAGGGGGGTGTCACATGTTGTCGCCGATTCTTCCACCGCTGGAGCACCTCCATCTCACGAGGAGGAGAACAGCGGGGCCCGTCGTCGCTGGAGGAAATCGAAGCTCCGTCGTCGGTGCTTATAGGGAGATGGTCGTCTGGAGCTGAGAAGGATGGAGCGGTTCCGTCTGCGGGGCATCGCGCGGAAGGCCCGGGGTCACCAGTTGGGTCGCCATACTCCAACTGGTAGCGACTCCACTGGAGAACGAACCCAGAATCTCTGGTGGACCTCCATCGTGCAGAGGCATGCCATACTCCAACAGTCTAGCCACTGGAGGTTGTTGTTGGCGATGCCTCTTCCACATCATAGGCATCCTCATAGGCATTATTGGTGTGACAAGAAAGTACGCCAAACTACTGTCAACATTGTTCAGTCGAGTGGTTCCACCTAACACAGTGAGTTGCACGGGGCAGTAGAGTCGCGCCCACGGCTACGACCAAAGTCACGGCCTCGTCCAGATTCTCGTCCACGACCGCGACTTGGATCATGATCGTGTCCTCGTAAGCCGTATTTGTCTCCCTCGCCCAAATGAGACGATGTGTGCAAAGTTCACTGTTGAAGGTAAGACAGGAGGTCAGGCAGCCGACGTCTCAAGTTCCTCAAGTCGGCCAAAGATGGCCTTCATTGTTGGTAATGTGTCGGATATAAAAAATTGCTCATTTGTTGCATGTTATCTAGAATGCAGACCATCAAGAAAGCGGTATACCTGCCAGTCAGAACGCTCTTGTATCTGTTTGGTGCAATAGGAGGATTGGAATATTATAAGCTCCTCGTACAAGCTGGGGAGATGCATGTTGTACTCGATGAAGGTGGAATCACCCTGAGATGCCAACCATATTCGCATGTAAATGTCTATAAAACGTGACTTCATCTTCTTTTGGGAGTATGTTTGTTCAAGATCCTCCCACATTTCCATGGTTGTATTTTTGTAAAGAAGATTTGAGGCAATGTGAGCATCAACACTGTTGGTCATCCATTTGATAACAAGTAGTTGTCTGTCTGCCAATTTTCGTACTTTTTGTCCATTTCATTTAAAGGATTTTTAGTCAGAATGCAGAGTTTCCTCTGACCACCAATTAACACCATAAAAGATCGAGACTAGAGCACGTAATTTTTTGTACCCTTGAGTTTGATAGTAGGTCCTTGTGCCATAATATTCATGGTCAAGGGCTTTGTCTCGGTAGAAGAATGCGCCATGGTGATCTTAAAAAAAGGAAAGAAGATCTTGTAATCAACTAAGGATGCATGAAAGGGCTAAAAATGCTCTAGAACTCACGTTTGCCCTTGAAGGGCTGGAAAAAAGCATGAACGAACAGCAGCTTTGGAATCCTGGCAGCGATCCGGGATGAGTTTTGGATGTCCAAAAAGACCTACAGTACCTGTGGAGGGTAGCTGTGGGACTGACGACCTTCGTAAGAGGTCGTGGAAGTGCTGGGCAGCGCTAGTGGGAGGGTTGCGGTCCCTTGACGACACTAGCGGGCCTTCGTGGGTGGTTCCAGCAGCACCGGTAGGTGCTGGAGATGCTCCTTTGTGGTCGAGTTGCTGCACTGGAGGCGACTGGAGGGCCTTGTGTGGGGCCTTAATTCGGGAAAGAGGGCATGCGCATGTTTTTGCGAGGCTTGAAGGTGGCGATGGGGATTTTAGGTCAGAACTCCGGTCTAGGAATGTTGCTCTGATACCATGTAGAGAAGAGAGACGAATGAGATGCCTATTTCATAAGGCTAAGGTCTCTTATATAGAGAGAAAAACCCTAAAGAGTACAAAAGGAAAAATGCATAAACACCTCGAAGGGTTACGGAACCCGAAGGGTTAAGGGTTACGGAACCCGAAGGATTACGAACATAAATGTAAATATAATAACTATAACATATAAGAATACATGTAAACAACCCTACTTAAAGTGGGAGAAGGCTTTACCTTTTTTGTGAATCAAGGTTGCAGAAATCGGTAGCCGATACTCGGTCAGTGGGGTCATTGACTAAGGATTAATCGGTAGTCGGGCGATTAATCGGATTTAGTCGGCTATTAGTCGATTTTGAATTTTTTTAATTATTATAAATATATAAATCATTTTTTATACATATATTTTTATATATTTGCATAGATTTGTACATTTTCTTTACTATAATAATGAAACAAAAGACGTAGTTGGCTTTAGATATAACATTAAGTATACTAGAATAAGTTTGCTTTAAAAAAATAAAAAATATTAAAAATAAAAAAGTTCTACGTAAAAGTCGACCGAGTAGTCGGCCGACTAGGCCGATTAGTCGGCCCGATTAGTCGGGTTGACCGACTAATGGCCGACTAGACCTAGTCGAGTCGGCTACCCCACCGACTCGACTAGTCGGCCTAGTCGGCCGATTTTTACAACAGTGTTGTGAATTCATATGAAAGAACGAGAATGGGCATCTGCACATTCACTTTTAGATATTTAAGAAGGGAACCCTTCTACCAGTTACGTAATATTCTCATGCAAATGATATGAATTTATATGAATAATAACTGCAGAACAGTTTCATCAAAACTACATCATCATGCAGTAGCGTTGTCCAACTTGTTATTACTGGCTTTAATTATGAACAATCTTGTTCTTCCCTGAGGGATGTTTATCAAATATCATATGATTAGCACCAAACCTGCATATACTTGTATAAGTAAAAATGGAAACCCAGTTCGATCATGAAAATAAATTGAAATTAAGCAAAGCTCATAGGGGGATTCTTGTCATTTTGACATTTTTTCAATTATATATACAAGCACTAATAACAAGATTTTTACCTGCAATTTTTCAACTGAAATATCTTCAGGCCTCTTGATAAGTTCATCCCTGGCAATATCCATGAAATGAACCAAAAAGTCGCCCTAAAAAAAGAAGGATGATGTCATCAACCTTGAGAGCTCCAACAAATAAAAAAATGTACAACGTGTGAAATAGTGAAGCCTTCTCCCACTGTAAGTAGGGTCGGCTACATGGATTCTTACTCAAATCTATGGTGAAAGATTCGACTATTTTCTTACATTGGTTGTTGACTACCTAACGCAACCCCCACAAGGGAGGATATGAACTCTAGTCTTTTGAGTGGGAGGCACAATACACTACTAACAGACCATTTAAGTGGGTACAAAGAAAATGTACAACATCAAACAGTAGATAAAATACTGAGAACAAAAATAACCAGGAGTTTGTAAATAAAAAAAATGAAGGGAGAAGAAAATCAAGGCTCCATGTTTTGTTTTATCTGATTATTTCTTTGTATAAGGTGGTTCGTCAATGTAATTTTCCATTGGCATATTTTATATAATGATGCCTAGGATCTTTATATTGAATATATCGAGTTTTTTCCCACATTGTATCAGAAGTCCTTGACCAGTGTATAATGCACATACTTGGAGATATTTTTCTTCCTCGCTAAAAAACGAAACCATAGCATGATACAATGCATTGGCACTAGGGATGCAAACGGATGGATACGGATGCAGATATAGGCGTTACCATATTCTTATCCATTTTAAATACGGGTACAAATACAGAAACGAATGCATTGCGGTAAATGCAAACCATATCCTTAAATACGGATAAGGATATGGAAACAAATAATCACGATTCGGATGCGGATATTTTACGAACGGAAACAGATTATCCTGCAAATAAGAAACGCTCCCTAACGCTTACATTTAGTAGGATTGTTTCGTAAAGTTGAAATTAATACCTAGTTAAATCAAAATTAATAAAATACAAGACAACAAAAACAAAAAGAAACTATAGTATTATACTAAGTTTAATAATTGTGTAATAAATGACTAAATAATATAGAGATGTATACTTTCTTCTCATATTTGAAAATGACTCCATATGCAATATATTGCAACTAATCCTATAACATATTTGGAGATATACACGCATAAAAGTTGATGTATTTATATACAATATAAACACAAATTCAGTAATGCGGATACCCGTATCCGTAAAAAAATATGTAACCATATCTATATTCATATCCACAAAAAATTTGAAAGCAATATCTGTATACTTATATGTATCCGCAAAAAAATAAATCTCATACCCATATTTGTATCCGCTAAAATTGAAAATTCATATCCATATCCAAGGTTGCAGAAAGCGGTAGTCGGTATTCAGTCGGCGGGGTCACCTACTAAGGATTAGTCGGCAGTCGGGCGACTAGTCGGAATTAGTCAGTCAATAGTCGGTTTTGAATTTTTCATTATTTTAAATATATAAATCAGTTTTTTATACATATATCCGTATGTATATACATATATTTGTACATTTTATATGACATCATGATGAAACAAAAGAAGTAATTGACTTTAAATATAACATTAAGCATATTAGAATATGTTTGCTTTAAAAAAAAGTGAAAAACGAAAAAAATAAAAAAGGTTGTTGTAAAAGTCGGCCGATTAGTCGGCCGACTAGGCCGACTAGTCGGCCAGACTAGTCGGGTGGACCGACTAAGGGCCGACTAGGCCTAGTCGAGTCGGCTACCCCCCCCCCCTCCCCCCCGACTCGACTAGTCGGACCGACTAGTCGGCCCAGTCGGCCGACTTTTGCAAGCTTGTCCATATCCTATTAAAAATGAATACGATGACGGACGGATACGGATATATCCGTATCCGGTTGCATCCCTAATTGGCATCCAAGCATCCAAATCGCGTAATTCCCCCTTACACATCTTATGCATTTACGAATACCCCATCTCACTATCTTATGTGCATTGTTGCTCGCACTCACCTAAACTTTGTACAAAATATCAATATGACCAAACCATTCAATGTTTTCCCAAATCTCAATTAATAACAATATATATTTCCCACTACCAGTCAAGGTTTTAAAAATCGATATTGTTAGAAAATAAGAATGCGGAAGTGTATCAGAAAAATAAAGATAAAACATTGGAACATCGAGATTTAACATGGAACCCTACTCCTTAAGGAGAGGGATGAAACCACAGGAGAACGCCTCAAAGGGTTGATGTATGCATTGCACTTTCTCGTCTGGATACAATGGGTGTGGGGGTCTATATATAGCCCTTACTGAGTCTCCACGTCTCATAACTGGTAAATGTGGGACTAAAGACTTGGATGTGGTAAATGGATCCTAGAGTGATCCATTTACCCATCTCCCACATAAGTGGCGCATAACCAAATACTCCAACAGTTATCAATCTCGTATACACAAATGTAGAAAGAACTATATCAGATATATCACATATATCGATGGAAATCATAGAATTACCTCAAAAATATGACTCTTCTTATAAATAAGGTTGCACGGATACTATAATAATAAATAAGATAGGCCTACACTCGTATTAGGTACTATTTTTTCAATCAAAAAGGGAGAACAACTATGTGTGTGTCCACTCCAAATATATTCATAAGAAAAAGGAGAAAACTTACGGTACCATGTCTAGAAAAGATATCTAGAGAAATGAGTCACATGATCAACATAAAACTTGTTGGACCAAAAGATGACCCCATTGTGTAAAAGCCAAATTGCCCAGATCGTGGATACCGCAATAGCTCTGACATGGATTTGAATTGGTCGGACACCAAGGAGTTTCAGAAAAGTAGGTGGGGGAAAGGTCGACCAAATAAATGTCTACAGCCAGCCAAATCTCTTTTACACATGCACACAAGTAGAAGAGTTGTTACAAGTCCTCGCTCTAATTCCTGCACAAGAAGCATGTTATATCAAGCCCCGAGACGAATGCCAATCTTCTGGAATTTGTAAGTAGACGTTTGAGCATGTGCAACTAGAGAAAAATCTTGATCTTCAAAGATGTCCTAAGAGTCCAAATCAATATCTTCAAAGGTGTCTTAAGAGTCCAGTCTTGAGAGATGTTTCATGTCCTCGCTCTCATTCCCACACAAGGAGCATGTTGCATCATGCCCCGAGATGAATGCGAAACTTCTAGCCTTTGTATGTAGTCGTTCGAGCATGTGCAGCTAGAGAAAAATCTTGATTTTCAAGGGTGTCTTAAGAGTCAAAATAAAGTTGCAATCTCTCTCTATGATCCCTAGGTCAAACACGGAGTTGGCAGAAAGCGATTGAGCGCCTTATATTACTTTCTAAAAAAATACCCAACACGCCAAACCCAATGGTTACAACCTTCAGATGCGCACACACAGCTAGCAATCGCCTTGAACTTTTAAAGAAACTCCCCCTAAACACAACACAGACAAAGGAGATGAGAAACATGCCATCCTATGCTTGTCCACCCAAGCTGTCTAGACAAAGATACCATGATCCTCGGCAAGTGCAAAGACGAGGGAAACGTTCCTGTAGAGGACCGTCCACCGACCACTTATCCCTCTAAAACAAAAAAGACGCTTTGTTGTCAGTGTGGAAAATTGTTGAGAATGATTAAGATAATTTATTCAAAGGGCATGGGGTTTCTTATATAGTGTAAAACCCTAGAGCCGAGTAGAGACAACTATATAAGAGACCCTAAAGGGTTACAAGACTCAATAAGTAAAAAACAGAGAAGAGATAATCAAATAGCTTTAACATTCCACCTCAAGTTGGAGCATATCTAGCGATCATGTCCAACTTGTTAAGCAACATGTATTTCTTCGGCAAGTGTAACATCCAGGTTCAATTAAATTCGAACCTGACCCGATTAGGCTCCAATTAATCCAATAAAGTTATCAATAAATGTTAAATAACCTAATTCTATCTATTGATCACAAATTAAACTCGTTCGGACGCAATCGACCAAAGTTGACAGCATCGTAATGTGTGCCACGGAAAAGTTGTGATGCAAATTCGGAAACTGCAAAACAAACCGATACCACCCAAAAATCCGATTCGACGAAATAAGACCAACGGAATCGACCGTTCGTCGATCGGAGATCATTTGATATCTTTAAATCGCAAAATTTAACCCCAAACCAAAACCGTATCTTGAAAATTTCAGGGAAGCAAACCCAATCTGAAGTATATCCATATTATACTCATTTTGATCGACATTCATAGACGGTCAAATTGAGATATTGTGCGTCGAAATCAGAGGCTCGAAGTACGCATACATACAATTTTAATATCTTATATAAATGAGAAAAAAATAAAAAAAATAGTAACAGACTGCTACTCTTCTGTTAAATTCCAGCACAAATATATATATATATATATATATATAATTAGTATATTATAAGTTAAACGTTGTCATCAATGATGTCATTGATGATGATGTCATCAATGACATCATTGATGCTCATGTTATGTCTTTAAAAAATATAATTTTGGGGAGGTTCCAGAACCGTCCCCCTCCCTTATTTCTTTCCCATTTCTTTCCTACTTAACCAATTCCAACGACAAAGCCTTCCTACTTCTTTCCATTCTTCTATTTTCCCCCCAATTCCAACAAATGTCTCCTCTTTCATAGCCATTTCTGCTGGATTTGGGAGAGATATTTGTTGTTGTTCTTCCTTACCTGGAACCGCACTCCAGGCTCCTGACAAGAGGAATTTCTACTCCAATTGAAGCCAATCACTACTAGAAACAATTGCTACAACCAAGGTGTTGTTTTTCTCTGCTCCAAGTTTCCATCCTTTGCATACAATTAGATCCTCATTTTTGAGATCTAATTAGGTACAATCCATCCCTCCTCTTGCTGCCATACATGTTGATTAACACATTCTTAACAAACAAGTTTGAAGAATTATAAAAAAAACATGCAAATTATAAGTAGCACATTTAATGTTGCACAAAGTGGTGGTTGTGAAGAAACAAAACTCATGACATCTCTCTGGATTATAATTGTGTGAAATTATACAATTTCTTATCTTTAGATGCCAACATGTTCCTCTCTAGTCAAATATATTTAGATTTATCTTGCATGAGAGATCCTTTGATGTGGTTGACCGTATTTGCATGATATTTAAATAGCTTAGAACAATACTATCAAGCCTATCAGAGATTTAGTTATGAGCATGTGCCACTTCCTGAACTCCTTACCATGGGTTGACAAATTCTAAAAGATGTTTTGCTTATTAGACCAAATGATCATAACGTCTTTTTATTTTTTTATAATAAATCACGGTAGTAATCATAGCATTAAAGTAAGCATAAAGTTCGGAGCATGCTATGCATTTAGGGGACAATGGTGTTAAATCCAACATTAAACAACTGTAACTTTAAATCCATCGCATTTTTTATCCGGTTGTACACATTTATTTGCTTTTCCAGGATCTGAATTCCTTAAGTAATGAATGGTCATTTGGACAACATTTGAACTATGGACATTAACAAGTCTTGGAGATTTACATTGACCACTATAGCCGAACTCTTATTACTTCGGTTTACACGTCAAAGATATGTTTCTAAGAGTACTTTAATCCTCTTTATATGATCAACTTTAGATGATGAATAACTAGCTATAAAGATTCTTAACCTAAAGAAGTTATTTCAAAAATAACCAGTGAGAGGTACAATAGTGATAATGATAAGCATCATTAAATCATGGGGCATGTTGCCATTGACTGAATGCCACTGATTAAATAAAAATCCAGAAAACATCATGAACTTAATTTGACACAACCACCAACTAGATTAAGATAAGAGTCATGTTAATTGTTTTAGTCCAGTTAATAAGCCCTAATTGAAAATGTTCAAAAATCTATTGATCCGTAACTTCAAAGGAAGAAAATACAAAACTTGGAATGAAGCATAGTTGAGTTTGATAAAGAGATGAGATCGATTACAACTAAGTCCAGATAATGTTCAGATCAATCACAATTGAGTTGACTATAGCTGATTTTGCTACAGAATCATCAATCATCATAACTCATAAGACCTCAATCATCGACAGTTCATTGGATCTTAGAACTACTATAATGAATAATAAAGATAAACTAATGGATCCTTGACCTGTAAAGCTAATTACACAAGGTATGGTAAAATGGATATAAAATCTAATGAATCCTCTATGGTTGAATGAAAATCAGAATGAGAATTTTAGTGTTAGTGATGGTGACCCTTACCCCTGATTGTGCGAGGGCGTGGTGACTAGGGACACAAACGGATGCAGTTGTATTCGTATTCGTTTGTATTTGTATTCGTTTTTAAGAGGATATGGTTCTTATTTTTCTAAAACAGAACGGATACGAAAATGAATATGAATATTATAAACGATTTTTTTCACGGATACGAAATCGAATACGGATCTTAGTTTAGAGAATGTGAATACGAATACAAAAAAAACGAATCCGGTTACGAATACGAATATTCATTGTATATATTTACATTTTAAAATATACAAACTTGGGGTTTGTAGATATATATTATTCACTTAAGTATCTCTTTTGTTATTTACTTTCCCGTTGTACTCTTTATGTAATTTACCCATAGGCTACTCTCCTATATAAGAGAGCCTAGGACTGATGGAATAAATAAGTTCTCTTATTTTCCCAACATGGTATCAGAGCGACGGTCCTAGACCGGAGTTCTCGAGCCAAACCCTAACCCTAGCCCCACCTTCAAGCCCTCGCGCCACCGCCCGCGATCTCGGATCGCCTTGGCGCCGCCTGCTTCGACTTCGCCTCCGCGTGCCTGTGCGCGGTGCGGCTGACCGCTACGGTGCGCCTGCGCACACTGCGGTTGAGCACGACGGTGTACCTGCGCACGGTGGGTTGTGCGTGCTGCACAGGATTCTTGTGCGCACTGTGACCCAGCGCAAGGTCTCCTTCTGCAGTCCCTGCGCGTGACCCTGCGCATTCCTGCATGTCTCCTGCGCGTTCCCTGCGCGCGATATCTGTACGCGTGTGTGCGTTCCCTGTGCGCGAGATCTGTGCGCGTGTGTGCATCCAGCGGGTAACCCTCCAAAGGGTTTGACTTCCGTGCACACAAAACCCTAGGTCAAGCGCGCGCTCCTCCAAAGTAATGGGTTTGGTTGCTTGAGTCTACACACGCAACTAAACCCATTAATGTCTGTGTAGACGATCACATCTTCAGTCTACTACCCCAGTTTTCCTCTATTACTATGTCAGAAATCAAGGCAGATATCCCATCTATAGGCGCATTCAGAGGTCCAGCGCCAATTTTAAAATGGATGGTTCAAATTATGAACTGTGGGCAATGCAGTTCATGAGTATGATGAAGTCAACCGGTAAGAAACACATTCTTACTGAAGAAGAGCATGCCGAGAAGACTGGGGTCAATGTCTCATGGGAGGCAGATGATGCGTATGCCAAGGTTTGGCTATCTGGAACCCTGGCAATTGAGATTGCCAATGATATTCTTCATCAACACACAGCCAAAGCAATGTGGGATATTCTGGCGGCTACATATTCTCAGGCAAAGAATGAGACGAATATTCTGCTACTCCAGCATGACATATTTACTATCAAGCAGAATGGATGGCCTCTGCACTCTCTGTACACATCTCTACGAGGGATGTTTGAGAAGCTGTATAGCTTCACGCCTTTGACAGCCACTCCAGAGCAACAGAAGACCTAACCGGAATGCCACTATGGTAGGGGTTTTTCTCGCTGTCCTAGATCCAAAGTACGAGGCAGCATGTTCCCAGATCCTGGCGGATTCTACTATTCCTCCAATGGAGGAGGCATTTCATAGGCTGAGTCGCATCAATGGTCCCTCGTCTGCTACGAATCCAACAGCCTCAGCCATGGCAGCAAACCGAGGTCGAGGACATCATCATCAGGTTCGCGGCCGTGGACCTCGCGACAGAGGAGGCCGTGTTCGGCCAACGTGTACCTTTTGGCATCGCACTGGACATACCGAAGACACATGTTATTCTAAGCATGGATTTCCTGCATCTGCACGAGTCGATGAACAGATCAAGCCCCCATTTGCTTCTTCTTTGAATCAGCGCTTTGATGATCTTATTGCTCATCTAAGGGGCATCATTCCTCCATCTGGCCCAGTTGTTTCAGCACCTACTCCAGAGAGCCATTCTAATGTTGCCGCATCCGCCTCTGCGTCCACCAGTGCATCAGGTAGCACATATGCATTTACTAGTAGTGAATCAGATACTTTAGCATGGATTATGGACTCTGGCACCACACATCATCTATGTGGTGATCAAAGTCTACTTACAGGGTATAGACAAATCCCTCCAGGTCGTACAGTGGTTATTACTAATGGCTCACATTCCCCGATTACTGGACAGGGGGATATTAGACTGACGTCATCTATGCATCTCAAAAATGTGTTACATGCACCTGATTTTTCGATGAATTTGTTGTACATTAGTCAAATTACAAAGGATTTACAGTGTCGGGCAATTTTTGATCCATCTTCTCTTGTTTTTCAGGACCAAGGTTGGAAAAAACGAAAAGCGGAACGAGGCGGTTACCCAAGAATCGAGGCGAGGCGTAGCCTCGAGGCGGTCGAGGCGTAAGCCTCAGTTTTTCCACCCAAATTATGTAATTTAATAAAGAATCTTGTAATAATATCAGTAAGACAATATTGTCTAATAAAATTCCAATGTTCCAAAGCAATTAAAGAATATTTGTAGTAACTTTTCGATACGAAGAGTAATAACATGGCTGATAGATTACTTGGGCTAATGTAAAAGTCTAAAAGTTCAAGACAAAATATTACAATGCTCAGAAAACACAATATAAGTTCGAATATTCTACTTCTAGTCCATGTCCAATAGTTCTAAAATGCAAAGAAAACCTAAAAGATGAAGCTTCAGAAAATTCTAATCATGGTTCCAAGCCTCCAAGCCCAACTGCAACATCTGCATAAAGATCATCATCTGAAGAACTGCTACTTGTTGGATCATCCAATGAGTCATCCATATACTTCAAATTTGCTTCATCTTCCCCTTCATCGCTAGCTTCATCATCACCGTCATGAAACTCCTCATCATCGACGTTCACTACCGCTTTACCTAAATTAGATAATAATAATGTTACTTAACTTACTTCTATTGTGTTTAACATAAACAAAGATATTCGAGAATCAAAATAATAGGAAGCCATTACCTTTGTCCTTCCTCCTCTTCCGACGTGAATTGTCTTGTTGATCAGCTTCATCCTCGGCTTCTACAACCTCATCTTCAATGGGGGTATTTGCATCAAGTTCTTGATACGCCTCAAAGTCACAACTTTGGAGCTCTGACACCCACTCATCACTAGAATCCACGTCATCCAAGCATAGTGGATCCTCCATTGTTTTTCTCCTTATCTCTCTCTGCTTCAACTTTAGGTTAAACATCACATAGACCAAATCATTCAATTTGGCTTGTGTGAGTCGATTCCTTCTCTTTGTGTGGATCTAGTGGTGGATTTCCAATATAAATCGTTAGATTAATCATAAATCTTGATATAATATAATTGTAAATATTATCGAAATATTACCTGATTAAAAGAACTCCAGTTCCGCTCGCAACCCGATGCACTACAAGTCAAACTCAAAACTCGGATGGCAAATTTTTGCAATTCGGGACATTCATCCCCAAATTAAGACCACCAATCTGCTGAAAATGTTATATTTCATGAACAAAATTAATGTTAGATATTTTATCAATTGAAAAAAATAAATAACAAAATCAGATACATACTAACCAGGACTCCTCTTCTTTCGTGTACTTATTGCACTTTCTCATCCAAAGAAGCCTCTTGCATGCTTAAAAGCATCAATCTGTAGATCGATTTTCTCCCTTACAGATTAATCCTCTATTATCCTCGCTATGCAATCAAACAAACCCTTTTTTATCTCAAAATGTTTGGAGAAGGAAGGTTCGTATTGGCATTGAGGATTCAGAAAGTAGGCTGCCGCATGCAAATTGGTATGGAGTTGGCGATCCCATCTGTCGTCCACAATATCCCACAATGTTCTGTACTTTGTTTCATCATTGCCCAATGCTTTCGCAATTTCTTCCTTAGCTCTATCCATGGCCTCATAGATGAAACCCATTGGTGGATATTTTTCGGAATCCACCATGCGCAAAACCATAACCAATGGCTTCGTCGTTCGTATCACATAGGCAACACCAGGCCAAAAAAGTTTTGCTTCTCAAAATTGTTTAACTTACGCTTTTCCCTTGAGGCTTGGAAGCATAAGGACTCTTCTTCCATTTATTAGAAGTAAAAAAAGACTCCAGAGGATCCTTCATGCTCATCAATTTTTGTAACGTGAGAAAAGCCGTAGCAAAACGTGTGACAGCTGGTCGCACCAAATCTCCTCCTATTTGCTTCCTTACCATGGCTAAAACCCATCCATGCGCATAGATGTAGTTAATGATCCTTTTTGCTTTCTTGAACACTGAAGCGGGTAGAGGCAATTTCAAGATATCCTCCAACATCAAGTCTATGCAGTGGGCTGCACATGGAGTCCAGTAAAGATGCTTCCTTTTCTCCATCAACAGTTGTCCAGCCGCCTTGTAATTCGACGCATTATCTGTGATAACCTGCAAAACATTGCATTCGCCGACCTCCTCCACAATCTCATCCAATAGTTGAAAAAGCAAGGTTGCATTCTTTACTTTATCGGACGCATCGACAGACTTCAAGAACCAAGTACCTTTCGGATTGTTCACCAAGAAGTTTATTAAAGAACGACCTTTTACGTCTGTCCAACCATCCGACATTATGCTACAACCAGTTTCCACCCAAGAAGCCCTTGCCTCACCCATAACATGCCAAATGCTCTTCACTTCTTCTTTCAAAATCCAACTCTTTTGCTCGTAAACCGATGGAGGCTTCAATCCCCTTCCAAAGGAGCCGACAGCATGAAGCATGGCCGAAAAGGAAGGGCTACTTGCACAATTGAATGGCAACCCATTCTCGAAGAAGAATCTGCCAATGGTACGACACACACGATTTCTCTCCTCTTTCTTCCATGTCTCGTTCAATGTAGTTTGATGACCACTCATCCCAATTGTAGTCGTTGGACTTGGACTTCCCAATGGTGATGGTCCGGCAAGAAAGACGTCCATAGGACCTCTTGCCCTCTTCATGTTGCTAGATCCAGATGGACTGATTGCTTGATTTTCACCACCACCAAAGGGATTTTGCACCTCAAAACTACCAGCTCTACACAATTCTTCCATCTCCATCATTGCTCTTTTACTTTTCTCTTCGTTGGAAGATAATATGGCCTTCATTTCATTCAACACCTCATCAGGAACTTGCGTGCAACCTTTCACATTTTTTCCGGTCTTCGCGAGATGATGCTTGAGTCTAGCGACTCCACCAGTAATTCTCTTGCCACAAAAATTGCATTGAACATACACATATCCTTTAGCTTTTTGACTCTCCTCCATCTCAAGTTGAACACAATATTTCCATGCAGGATCATTCCGGTTTCCTTCAGAAGTCTTGGGGCCTTTCCTTGACTTCGGCATCTCTATGATACATTGATAATATGATTTCAAGCAACAAAAATAAACAACAATCATATGATTTCATAAAATATATGAAATGCTAGTTGAATAACTAGAAGATAACATAATCAATTCTTTTACTAACCTAACCAAATATGGATTACAACTCCTATACATATGCAACAAACAATGTCAACTCCTAGTAGCCTTATAGGCTAGTACTAAAAATAACCAACCAAATAATTTTCGAAATAACATACCTAGGGTTGACCGTAGGCGCGCGAGGGGCCGAGGGGTTCCCAGCACACACGCAGGAGGCGCGGAATAGGGCGAAAACCCCCGCAGGCGGCGAGGGAACCGGCGATGGCGAGGCCTTCAGCAAGGCGGCGAGGGAACTGGCGTCCAGGTCGGGGGCTTCGAGGGTTCCTGTTTTGCGAGAAAGGGCTTCGGGGGCATCGGGGGCTCCTGTTTTGAGAGAAATGAATAATAAGTGGGTCACGTGCGAAGCACGTGACCAACTAAAACCCTACGACGCATCGCAGGTGCGCCTCGCCCCACGCCTCGCCTCGGAACGCCTCACCTCGCCTCGTGTGTCGAGGCGATCGCCTCGCAGATGCAACCCGAGGCGCACGCCTCTGAACGGTTTCTCACCGCCTTGCCTCGAGGCGTACGCCTCGTGCGCCTCGAGGCGCGTTTTTTTGAACCATGTTCAGGACATCCTTACGGGCAGCGCGATTGGGCGTGGCTATGAGCAAGGCGGTCTCTATCGCCTCAGCCGGACTCCCTTTGTTGGAACCTCGTCCCTACCTGCTAGACCCATCTCTCCATTACTATGGCACATGCGCTTTGGACATCTACCGCTTCAGAAACTGTGTCGTGTGTTACCACAGGTTTCACCTCACACGTCTACTCAATGTGAGGCTTGTCAGTTGGAAAAGCATCATCGGTCTACCTAACCCGGTCGTCAGGGTCGGAGTAGTACCTCCAAGTTTGAGTTGTTTCATGTTGATATCTGGAACCGAGTCATGTGCTTGATCATCAGGGAC
This sequence comes from Ottelia alismoides, assembly GCA_037367405.1. Taxonomy (NCBI): domain Eukaryota; kingdom Viridiplantae; phylum Streptophyta; class Magnoliopsida; order Alismatales; family Hydrocharitaceae; genus Ottelia; species Ottelia alismoides. The sequence continues at coordinate 16,143 of JAZKJV010010643.1, forward strand.
ACAGGTTCTATATAGTTATTGTGGATGATTTCTCTCGTGTGTCCTGGGTATTTCTGTTAAAGAATAAATCTGAAGCAGGGAATATTATCATCAATTTCCTTAATGAAATTCGTAATGTGTTTTCTGTATCTGTTAAAATTGTGAGAAGTGATAATGCCCTGGAATTTTGTACTCATACCCTATCCAGTTACTTCTCATCCCAAGGGATTATCCACCAGACATCATGTGCCTATACCTCCCAATAGAATAGGGTTGCTGAAAGGAAACATCGACATTTGCTTGATGTAACCAAGTCGCTTCTTATACAGAGTCATGCTCCTCACTCTTTTTGGGGTGATGTTGTTCTTACAGCATGTTACCTTATCAATCTTATGCCGTCATCTGTTCTAGGCGAGAAGATTCCTTTCTGTCTTATTTTCCCTGGAAAAGAATTGTTCTCCCTTACTACTCGTATGTTCGGTTCGGCCGCCTTTGTCCACCAGTTGTCTCCTGGGACTGACAAGCTCTCTCCTAGGGATGTCAAGGGTGTCTTCGTTGGGTACTTCAGAACTCAGAAGGGGTACAAGTGTTATGATCCATTGCGCAGGCGGTACCTTGCCAGTGCTGATGTTACATTTTTTGAATCGGTTATGTATATCTCAGCTTCAAGTGATCAGTTGATACCCCCTGATAATACTGATGCCTTATGCCACCACCATCACCACCACCAGCACCGCCACCACCACCAGAACTGGTGACAGGAGGTGGATAGTTGAAGATACAGAGAACTGGTGGGCAAACTTCTTTATGTTACTATTACCAGGCCTGATATATCCTTTGTTGTGAGTCGAGTGAGCCAGTTCATGGAACAACCACGTCAGGTACAAATGGATGCCATACATATGATACTCAGGTACCTCAAGTCATCTCCAGGTGCAGGTTTACTGTTTAAAAAAGGCAATGTGATTACTATCTCAGCCTGTGCAGATGCAGATTACGCAGGGTGTCCCAAGGACAGAAAGTCCACCTCTGGATTTGTTGTATATGTTGGAGATTCTCTAGTCTCATGGAGGAGCAAGAAACAAACTGTTGTGGCAAGGTCTAGTGCTGAATCTGAATATAGGGCTATGGCTCAGGTTAGCACAGAAATGATGTGGGTAAAGGCTGTGCTTACAGATTAACATATAGAAGTCTCACTTCCTATGGCTTTAAAATGTGACAATCAGGCGGCCTTATTCATTGCAAATAACTCAGCATTCCATGAACGAACCAAGCACATTGAAGTTGACTGCCACTTTATACGTGATATGATTCAGAAGGGATTTATTGCTACATCCCATGTTAGCTCAGAGAATCAAACGGCAGACATTTTTACCAAGGCATTACTTCGAGGGTCGTTTCAGAAGTACGCGTCCAAGCTGAGCATGATTGATATCTATGCTCCACCTTGAGGGGGAGTGTAGATATATACTATTCACTTATGTATCTGTTTTGTTATTTTACTTTCCCGTTGAACTCTTTATGTAATTTACCCATAGGCTACTCTCCTATATAGGAGAGCCTAGGGCTGATGGAATAAACAAGTTCTCTTATTTTCCCAATAGGGTTTATTCCCTCCCCCCAAAATTATCTCCCCCTTGTCGCCAACCCCTACCCCCCACGGGCCACGACCCCGATGTTGGACATACGAGTAGGGCTGGCTATCGAGCCTAACGAGTCGAGCCAAGGCTGAGCTCGGGCTCGAGCTCGATCGAGCCCAGCCGAGCTGGCTCGGGCTCGAGCTCGATGGACTCGAGCCCTTAGAGAGCCAGCTCGAGCTCGATGAGTCTTGAGCCGAGCCCTTTATCGAGCCCGAGCCTCTTATCGAGCTTGGTCTGGGCTCGAGCCTATTCAGGCTCGTTAAGGAAATAGGTGTTTTTTTATGAAAAAGTGTTTTGCCTGGGCTCGAACCTGAGACCTCCTTTTTAAAGATCGTCCACCTTACCAGTAGGCCACCATCCGAGTTGTATACAAAAGCTAAATTATAATATATATTGTAACATTCTGCTTGTTAATAAAAAAGGAAAAAATACTAAATATCTAATTATAACCAAGATTAACATAGATAAAAGGTAGAAAATCCAAGTCTACAACATAGTCCACCCAACATTGTTGTTACATAAACACATAATCCACCATTAACAATGTTGCAAAACTAATACAAATAAAAATAAAAATCACTGTAGTTTCACAAATTGAATATATATATTCCTTATCGAGCCTGTTATTGAGTTATCGGGCTGAGCAGGGCTCGGTTCAGGCTCGGCTCGATAAGCTATCGAGCCCAAAAATCTGGCTCGGGCTCGGCTCAATAGCTTAATGAGCCAAGCTCACGAGCCCTTATCGAGCCGAGCCCGAGCCTGGCTCATCGAGTCGTGACTCAATAGCCAGCCCTACATGCGAGCCCACGACGAGCCATTACGCAATAAATATTATTGCGAATATCATTCCCTGATCTGAAATGAAGAATAACTAATTTGCATAATAGGTCCCTTAGTACAATTAGGGTTATGTATCATGGCCATCTTGATGATCATACAACTGTTGATTCAATTATTGAATCATAGAGGCTGGTGCTATGATGAATATCTAAAGAGTTAGATTGAGGACTCATCAAGCACCGTCACATGATTGTTAAGAAAGGATCTCCAGACTGAGTAGAAGATGACAATCCTTTCTCATAAGGCTTATATCTAACTGACCTCTTGATGCAGATCCTCTACATAGGAATAGAGATTCGAAAGTGTTAGATATGTTAAGTCAAAGAGTTGACTTAACGAGATCGAGATAACAAAAGTCCTATGTCATATACTGTCACGATATAGGCACGCATCCTCTGACCAGAGACAGATGTGTTATTATATGTATGAGTATTTACATTTGGCAGACCAATAGGTTGATGATCTAATCAAGGTCTACACACCGGCGAGCCGGTGTGCATGCAAGAACATATGAGTAATACAATCTCTCAAAGGGATCATACAGGTTCATTACTGAACCGGAAGACATGAGCTCACACATGAGATATTGGGAAGAATCAAATTCCGTGCACGGTCGTCTCGTTTTAGAAGCTTGACTGAATTTGTAGGTTTAATATATACTTTTGAAAGTATATGATCAACACCTGGGTATGATATATGCTTTTGGAAAGTATATGATCGATACCGACTCCCAATGATCGAATGAGAAACTTGATGATAAAACTCTGAAGTAGATAGTGTAAAATTGATCTTATACTTCGGGTTTAATCTGGGTCTTCCAGTATGTAGGATGTACAGGTATTGGGAATACCAGAGGGTGATGTGATCGTAAACGATTGGATAACCATGACGCTTCCATTACTAGGGAGTGATGAAACGGGTCTGGATTTTATTTACTCCTCTCAGTAGAGAAGTAATCTGATCTTGGTCCAAATATTAGACATTGATCTGAATGTGATTCAGATGCAATGAGAAGATTAGATTTACGATCTTGATTTAATCAAGCATCTATGGGAGGTCCGAGATCTGGATTTGAGATGTGATCTCAATATCCAAGTCACTATACGTGCAACAATACAGTCGTCGTGTCCTTATCTCCAAGTATCTGCAGAGAAAGCGCATTATCCTTGAAAGAGTTCAGGATAATTTTATTGTTGATATATGTATTCGAGCATTGAGAAAATGGATAATTAAATGTGATTTAATTATCATGAATAACATGAATTTAATTCATATTATAAAGAGAGTTATCATAGATAATTAAATGTGATTTGATGATCAAAGATGTGAATAATGTGAATGTGATTCATATTATTTGAGCACATGAGAATAGAGATCTAAGATGATTAAATGTGATTTAATTATCATGGATATTGAATAATGTGGAAAGCGCTATCCATATTAATCATATATATATTATAAATGTGATTTATAATATATAAGAGAGAGCTATTTGTAATTTATATTTGTTAGTTAAATAATAATGTGAATTGGATTCACATTAGACCATTAATTGAAAATGTAATTTATATTTTATTTTGGGTTGTGAATGTGATCGCACGAATGCAATGAAAAATTGGCAAGGGCCGCTACATCGCAGCCTGGATGTAGTTCAAAATTTACAAGGGTTCTCGCATGAGGAACGCATGCGGGTAATTAAGCTAGTTCCGCTGCATCACCGCCCGGATGCAGTCAAAAATTTACAAGGGTTCTCGCATAATGGACGCATGCGGATAAAGAAGTTAGTCCAAAAGAGATTGCAACGGAAGTTGCGGATTGTTAGTTGGAATATTGGCACTTTGACTGGAAAATTGATGGAGATAGTGGATACGATGGAAAGAAGGAAGATTCATATACTATGTCTTCAAGAGACTAAATGGGTTGGAGAGAAAGCAAGGGAGATCGAGAAGACAGGCTTTAAACTTTGGTATTCAGGTAAAGATAAGGGTAGAAACGATGTTGGAGTGGTTGTTTATAAGGATTTGAAGGATTGTGTGGTTGAGGTACAAAGATTCGGGGATCGGATTATTTTGCTAAAATAGGTGCTTGAGGAAAAAAATCTGAATATAATCTCAATTTATGCACCGCAAATAGGTTTAGATGAAAGGACTAAACATGCTTTTTTTTTTGAAGCCAAGAAAAGGGGGATACACTCATTGGTGTTCACCCCAATATATTAAAAGGAAAGAGAGTCAGAGGTACAAACAAAACAAAAAAGAGCGACCCAGTAAAGGAGGCGAGAAACCTCCAGTTCTGGGCAAAAACACAAAAAAAAACAAGATATCAAAAACTAAGTACAACTCCAGTCATCCACCAAACCACTCGCGCGACAGAGCACATTCTCCAAGTAGAAGCGTTGCGCAGAGAAAATGGCCTCGTTGTAACTAAGCCAAATCGACCATAATCTTGCCAGCAGTGCCAAGAGCCGCCTACTATCCATATGTCTATTTATGAAGAGAGAGTCACAGAAGGTCTCCACATCACAAGCACGCACCCAAGCCACAAGCGAGTCTTCCCAAAGCCCCCGGACCATAGGGCAGACAAAGAGGATATGATCCAGGGATTCCACATTCGATTCACACAGGACGCATAGATTGGAAACCGAGAGCATCAACCTTGAGCATCGATCACGCGTCATAAGCCTCTTTCTGCGGACCAGTCATAAGAAGAAAACAATGCGCAAGGGCAGGCCCAACCTCCAGAATAAACCACAGTCTCTCACCAAGGAATCCGAGCGAGCAGGCAGAAGCTCAAGGAGTCCAGCATAGGCCTTCCTAGTCGAGAAGCCACCATCCCTCCAAATCCAATGATCCACGCCCACGGAAGGCGAATACGCAACAGCAAGGACGTCCATCAGAGCAAGAAAGTTCAAGAACCTCTGATCCGAGAAATTCCCCCCAAAGCGAGGAGACCAACACGCATTCTCCCAGCAGAAAGCGACGGAGGCATCCTTGTTCTCCGCCATCGCAAAGAGCCGGGGGAATCGGACAGAAAGTGGATCCCCCCCCAACCAGTTGTCCTTCTAAAAGGAGAAGGCACGGCCGTCCCCCAGGACAGGCTTGAATCTCGCTCTGTTCTTCAAGAAAACCTCCTGAACACCACGCCAGAACGGAGACCGCGCACTCACCACCCCCAACCTGTCTTCCCCACCCACTCCCTCCCATGAAGCTCCCTCAAGATATCAATAAAGAAGCTTCCACCTCTTCCCCACACCCTGCTTGCACACTTAAGGAAGAACGCATCATTGACCAACTTGAGGCGCCTAACCCCCAACCCCCCTGCCTGCTTCTCCCTCGCCACCTCCTCCCAATCGACCAGGCGAATCCCTCTCCCTTCAACACCCGATTTCCCCCATAAGAATCTCTTGAAGCAAGACTCTAGTCTCCTGCAAATCCCAGCAGGCAGACGTCGAGTCGACAAAAAGTGCACTTGAATAGCAGTAAGGACCGAGCGAAGAAGAACCAGCCTTCCGCCTTTCGAGAGGAGCGCCGCGCGCCAACCCGCCAATCTTGCCTCAACCTTCTCCACCACCCCACTCCAATCCCTAAGTCTTGGCCTCACAACCACCAAGGGAAGGCCCAGGTAATCAATTGGCAGACTCCCCAAAGCAGAGCCCAGAATGTTCGTAAAATCCATCGCCACAACCTCCGATAGGCCAAAAGGAATAACCTTAGACTTGGTACCATTTATGCGCAGCCCCGATAATTCGCTAAAGAGGTCCAAAGTCACCGACATGGCAGCGACCTCACTGGCACCCCCTTCAATGAAGCACAAGGTGTCGTCCTCAAATTGAATTAACGGCACGGAAGCGGTCCCCATGGAGAAACCCTTGGAGAGGCCCGCAGCAACAACCTGGTCCACCATACGAGCCAAGACATCCGAAGCAAGAACAAAGAGTAGAGGGGCCAGCGGGCATCCCTGGCGAAGGCCCCGTCTCGGTTGAAAATGCCCCCCTTCCAAACCGCCATTGAGCAAGAGAGAGAAGGAAACAGTAGTCATGCATCCATCCATGAAATCCACAGCTCCGAGAACCCCCGCCTCCTGAGGACCGACCAAAGGAAGGCCCAATCAATGCTATCATAAGCTTTAGCAAAATCAATTTTCCATAGCACCCCCTGTCTCCCCGACGCTTTCCAATCAGCCTCCAATTCCGACGCAACCGCAATACAGTCAGAAATTTATCTTCCCCTAATGAAATCCGCCTGAACGGGGGAAACAAGTGAGTCCAGCACTCTAGAAAGTCTCCTAGCCAGCACTTTAGCCACAATTAAGTAGATGGCGTTTGATATCGAAATGGGGTGAAAGTCCCCAATGTCCTCCGCCGCATCCCTTTTTGGAATCAAAAGCAATAAGGCTCTGTTCAGCCTATCAAAACCCGCATTTCCTCCACAAAACTCCACTACCACCTCAAAAACTTCGACTCCCACCAAGTCCCAGAAGTCCCGAAAGAAAGCCACAGTGAAACCATCAGGCCCCGGGGACCCATCAAGATTAAGATCCCACATAGCCTCTTTAGTCTCCACCATCGAAATCGGCCTAATAAGCATGGCACAGTCCTCCTCGGAAATCTTGGGCACCCCCAGCCCCAACCACTTCCAAGAGCGCGTGGAGCGAGTCGACATGACGCCCCTAAAGTGCTCCATAATGGCAGATTCCATCGCATTATCCCCAACGAAATGCTCCCCAGCAATAGAGATAGCGCGTAATGAATTGTTCCGCTTCCTCCCACTAGCAACCCTGTGGAAGTATGTCGTGTTTGCATCACCATCTTTGAGCCATTTTAGCGTGGAGTGCTGCCGCCACTCAATTGCTCTCTTCTTCTCCTCCTCCGCCACCTTTTTTTTAGCAGAGGACCGCTCCTCGAGCTCGTCCACATTGAGATTTCTCTCACTTTCAACAGAATCAAGCCTCTTAATAATCTCCTCCGCCTCCGTTCTAAGAGCCACCCGCGCCACACGCGTCTCCCGCTTAAAGCGCGCCAATCTCCTCCGCAAAGATTCAAGCTTGTGGCTAAGTCTCACGGCCGCAGACCCCTCCACAATAGAAGAAACCCACTGGTCAGCCACAACACCCCTGAAAGAAGGCTCAAGGAGCCAGCAACGTTCGTATCTAAAGAGGTCCTTCAGAGAGAGAGTCTCACCAGAATCCCACATAATCGGCGAGTGGTCGGAGAAAGCCCTGGGTCTAGAAGAGACCGAGCAAGAAGGAAACCTTTCCATCAATGCACCCGAAGCCAAGAAACGATCAATCCGGGATTGTGAAGTGCCGCTCCTCCAGGTATATCTTATATCAGATGCCACCAAGTTCTCCAAAGCCAAGGAGTCCACAATCTCCTTGAAAGATAAAGACCTCGGATCACGCCCCCCCTTGCCCGGGGGCGATCAGAAGAGAGAATAGTCACATTGAAATCTCCCTCAACGATCCAAGGGAGACCCACAAAAGCACGCCCCGCGTCACGCAAGTCCTCCCAGAGCTCAGCTCTCTTGATATGACAACAAGGCCCATACACGCATGAAAAAGCAATGGGAGAGGCCGAGTCACTCCTAACCAGCACCACTGAAAGCATATGTCTCCCCGAGATGGACGAATCAAGCGTAAAAGCGGGCGATCTCCACGCAATGAAGAGGCCCCTCGCCGCACCCACCGCATCCAAGGCCGTAAAGCCATCCAATGCCCCCGCACCAAAAGAGCGCCACAAAGCATCATCCAGCCCACGCAATTTCGATTCCTGGATCAAGGCAATATCACAACCCCACTCCGACAAGCGGGCACCCAGAGCCTTTCGCTTCACATCGTCCCCCAGCCACCTCACATTCCAGGAAAGAACTTTCATTAAAAAGGTTGGCGACGCCCTCCAGAATGCGCAAGGCCAGCCGCCTCCGCCATAGTGTCTCTCAACGACGCACAAGAAAGAAATGGCGTGAAACCCGTACGAGACATGCTCCTCCTACGATATCTTTTCCCCGATCGCTTATCGGAGCGAGATCCCTGATCAACATCACAGCCCGCAACCGAGTCACCCATCACAGGGCTAGGCAAGGCGAGGATAGGCGAGCCCTCATCATCTTTGGAAAAAGGCCCCAGGATGGACAGCGAAGTTGAACCCGGCACAATAGGCAAAGCATTGCCCGAAGGAAGGCCCAATCCAGACAAGTCCCGAACTGAGGGAGAGTCATGAAGCACCACCGCAACATTACCCGGCCCAATGATGGGCCCAATAGAAGCCCGGGAGGGGTCCGGATCCGAATCCGTGGAGAGAAAAGAGGTTTCCCCACCGGACCAAGACCCGAAACACCCCGATCCGCCAAGATTCGAAGAAGAGAGACCCGTCCACGGGCCCGAATACGAAACGCTCATCGCACGGTCCACCTTCCAGGAAAAAGAGCCAAGAAACGAATCAACCTCGGACGATCCCCCCATAGGCAAAGCGCCACTTAGGGCGAAATCACTCGAGAAACGAGAAGAACCATTGAAGGGGCGTGGGCAATCAACCCATGGAGGCGACGCTTCGCAAAGGCCCCCATGCAATGCCAGCTGGCCAACGGGAGACGAGGCGACATCAACAACCGCAGGGGCCAACGTCTTGATCGAGGATATCGCCGGCCCAGCCACCGCATGCGGTTGAGCAAGAGGCTCCAAGAAAGAAGTCTCCACCAGGGACGAGAATCGACCAACCGAGAAGGTCTCAAAGACCACCTTGCTCAAGATGTCTTCAAGCGAACTTCTGCCACATTCCAAAAGGACCCGAGTTGCCTTCCAATCTGAACCTGGCATGTAGCCATCACCCACAATCGCCAGCAGCTCCCCCCATCGCCGAAGAAGTTTCCCCAAGCCCTGCACCTTACGAGAGAGGAAAGGAACCCCTCGCACCTCCACAACACAAATTTCAACAACAACGCAGGCTCCATCGTCGTAGCGCAAAGGTCTCCACGAGATGTCCTCAAAAACATCACTCGTCAATAAGCTTCGCCGTTGTTCCACAGATAGGCCACGAACACAGCACCTTGAGTTGTCCAAAACAGCCACGTCTCCATCGAACATGGGTCCCAAGAATCCATGCAAACGCAAGCCCACGATACTCCAATCTACTCCTTTACGTAGGGCAAACCCCACAGCAACTCCATCACACCCAGCCCCCTTCACGAGGTGGCCATGCAGGGAACCTTCAATCGACTTCTCCCGCCCCCTCCCTTGAGAAGCATCTTCCACGCCGCGGCTCCCACCCGCCTCCTCCAGGTTGACATCGCCAGCAAAAGAAATTGCCGAATCCCCATCAGGGTCCTTCGCATGAGGGGGGTCCTGAAATCATGAACCACCTGCGCAAAAGACCGCGATCTCTTCCCCCCCACAGGGATCATGTCGATAGAAGTAGCATGCACAATATCCTCCCTCCCGGACGAAGGAGAGTCCTAGTGAGCAAAAGAGACCACTCGTGCAACCCCGAACCAACAGGAAGCTTTCTTGTGGCCAATCCTTCCACAACCATAACATCTTGCAGGCATCACACATGCCGGTGCAGTATGACCACGTTCGCCACATCTAAAACAACGCTTACCCGGCTTCTTGTGAGAAACACGAACCCAAGCACCACCACCTTCATGCTCCGCGGAGGCGTGCACGTCGTCGTGAGCACTCCCCCGAAGAACGTCTTTTCCTTTGAAGTCGACCCGAAGCGCGCGGCCATCGTTCATCACGCTAGCCGAGCTCTCCGTGCGTTTCCCAGAAACGAAGAGAGGCACTCCCGCGATAGATGCCTTCGGTCTACACGAAGTCCTTCCTCTTGATGTGACTGAGGAGCGAGCGCCTCTGGACTCCAAAACTCGCTCTGGAACCTCACGTGCATCTTCCTTAGGCTTCCACCGCTCTCTCACTCTCCACCAGCGTTTCTCTCCGCCTCCCATCTTCCAAAGCAAGATCTGTCATCCTAAACAAGCTTTTTGGGAGGACCTAGATAAGATTTTACAAGGAATCCCACAAAGAGGGATGATTTGCATATGTGGAGATCTTAATGGAAATGTGGGAAAAGATGCTTCAGGGTATGCTAGTGTTCATGGTGGACATGGTTTTGGGGATAGAAATGAAGAGGGAAAAGTCATCCTGGATTTTGTAACGGCATATGATCTTTTCATAACAAATGCTCTCTTTAAGAAGAGGGAGGAGCATTTAATTACTTATAAGAGTAGGCTAACGAGAACACGGATAGATTACTTTGCGTTGAGGAGAAGAGATCGATTGTGTTGTAAAGACTGCAAAGTAATCCCAGGAGAGAGTTTGACATCCCAACGTTGCTTATTAGTCTTGGATGTATAAATAAAAGGGTTGGTAAAGAAAATGAGGGTTCCTAAGATCACTAGAACTAGATGGTGGAATCTTCCACTGAAGCAATCGAACTTCAGGGAGAAGGTTTTAGAAGATTTATCTTGGGATTGTAGTGGAAGTGCAAATGAGATGTGGGAGGCAGTAGCATCTTGTATCCGAAAGACAGCTAAAGAGATGCTAGGTGAGTCAAAGAGAGGAACCCCAGGTCAAAAGGAGGCTTGGTGGTGGAGTGAAGGGGTACAAGAGAAGCTAAAAATTAAAAGAGCATGCTTTAAAGCTATGTCTAAGGATTGAACAGAGGAAACTGTCACATACTACAAAATAGCAAAGAAGGAGCAAAGAAGGCAGTAAGCGAAGCTAAGTCGAAAGCTTATGAAGTTTTGTATAAAAATTTCGACTCTAAGGAGGGCCAGAAGGATATATTCAGGTTGGCCAAAGCAAGAGAAAGAAAGACCAAAGACCTTTCTCAAGTGAGATGCATTAAGGACGAGGAAGGTCACGTGCTTGCTACTCAGAAGGATATAGAGACTTGATGGGAGCAGTACTTCCATAAACTTTTTATTGGGGAAGGAAATAGAGAGATCACTTTGGGTGATCTAGCTAGTAGTAAAAGTTACTTGAATCGTGCAAGCTATAGACAGATTCAAAGAAAGGAAGTAGAGGAGGCTTTGAAGGTTTTGAGACCTGGGAAAGGTGTAGGACCGGATGACATCCCTGTAGAAGTATGGAAAGTTTTAGGTGAGTGCGGTCTGACTTGGCTTACGAATCTATTCAATGTTATTTGGCGAAGCAAGAAAATGCCTGAAGATTGGAGGAGGAGTATCGTGGTACCTCTTTATAAAAATAAAGGAGACATTTAAAATTGTTCAGATTATAGAGGTATCAAGCTAATGAGTCACACTATGAAAATTTGGGAACGTGTGATCGAGAGAAGGTTGAGGCAAGTTTCCAATGTCAAAGAAAATCAATTCGGATTCATACCAGGTCGCTCAACTATTGAAGCCATCCATTTGCTGAGGAGAACAATGGAGATTTATAGAGCTAAAAGGAAGAACCTCCATATGATCTTTATTGATTTGGAGAAGGCTTGTGATTCTGTCCCACGAGAGATATTGTGGGGAGCTTTGGAGAAGAGACAAGTGCCTGTCATATACATTAACCTCATAAAGGACATGTATGATAGGGCTTTATCTTGTGTAAGGACATTGTCTGGGAAGACTGGCTATTTTGACATCAACATTGGTTTACATCAAGGTTCAGCTTTGAGTCCATTTATTTTTACTTTGATCATTGACGAGTTGACAAGTCACATTCAGGATGAGTTACCTTGGTAATGTTATTTGCTGATGATATTGTGTTGATTGACAAGACTAGAGATGGAGTAAATGAGAAGCTCGAGGTCTGGAGGCATGAGTTGGAGAGTAAAGGATTTTTTATAAGTATGGCTAAGACAGAATATATGGAGTGCACCTTTGATAGAAGCAATGGTGAAGAAATTGAGGTGAAGATTGGTGATGATAATATTCAGAAGAGAAATTCTTTTAGATATCTGGGATTTATTTTGCAACATAATGGAGAAATTGATGGAGATGTTAATAATAGAATAAATGCAGGCTGGCTAAAGTGGAGAGGAGCCTTTGTTGTTCTCTGTGATAAGAAAATTCCTTTAAAAATTAAAGGAAAGTTTTACAAAGCAGTCGTGAGACCTGCTATGCTCTATGGATCTGAATGTTGAAATGTGAACCATAGACATGTGTAGAGAATGGTTGTAGCAGAAATGAAAATGCTAAGGTGGATGTGTGGACACACACGTAAAGATCGGATTCGGAATGATGCAATCGGAAAGAAAGTTGGTGTTGCTCCGATCGAGGATAAGATGCGAGAAAACCGCTTAAGATGGTTTGGTCATTTGCAAAGAAGATCAGCAGATGCACCAGTTAGGAGATGCGAGTGTAGGGATGTTGAGCCAGCTAAGAGAGGGCGGGGACGGCCCAAGAAGTGTTGGAAAGAGACCATACGAAGGGATCTTTGTTTTGTGGATATAAGCCTGGGATTGACCCAAGATAGATCTGAATGGAGGCGAAGAATCCATGTAGCCGACCCTACTTAATTGTGGGAAAAGGCTTTATTGTTGTTGTTGTTGTTTGTGAATGTGATTCACAAATTTCCAATGGCAAGATTGCAATATTCACAAAACAATTATGAATTATTTTTGTTGAATAATTTACAAGTGTTATTGTAAATCATGGAGATTTCCATGGAATAATGTAATCTTATGAGATATCATGAGATTATATGAGATTGCCACCAAATCCCATAATATGGAGAGAGGCAATCTTCATTCCATAATCTCCATGCTCGATTGATTTAATTTGAAATTAAATCATATTGATTTATCAATATACATTAAATCCAAATTAAATTAATTGTTGTTGGTTTATACCAACAAAATCTTATCCATTAAAAGAAACACAAACCAATGTGAGCCAATGGATTTGTGTTACCCATGGATTGAGATCCAAGGATTCCAAAATATTATAAATAGAAGGGCACCCCTTGCTCTTCATATGCTAATGAGAAACACAAGTCTCTCTCTCTTTTTTCTCTCTACACGCCCTTCTTCATCTCTCATGGACGTCCACCATGGATGCCTTAGAGAGAGTCTACATCGTCACAACGTCGTCTTTATGTTGTCGGTTCGATTGCTCGTGAATCTCCGCCTCCTTCGGTGCGCCTCGCTCGTGAAGAAGACGTTGGATCTTGTGTGTCGAGTTCAGGAGATTCGTCGCTTGGATCATCAATATGAATTGCGAGAAGCATGTGTTTCATCAACACGCTCGCAAGCATCTCCTCCGTCGGATCGAACTTGAGACAGGAGATCTTATCATTTAGAGACTCGATCGCAACCACGCTTCAAGAGTTAATCCCATTACTTGTTTGTGGTTTAGACGAAACGATCCGAGAAGTGTTCTTGGATCATGTGGTTCCGTCACATGAAAAAATTTAATTTCCGCTGCATCGAACAACTAGTGCGACTAGTCGCTCCCGATCGCATACGATGCGATCCTCACGCTTCCGTGATGCGCTTAAGGATCTCGCCATATCCTTCACCCGACACCCGCTTTTTCCCTCTGACCCCCTTCGACCACCGCCCATCGACCATCGCCTCCTCCTGCGGTTGCCGGCGCCACCCACCACCTCCCTTCGACCATCGCCTCCACCTGCGGCCCCCGCCCTCGCTGTCGCCCCCAGTCGACGACTTCCTCCCCCCTAAGGGCAACCTGCCGCCTACCGCCCCTTTGCGACCACCCTGCCGCCAACCGCCCTCTCGACCTTCGCCTCCCCCTATGGGCCTCCGCCAGCCCTGCCTCCCCCTGACTTCCACCACCCCCTACCCTCTACTTCCCCCACCCCCTTCGCCATTCGCCTCCCACCAATCCATCACCCAACATCCCTCCGCCTCCCCCGACCTCAGTGTCCTCCTGCCGGCCTCCGCCTCCCCTGACCTCTGCGTCCTCCTGCCGGCCTCCGCCTCCCCTGCTGCAGCCAACTTCATTCTGTTGCAGACTCGCAGCCGCAACTTCCCTCCATCGCAACCACGACCTCCTTCTTAGTTGCATTTGCAACTGATCTGGTATCAAACCTTAAATTCATATTCCTGCAATGTATTTTTGTGAATGGAATGTTTTGTTAGAAAGAAATTGGAATATTGTTAAACATATTAGAAGATTTTTTTAGAAAGAAAATCGTAATGTGGTTAAACAAATTGGAATGTTTTTTGCGGTTGCTTGAATGTTAACTTCAATGTTTGCAGAAAAACAATGAATACCGATCCATAAATTGGGAATGAGAGTACTAATTTGTAAGATGTACAAAAACTTTAAGTAAAAAATTGAGATCAGAAGTATGTGTTGGAGTATTTGGTTGTGTGCCTATTGAGTTGTAGACGGGTAAATGCCATCCAATTGTTTAGTCCCACATGTGGTGGGACTTGGAGGCTCTATGGAGGATATATAAGGAGCCCCAGACCTCCTGCATCCATTGACAAAAAGGAATGCAATATCCGCCCCTTTGAGGGTTTCTCCCGTGGTTTCATCCCGCTCCTCACGGAGTAGGGTTCCACGTAAAATCTTGAGTTCCATGTTTTATCTTTCTGTCATTATGCTCTGTTTATCAATTCCGCTTCCTATTTTCTAACATGATATCAGAGCGGGTTCGATTCTCGTGGATTTGTTCTTGAAGGTTTTTTTTTCATATTCTACTCGAGATTCGATTCAACCATTATCGTGTTCAACCATTATTCGAAGATCTAGCTGTTTATGTTCAAGATCTAGATCTGGAATTCCTGTTCAAGAATTTGTTCCAAGCGTGCATCTCTAGGTTCCAGGGAACCCTAGCTTTGGGGAAAAAAATGCATGGATGTTGTCTGGAGAGGTTGCACGCAACCATCAGGCTTCTAGAGGCAATGTGGTGGGCTCCTGCTCCTGTCCAGGTGTCCCTCAATCACGCGCGTATGTTGCTGGCAGCGCCCCTAGCAATCCAATCTAGCCCTCCAGGCGATTCCCGATGGGATCTTCCTCGCGTTGCATCCTCCTTCAGGCGGAGGTACATCTCCATGACCTCCAGGCGGTGTCCCCCGTGCCGCACGACCTCCAGGCGGTACGACCGACAAGGCGGCACTCTCCTTCCGCCAACAGTTGGTGCAACCCTTCTCTGGAACGATAGCCTCTCGCCCGATGCTGCAACACCAGCACCCTGAAGCCCTCGCGCAGGTGGTGCGAGGGGACCTCCAGCAATAGAAGCGCGCGCTCCTCCTTCCCAGCAAGCGGCGCTGCCTCCGAGCAACTAAACCCTCGAATCCTGCAGGTGGTGGTGCCACGCACCTCTCTGAGCGGCGCCTCCCCTTGATGCGTTAGGGGGTTCCCACGATTGGGAACCCTAGAGGCCCGTGCGGTTTAAAAAAATCAAAGTGACCCAAATGGGTCGGGTTTGTGCAATAGAAAAAGGGGTGAGGGCTGATTAAGAAAAGAGGAGTGCAGTCCAGAAAGAAGAAGAAAAAAGGAGGATCGCATTTGTTTTAAAAAAATGTATTATTTGCAAAAAAATTGATAAAAGGCGCGTACATAAATAAAAGGAAAAAGCCGTAGATCCACAAAAAAAGGGGGAAAGAAAAGGTCGGAAAAATTGTTGAAACGGCTTTAAAAAAACCAAATTGTTTTAAAAAAAGGAAGAGATGGCTTATAAAAAAATTAAAAGCCGCAAGAAATTGTTTGTGAATGTTTCATGTTGTTTTCCCCAATTTTACTGTCTTCTCCCAACTTGGTCGGAGATTGTCATTCCGACTAGTATGGGAGAAAGGGGGAGTATTGTGTAGAGTTCTTCGGCCATCGATCATGCGGCATCACCTTCAGTTCAGATCCAGACTTCAGAGATTTCAGTCTCCAGATGCCAGTGCAGGTTCCAGTCTAGATGCATCAAGATTTCCAGACTCTACAGTTAGCAGATATTCAGACTAAACATTCAGATTGGTCAGAGTCCAAGTTCGTGGCACTCCATGTTTGAGTGATCAATTTTCGAGTTCTCCAGAGAGAGACTCATTTTCAGACACGCATATGTTTGTGGTCTTTTCAGATGAGCACGCGGTTGCCATCTTTTGTAGTGGTCCCCATCTTTTCTTGTTTTCGACCAGAGTTTTCATGTGAGACATAGGGACTCCAGAGTAGAGGATCATTCCCAATGCCATGTTTTTTTTGAGGCCCAAGAGATGGGGGAGACACTCAGCGGTGTTCGCCCCAATATATTAAAAAGAAAATAGAATAAATAAAAACGAGAAAAAGAGGAAAAAGAAGAAAGACAAAAGCTGTACAAAAAAACTCCATTGCCCCCAAAAAAACAAAAACCACACTGGGGCCTAAACCGCAACCCAACCAGCCACAAGTCTCGCACAATGAATAAGCACGTTTTCCTTGTAAAAGCGTCGGCCCGAGAAGAGGGCCTCATTCCTCCCCAACCAGATCGACCACAGCCTCGCAATTGGCAGCAAGATGTCCCTTCTTTCCATGTTTCTGTTAAGCACCAGCGACCTACAAAAAGCCACCAAGTCATCCGTTCTCACCCAATCCACATCCGCTTTCTCTCAAACCCCTATGACCGTGGGGCACTCGAAGAATAAATGCTCAATGGTCTCCACTACCGAATCGCATAACACACAGGTATCGGAGATATTGCCCATAATCCTCGCGTAACTATCTCTCGTCATCAGACTCTGCCTGCGGAAAAGCCATAAAAAGAAGCCAAGGCACTCTGGGATCTTCAGGCCCCAGAAAAAAGAACAATCACGCACCAGGAAATCAGACCGCGTCGGCGGGGGCCGAACCAAAGCCCCATAAGCTTTCCGCGTCGAAAAGGGACCGCCCCTCCACGCCCAGTGATCCCGACCATTCCCAATGCCATTTTGGAAAGGGTTTTAATGTGGTATCATAGGAACACCAGAGCAGTGTACCATTCTCTGTGTCAGATGGGAGAGACCCAGTTCTCCGATGAGGAGACTTCATTCAGACTCCATTCTCCAGCGATCGTGGACTCCGACGAGGATTGCACTTCCACGGCCTTTTCCAGTTCGGCTCTTTTTAGAGATGGAGCAGTTGTCGACATTATTGTGGCGGGCCAGAGTACTCCGACGAGGAGACCCTTTTCCAGTTGCAGTGACTGTGACAGGCGCAGTTCAGAGCACATGCTCTCCGACGAGGAGATTCAGCAGACTCACACTCCAGCATGTTCGTCCTCCTCACCTGCACGGCATGAGAAGCAACGTCCTCGACAGCAGCAGTTGTGCGCGTTGGGTTGAAATTGTTCGTGGTGTCCTGTAGCATGAGTTGAGTTTCTTTCTGTTTGTCCAAGCTAAGCATTGCATGCTCCAGCTTGAGGGGGTGTTGGAGTATTTGGTTTTGCGCCTATTGAGTTGTAAATGGGTAAATGGATACCTCCAGGATCCATTTACCCCATCCAGTTGTTTAGTCTCACATCTACCAGTGGTGGGACTTGGAGGCTCTGTGGTGGCTATATAAGGAGTCCCAGACCTCCTGTATCCATTGAGAAAAAGGAATGCAATATCCTCCCCTTTGAGGGCTTCTCCCGTGATTTCATCCCGCTCCTCATGGAGTAGGGTTCCACGTAAAATCTTGAATTCCAGGTTTTATCTTTCTGTCATTATGCTCTGTTTATCAATTCCGCTTCTGCTTCCTATTTTCTAATAGTATGGAATCATTATGATCGAATTTACAAAAAAAGAGAAAATGAAGGACAAGGATGGTGAAGTTGAGGTGGATGTATTGTGGGCTAAATGTAAACATTGTTTGAAAGAAATTCGTCATGGTATTGGTGCAGGGACAACGCATTTATCAAATCATTATAAAAGATCTTGTCCAAAATATCAAAACTTGAGCCTGGTCAGTTGTTGATGCTATCATTCACGAATGTCGATGGAAGCAGCACACTTATGAATTACACATTTGATGATGAACATAGCCAGTTGTTGCTTGCAAAGGCCATTATGGTGCATGGAATCCTTTCAATATAGTTTCACATGTTGCATTTCCTGCATATATCCATTCCCTTCGTAAACAGTACAAAATTCCATTACGAACTACAATGGCAAAGTTATGTAAGGTGGTTTACATTGATGAGAAAAAGAGGATCTACCAAATTTTTGAGAATCTTTCTTAGGAATTGCAAAAAAAGCATAAATTTCATCAACGTAGATGGGTCAACTGCAGTGCATATTAGTAGCCAATTTTGTCATGTATGTTTGAATGGAATATCGATGAAAAATTATTTATAATCATTGTGGATAATGATAAGGCGAATGATGTAGCTATCGGCCACATTAAAACTCGTCTTGGTAATTCCTTGTCATGCAATGGATTATTTTTTCATGTGAGATGTGTTGCTCGTGTCATTAATCTTGTTGTCCAAGATGGACTGAAGGTTATATCAAGTGCAATACAAAGAGTTCATTCTGATATCAAATATGTCACTTGTTCACCACAAATGGAAGCTATGCTCAATGAGACAGCACAACAGGTTGATCCACAGTTAAAGAAAAGTTTGGTATTGGATTGTTGCATGAGTTGGAATTCAACTTACCTCATGTTGGCAATAGCCTTGGAATACAAAGTTGTTTTTAAAAGGTTTGGCTTTAAAGATGCCAACTTTGTTCATGCGTTGAGTGAAGATGAATGGGAGTACGTAACGAAGTTGGAGGAATGCTTGAAACACTTTTATGATGCTACAGAGATGTTATCTGGGTCAAATTATGTGACATCCAATCTTTTCGTAGTCGAATTTTGTGAAATACAATTGCTTTTTGAGGAATGGTTGAAAAGTAATGATAAGAATATTATTTCTGTGGCCACAGTGATGAAATTGAAGTTTGACAAATATTGGGATATGTGCAATCAACTCTTAGCTATTGCCTCTATTTTGGATCCTCGTTACAAGATGAAGGCAATAGAAATTTATTACACTGATCTTTATCCGGATGGTGTTAATAAGAAAGTGATTGAACTTCAAAGTATCGTAAAAAATGTATTTCATTCATATTCTTCTCTTACTAAAGATCAAAGGGTTGGATCAAGGGATGTCGTTGTTTCTCTTCCTCCAAATATTCCATTAGAAAAGAGAAAGAGCATATTTGCTCAAATCATGGACGAAGAACATGTTAAATCATAAAAATCTGAGTTTGATGAATATCTAGAAGAGAAGTGTTTAAAATGGAAGGATGATTGTGGAAGCGGCTTTGATATTTTGGGGTGGTGGAAACAAAATATTGGAAGGTTTCCTATACTTGAAAAAATGACAAAGGATATTCTTTGGGTTCCCGTGTCAACTGTTGCTTCTGAATCAGCTTTTAGCACTGGCGGTCGAGTAGTAGAAGAATATCGTAGCAATTTGCATGTGGAGATGGTAGAGGTCTTAATATGTGGGCAGGATTGGCTGAAGGATGAATTCAAAGGCAACAATAATGCTTATAAATTTATCATTTTATTGCACATTCATAATATAATGTATACTTCATTTTTTTGAAATATAGTTGCAACAAATCCTTTATCTTAACAAGTAGCAGTAGAAGACATAACAAGCATGCAAAAATTTTCAAGTAAGCATAGTTTTCTAATTAAAATACTTATTTAACTTTATATGATATTCTTATGATTTTCTTTTTTCCCATCTTGTAGTTGAAACAAATGAGAGTGTTGCACAAGTAAATAATGAGAATGTTGAAAACGAAGAATATGGGAGTGCTGAAAAATAAGGATATGAAACAGATATAATGGAAGACGAATTTTGGTGTGATTAATTTACATCATAGTATTTTTATGTTTATAGATTTTATTCTTATCAAATATGTTTTGTTCATAGGTGATGTGATATGGAGCATGGTAATTCGAAGAATGCTTTGACTTAATCATCGATGTATTTGGGTGAATGTTTATAGACGATTTCTCTCGTTGGATGTAACTAGAGTTGGAATGATTGTTATTTAAAACAACACATATTACGCTTTACTTTACATCTACAATTTGAATTTTTTATCATTACTGTGCAGGATATTTTTTTTAGGCTTAAAAAAAAGGGGGAGACACTCAACGGTGTTCGCCCCAATATATTAAAAAGCTAAAGATATTTATTTCTTTCCTTTAAACCTTTTTATAGCAATATTTGTTATTATATTATTGTATCATATTAAGTTAAATTTCAGATTCAATTCATAAGATGGAAGTTATGTGGAAGTAGTCGTCCAATAATCAGATACGTTTTTATGTATAACTTTTTATTGCAATATTCGTTTGGATATTCGCATTCATTCGTAAAAGATTCGTATTTTTTATGTATAACATTTTATTGCAATATTCGTTTGGATATTCGCATTCGTCGTAAAAGATTCGTATTTTGAGGATATGGATCTTTTTTTACATTCGTGTAACATTCATATTCGTATTCGTAAAAAAAATATGGTTATGGTATGACCTGAATTCGCATTCGTATTCGTTCGTTTGCATCCGTAGCGGTGACCCTTAACTGGACGGAAGAAAGGAAGCCCAGTTATGGCAGCGGTCGTCAAGTGCGCAGGTCTAGGATCCCAGTCATTTTCATGATTTTTACGCGAGCTCGCAGTATTTTTGCGCCTCGTCGGGAGCCAACTTTTGACCAACTCAGTTGACCATCTGTTTTAGGATACCCATGCGGGGGATTCTCGATATTAATTTTTCGTACGAGCTCGTCTACCCGTACTGGTCGGGTCCGTCTAGAGTGAATTTTCCTGAGAGTCTCTCTCACCCGTCTTATTGGCGTAGTTTTGGAGTAAATATATCCCTCTAATGGACCGTACTTCCATCTAAAGGGCGAAATGGAAGAGTTTCTTAGGAGGCTTCCTCATCGCTTGAGTTTTGGTTACTTTACATCAACAGGCTTGGTGATGCTTCATCCGAACCATCTATGTCTACATCTGAATCATCTAGGGTCACAATTGGAGGAGTTACAGATAAACTCGGATGAAGCATAATGGATCTTGGTTAAAAGATGAAGCCAATTATAAGTTGTGTTGGCTAGAGTTGTTTATAATTAAGATAGTGGATGTGTTCGGAACTTAGTTAGGATACACTATACCCCATCGCATGTCTACGGAGGCATCCCAATCCTAAGACACTCTTCATGTCTTAGAGTCATAGTGTGAGGTCACACACAGACCAAAACCACAGATTATCCACTAAACTTGAGAATTTAGATAAAACCAAGAATCAGTTTAAAACATCATCTTTCCCCATGGTCAAAATCTATATTTAAGATCTCTAAATAATAAGAAATTAATATAGATATATATGCGTCATTAACCAACGATATAAGAATATGACATATGAAAGGTAATGGGTAAAACTTGGGGCATTTCTTCATGGAAGCTTGAAAACCTTTTTCATAGCAAGTAGATGTAAATCTTTAGTTATTATGCCTTACTACTTGTTTCTTTTGCAACCACCTTAAATGCCTACTAGTTTTAATAAATTTTCAGGATGTACCAGCGCTCGCTAACGTCTCTTGTTCCTTTCAAGTTTTGACAGGCAAGCAGCCTGCGACTTGTAGCTGATTGATGATTCCCAGCATTCATTGCTACACCAGGCGATACAGTTGTAGTTGTTATAGTTTTTGTTCAGTTTTGATGTTAAATGCTTTCTTTCTCTTCATACACATTTTTGAGATACATGTACGTATTGTCAGCACTTTTGTATATTTATGTATATCTAGAAATTAATGAATGAAATTTTGGTGGAACATTCTGTTGTTGGTTCTGTGGTTTACTTGAATTGTGAATGCCATTGCAAAAACGTGAAAAATTTCCCCGTATCTTCATGTAACTTGTGCGATCTTTAAAATACCGCGAATATGTTGTAAACATATACCCGGATCCTCGGGGGTTCACAACAAGCTTTTGTGAATATAGCTGCAAGCTGAAGGTCTGTGGAGATATGTGGAGTTGTGATCTTCCTACCGTGTACTACATCTCGGATGAAATGGCAATCAACTTCAATGTGATTAGTGCGCTCATGAAATACGGGATTTGATGACAATATATATAACAGACTTGTCACATAACAGAGGGATGGGAGTGGTAGTAGGAAGTACAAGCTCCTGTAGAAGGGAGACTAACCAGGTAATCTCACAAGTAGATTGAAACATTATATTGTATTCAACCTCTGCATTCAATCTATGGACAACGGTTTGTTTCTTGCTTCGCCATGTGTAGAGATATATTTGTGTCTCTGCGCTATTTGTCTATTTTTCTGTTCTTTTGTCTATCTTATGTAATTTACTCATTGGTCTCTCCTCTATATAAGATAACCTAGGGTTCAAGGAATAGATGAACTTTTCATTTTGTTTCCCAATATGGTATCAGAGTGGTGGTGCTAGGCCGGAACTCTCAAACCCTAACCCTAACCTTAACCACACCTGTCGCCCCCCCTCCTTCAGGCGTCGCCACCATCGGCCCACCTCTCCTTCGGGCTCCGATGCCTGCACATCTAGTCGTCGTCGTCGCCCCGTCTATCCCGGGCAGCCACCACCGGCACACCTCTCCTTTGAACGGCGTCGTCGGCTTCTCCACCCATCGTCGGCTTCCTCATCGCCGTGACTAACCGCCGCCAACGACCTGCCGCAGGCTCCGAGCCCTTTACCCTTGCATCAGCATACGTTGAGGTTGATGGATTTGATTGCATAAGTCTACATATACGTTTAAATCCTCATTCGTCTGTGTAGACACTCATCTTATAGTCTACAAAACCATAGCGTTCTCCATACTGCGATATGTCAGAAAACAAAGTTGATGTTCCCGCCACAGGTCCTTTCAGAGGTCCAACGTCGATTGTCAAGATGGATGGGACAAACTATGAGCTCTGGGCTATGCAGTTTATGAGCCTTATGAAGTCTACGGGTAAGAAACATATTATTACCGAGGAAGAGCCGGGTGAGAAAACTAGGGTTAATGCCTCATGGGAGGTAGATGATGCATATGCCAAGGTTTGACTTTCAAGTACATTGACGATAGAGATCGCCAATGATGTGTTACATCAGCCCACCGCCAAAGCGATGTGGAATATCCTCGCAAACACTTACTCTCAGGTGAGGAATGAGACCAAGATTATGCAACTCCAGCACGATATCTTTACTATCAAGCAGAACGGGAGGTCCTTTCATTCTTTATATACATCCTTACGTGGGATGTTTGAGAAGCTCTGCAGTTTCATGCCTCTTACGTCTACTCCTGAGCAACAGAAGACATAGCAATGCCACCACGGTTGGTGTATTCCTAACAGCCATTGATCCTGAGTACGAGGCTGCTCGTTCCCATATTCTGGCGGATGCTACTATTCCTCCCATGGAGGAGGCTTTCTGCAGGCTCAGCAGGGTCATTGTCCCATCCACTGCTACTAGCCAGACTTCTTCAGCGATGGCTGCCTCGCGAGGTCGAGGAGGCTCTTCCCAGTTACGTGGGCATGGATCTCGCGCAGAGGAGGTTGTATTCGTCAGCCATGCACTAACTGTCATCGTCCTAGACATACAAAAGATACATGTTACTCCAAGCATGGCTTTCCTGCAACTGCCCAAAAAGTTGAGCAGGTTGAGTTCCCGGTTGCTCCCTCTTCGGGTCAGAGATTTGACGAACTTGTAGCACGATTGAGGGATATTATGCCTCATGCATGTCCCATTGCTTCTTCATCTGCCTCGGGAAGTCACTCGGACATGGTTGCTTCAGCACCTGTACTGTACCTCAGGTAGTACATATGCACTTACTAGTTGTAGTAGATCTGATGTTATAGAATGGATTAGGGACTCAGGTGCTACACATCACTTGTGTGGAGACATAGGTCAACTTACTACGTACAGACACGTTCCTCCAGGGAGGACTATGGTTATAGCAGATGGAACTCATTCCCCACTCACAAGACTGAGGGAGATTAGCTTGACACCTTCTATGTGTCTACAGAATGTGTTAAATGCGTCGGACTTTTCTATGAATTTGTTATCTATTAATCAGATTGCGAAGGATCTACATTTTCGAGCTATTTTCTTACCCATCTTCTCTTGTATTTCAGGACATTCTTACGGGCAAGGTGATTGGTTGTGACAGTGAACAGAACAGCCTCTATCACTTGGTTCAAACCCCTTATGCAAGCATTTCCTCCCATTTTGCTGGACACGTCTCACCCTTTACGTGGCACATGCGCTTTGGTCATCTTCCGCTCAAGAAAAGGTGTCGTATTCTACCTCAGATTTCTCCTCACTCATCATTCCAGTGTGAGGCGTGTCCGTTGGGGAAGCATCATCGATCCTCCTTCTCTAGTCGTCAGAGTCGAATAGTAGCTCGATCTTTGAGTTATTTCATATTGATATTTGGGGTCCAAGTCGTGTTCTCGATCATAAGAGACAGGTTTTATCTTGTTGCTGTGGATGATTTCTCTCGTCTGTCATGGATCTTTTTATTAAAGAATAAATCTAAAGCAGGAGATGTTATCAAAAACTTTATCAATGAAGTACAGAATGTGTTTTCTTCATCTGTGAAATTTGTGAGAACTGATAATGCTTTGGAATTCTATACTCGTGCTCTCTCCAGTTTCTTTTTAACTTGAGGTACTATTCATCAAACGTCATGTGCCTATACTTCCGAGAAAAATGGTATTGAAGAGAGAAAACATCGCCATATACTTGATGTTACCAGAACTCTCCTCATTCAAAGCCATGCTCCGCATTCCTTTTGAGGTGATGATGTTCTTAAGACATGCTATCTCGTGAATCGCATGCCCTCGCCTGTCTTGGGTGAGAAAACTCCTTTTTCCCTTGCATTTCCTGCGAAAGAATAGCTTTCACTTACTCGTATTTTTGGTTCGGTTGCCTTTGTTTACAAGTTGTCTCCAGGTCTTGACAAACTCTCTGCTAGAGCTGTCAAGTGTGTTTTTGTTGGGTACTCCATGGCACAAAAGGATATAGATGCAATGATCCACTATGCAGGAAGTATTATGTTAGCGTTGATGTCAGCTTTTCTGAGTCAGTGATGCACTTTTCTCCTACAGGTGATCGTTGACTTCGTCATACTCCGATGACGAAATATACATGCCACCACCACCACCTTCACCTCCTCATATACCCTCAACTCCCATTGCCCCTATCCCACCGTTGTCACATTATTATACACGCCGGCATGTTTTTGTTCATGGTCACCGCTCATCATCTAGCACGCATCAGGTATGTTCTGAATACATTGTTCCTAACAATGGGTCTGAGGCTTTGCCCGAGCAGGATTTTTTACAAGGGACGGACATTGATGTTGATGATCTGGACATATCTATTGCGCTTCGGAAGCAGAAGCGTAGCTGTGTATCATATCCTTTCGCATCCAATGTCTCCTTTGATCGCTTGACTAGGGAATTCTGGAAATTTGCATTTGCATTGTCTGCCGTGGAAATTCCACGGAATTATCAGGAGGCTTTGAAGGATAGTCGGTGGTGCCTAGCTATGGAAAAAGAGGCGGCTGCCTTACAGTCTCGTGGTCCATGGAGCTTGGTTCATGCCCCTAATGGAGCATATGTTTTCCGTTGCAAGTGGGTATTTAACGTTAAACACGATGCAGATGAGAGTCTGGATCAGTATAAAGCCAGACTGGTTGCTCGTGACTTTACTCAGACATATGGAGTGGATTATCTTGACGCATTCTCGCCGATTGCTTGTCTATGTATTCTTCTTTCTATCGTTGTATTCTTCTTTCTATCGCCGGTTGCTCATGTCTATGCATACTCTACTCGATGTATTCTTCTTTTTGTCGTTGCGGTACGTGATTTGCCTCTGTTTCAGCTTGATGTTAAAAATGCATTTCTGTATGGCGACCTACAGGAAGAAGTCTACATGCAGCCTCCTGGGTTTGCTGTTGAGGGGGAGTAGCCGCAGGTTTGCAGATTTCATAAGGCAATATATGGCCTTAAACATAGTCCAAAGGCATGGTTTCAAAAGCTCTCGGATTTAATTGAGAAGCAGGGATTTCAAAGATCAAATATGGATCATGCACTGTTTGTATAGAGAACTACTAGAGGTACGGTAGCTATTATAGTATATGGTGATGACATACTAGTTACAGGTGATGACATGCAGGGAATAAAAAGGGCAAAAGAATTTATGGGCCAACAGCTTGTTACCAAGGATCTTGGTACCCTATAGCATTTCTAGGGTTAGAATTTGCCAGAAATCAACAGGGTCTTGTGATGACCCAACGTAAGTATGTATCAGATATGCTAGTTGAGACAGGAATGATAGGAATGTGACATGCTACCACTCCTATGGACCTTAGTATGAGGTTATATGATGATGATACAGAGGAGGTGGATAGGAGAAGATAAAGAGAATTAGTGGGAAAGCTTCTTTATGTTACTATAAGCAGGCCGGATATCTCATTTGCAGTTAGTCGGGTGAGTCAATTCATGGAGCAACCCCGACAGGTAAACATGGATGTTGTATATGATATTAAGATACCTAAAGTCTTTTCCAGGTGCAGGATTATTATTCACAAAAGGGGAAACACTTATTATTTCTGTATACGCTGATGCAGACTATACAGGATATCCAAAGGATAGAAAGTCCACTTCGGGTTTTGCGATTTTTGTTGGTAGCTCTCTCATCTCTTGGAAGAGTACGAAGCAAATTGTGGTCGCCAAGTCCAGCGTTGAATCTGAATATAGAGCTATGGCACAAGCTAGTACAAAAATGATGCGGGTTCGAACAGTACTAGCAGATTTACATATATATGTACCACTTCCAATGCATCTACAATGTCATAACAAAGCAGCCCTATTCATTGCAAACAATAATGCATTTCATGAGAGAACTAAGTATATTGAAGTGGATTTCCACTACACAAGGGACATGATTCAGGCAGATTTTATCTCTACCTCTCATGTCAGCTCTGGAGATCAAACGGCAGATAACTTCACCAAGACTTTACTCAGAGGGCCTTTCCAGAAATGCTCATCCAAGTTGAGCATGATTGACATCTATGCTCTATCTTTAGGAGGAGTGTAGAGATATGTTTGTGTATCTGTACTGTTTGTCTATTTTTTCGTTCTTTTGTCTATCTTATGTAATTTACCCATAGGTCTCTCCTCTATATAAGAGAGCCTAGGGTTCAAGGAATAGATGAACTTTTCATTATTTTTCCCAACACCATGTAACAAGGTTTCCCCAACAAACATAACATGTGATAGATCGTATGTCTTCATGAGAACTAGCATAATCAGCATCTGCGTAGGCAGTGAAGTCAGTATGGCGGTTAGCCCCATAGAAAAGGCATTTTACTAGAGATTTCTTCAAATATCGAATGATCAAAAAAATAGTATGAGGCTTCTCCATATGTTGGCTAGTTATGCTCACAGCATATGATATATATGGCCTGACAGTAAGGAAGAGAAACTTGCTCATTAGGCTTCTATATCATGCAATATCCTCAAACTCAGAATCATTAGATGCAGCATGTTTTCGCAACTCTGATGGGATGCCAAAATGTTTGCAGCCAAGTAAGTCGGCTTCTGTAAGAATGTTCATACAATACATTCATTGTGATAAGTGTAGTCACCATGCACTGTGTATAACTTCCATGCTAAGGAAGTATCTGAGATGACCAAGGTCCTTGGTAATAAACACCTTCTGGAGGAAGCCCTTAGTCTCTAGAATGCTTGCTTCATCATCACCAGTAATCACCATGCCATCAACATAAACAACCAGTATCACGGTGCCATAAGTCCTCCATCTGACGAATACAGAGTAATCAGATGCCATCCTATGGAAGCCAAGTGAATTGATTTCAGAGGTAAGCATGTCAAAGCAGGCTCGTGGACTCTACTTTAGACCATAAATATCCTTACGGAGTTGACATACAAACTCCCCCTCGACGGAGTATCTTGGTGGATGCATCATGTAGACCTCCCTGAGGTCACAATAGAGAAAAGTATTCTTCACATCGAGTTGGAAGATGGCTAATTCTTGTTGGCAGCAACAGAGAGAATAGTATGTATTGATCTCATTATAGCCACCGGAGAGAATGTCTCGAAGTAGTCTATGCCATAGACCTAAGAAAAACCCTTTGTCACGAGTCTAACATTTAATCTGTTAATGGAGCCATCATGAGACTATTTGATGGTAAAGACCAATTTGCATGCAACTGGCTTGACGCCCTGAGGACAATGCACAAGATCCCACCCGCCTCTGAAAGTAAGCGCATCCATCTCCTCAGCCATGGTATTTTTTCAACCATGATCGTGAAGTGCACAGTAATGATCACGAGAAGTAGTAGTAGCAGCTGTAAGAGCATCTGTAAATTGCTTGTCACAACTAGGTAGATTATTAGGGGAAGTAAAATGTGACAAGGGATGTATAATACATTGTCTTTTGGGCTTCCTTAGGGTGATAGGAAGCTCAGCGGAGAAAGAGAAACCATCCTTATTCGTAGCATCCGAAGTAGCATTAGTCATGGGAACATCGGTTGCATTGTCATCAGCTTGCAAATCAAGCAGAATAGGTAAAGGAACCATCTAAGATGCATATTTCTCCCTCCTCTCGTAAACCGGTAGTGGAGGATGAAACTCCAAAGGGATCTCTCCAACACTCTCGGTAAAGAAACCAGTCTTCTCAAAGAATGTAATATCTGCAGAGATAAAATAACGATGACCAACTGGATCATAACATCTATATCCCTTTGGGGTTCTTGAATACCCCAAGAAAATGCATTTGATTGCACGAGGAAAAAGCTTGTACTTAGCATGAAAATTGTTAGCAAAACAAGAGCAATGAGAACAGCGAGGAATCTCTTAGTATGGATGAGAGAACTCGGTTTATCAAATAAGTTGCCCGTGAGAATAGCATCACCCCAAAAAGTTTTAGGACATTAGTCTGAGTTAGCAAAGTACGCGCAATGTCAAGGAGATGACAATGTTTCTTTTCTGCACCACCATTCTGTTGTGAGGTGTGGGTATATGATGTTTGATGTGTGATTCCTTAAGAACCAAAGAAATTGATCAAATCTTTTTTTCATGAACTAAGAGTATTATTAGATCGAAATATTAATTACAGTTTAAAAAGAAGTCTTCATATCTGTAAAGAAAAACTTAACCACGCTGTCGATCTCCGATCTTTCCATTATAAAGTAGACTCATGAACTCCGACTATAGTCATCAATGAAAATTGTTGATATATCTGTTATCATTATTCTTGTCTTGCTCATTTTCTATTTCTTTTGTCATCTTCTTGTAATTTGCCCAATAGGTTCCTCTCTTATATAAGAGAACCATAGGACCTCTCATAAATCAAGCTATTCATTTCCCTCAACATGGTACCGAAGCAACGGTCCAAGACCGGAGTTCCCATATTCCACCCTAACCCTACACGCCCCCCCCCCTCTCTCCGCGTCATCACCAATGTCGCGTTAACTCTTTAGGTCGCCGCCGCCCTCTCCTCCCATTCGGAAGCCACCTCTGGCCCTCCAGGCAGCAGCCTGGCCACATCCCAGGCCCCTCTGGCCATTCAGGCGTCAGCCTAGGCCGCAGCACAGGCCTCTTCGACCCTTCGGGCGGCAACCTAGGCCACAGCCCAGGCCCCTCTGGCGCTCCTGCACTCCAACCAGCTGCCCAAGATGCAGCCCAGCCCACTGCCGGTTGTCGCTCCGCCTTCCCAAGCCATCCAGGCAAGCGTCGGCAGCATCCCCTTCCCTCCTCAATCGTCGACGGCCCTCCCACACGCCTCCGTACACCTCTGAGGTTCGATCTGTGGTCTGTTTTTGACCTGAGAACGTGATTCCAACCACATAAATCATGTTTTCCGGCCCTAGCAAGCGCGAAGATTGAAGAGAATGGTTGTATGAGTCTACACGTACAACCAACCTTTGTATGTTCATGTAGACTTCTTCACACCGGTCTACTCCTCAGTTGAGTTCCGTCTTTGGCCGTTTTATCATCATGTTAGAGAACAAGGATGACATTTTCTCGTCTGATGTCTTTACGGGCCCGGTTCCCATCGCTAAGATGGATGGAACCAACTATGAATTGTGGTCCATGTAGTTTCTCACCCTCATGCAATGCAACAATAAGGAGCACATCCTAACAGATCCAGAGCCAACGGATAAGACTGGGGTGAATGCTTCTTGAAAACAAGATAACACGTATGCGCGTGTTTGGCTATGTGGGACTCTCACCATGGAGATAACCAATGATATCCTGAACCAGCCCACTGCCAAGGCGATGCGGGACACTTTGGCTTCCACCTATGCTCAAGCGAAGAATGGGGCCAAGATTCTTCAGCTACAGTAGGATATCTACAACGCCAAGCAGAATGGTCGTCCTCTGCACGTGTATTACTCTTCACTCTGTGACATGTTCGAGAAACTTCATAGCTATATGCCTATTACGACATCTCTAGAGCAGCAGAAGTCTTATAGGAACTCCACCATGGTTGGGGTTTTCATGGTCAACCTTGATACAGAGTATGATGCAGCGTGCACAGAGCTTCTCACTGGGGCTACCATACCTCCCATGGAGGAGGCCTATAGCCGTCTTAGCAGGATTATCATGCCTTCTATGGCCACTCCTCCGCCCTCTTCTGCTATGACCGCTTCTCGTGGTCAAGGAGAGCCGAACCAATCTAGAGGGCGCACCTCTCGTGGCAGAGATGGTGCGCGCCTGCGTGGTCCTTACACCTTCTGTCGTCGACCGGGACATGCAAAAGA
This sequence comes from Ottelia alismoides, assembly GCA_037367405.1. Lineage (NCBI taxonomy): Eukaryota > Viridiplantae > Streptophyta > Magnoliopsida > Alismatales > Hydrocharitaceae > Ottelia > Ottelia alismoides. Next base: position 47,268 of record JAZKJV010010643.1, read on the forward strand.
TGCATGCTACCAGAAGCATGGATATCCTATTTCGGGTCGCATAGCAAAACATATTGGCCTTCAGAGACTCCTGCTTCCTAGGTCGATCCTCGTCTGGATGATATTGTCTCTCGTCTTTGAGAGATCATGACTCCTACCGATGGCACCATCACTACAGATACCGCAGCCAGAGCCACTTCGAGCTCCTTAGGTATTGCCTATGCTTTTACTGGTAGTATTGGTAGACATGACAAAGTGGATTATGGACTCTGGTGCTTCACACCACTTGTGTGGAGATAAAGCGCAGCTGAGGTCCTACAGGACTATACCAACTGGCAGATAGGTTGTCATTGCTACAGGACAGGGGGAGGTGCATTTGACGCCGTCCATGCATCTTCAGAATGTTTTACATGCTCCTAATTTCCAGATGAATTTACTTCCCATTAGTCAGAATACTAAGGATATGCATTGTCATGCCATTTTTTACCCCCCGACTCTTGTGTTTCAGGACATACTCACGGGCAAAGTGATTGGATGCGGCCGTGAGCAGAGGGGGCTAAACAGATTGGTCCAACCTCATGTCGACGCTTCTACTATACCTACTAGACCAGTCTCTCCACATATGTGGCACTTTCGTTTTGGCCACCTTCCTCTGCAGAAGTTGTGCCATGTTCTCCCTCAGATTCCTACAAGATCCTCCTTTCAATGCAAGGCATGCCAGCTTGGGAAGCATTACCGTTCCTCCTTTCCATCCCGTCAAAGTCGAAGCAGTTCTCTGTTGTTTGAGCTCCTATATTTAGACATTTGGGGTCCGAGTCGTGTTCTTGATCAACAGGACATCGTTTTTATCTTGTTGTTGTCGATGATTTTACTAGATTGTCTTGGGCCTTTTTATTGAAGAATAAGTCTGAGGATGGATCTGTGATCAAATATTTTATTAATGAGATAATGAATATTTTTTTCTGCCAAAGTCAAATACCATCGTTTGACAATGCTTTAGAGTTCTGCACAGCTTTCTGAGTTCCTTAGATCTCTGGGCATTGTTCATCATACCTCGTGTGCCTATACTTCCCAACAGAACGGTGTTGTTGAGCGCAAACACCGTCACTTATTTGATGTGACCAGAACCTTGCTGATACAGAGTCATGCTCCTCATGCTTATTGGGGTAATGTTGTCCTCACAGCGTGCTATCTGGTTAACTGTATATTCTCGTCTATGTTGGGAGAGAAGATTCATTTCTCGATTGCGTTTCTCGAGAAGGATCTTTTCTCCCTTACTCCTCATGTGTTTGGTTCTGTTGCATTTGTTCATGATGTCTCTCCTGGTCGTGACAAGCTCTCTCCCAGAGATGTCAAGTGCATTTTTGTCAGCTACTCTCGTACCCAAAAAGGGTACCGTTGTTTTGATCCGCTCAGGCGAAAGTACTTTGGCAATATTGACGTCACTTTCTTTGAGTCTGTCATGTATTTTTCTCCTACGAGTGATAGATTTGCTTCATCTGACTCTGATGTTGAGATCTATATGTCTCCTTCGACTACTATCATACCACCACCTCTTCCTCCTCCACCATCACATCATCCTCCTCCTCTACCACCACCACCAACACCTGCTCCGGTGGCACCTCCTTCACTGTGACAGTTTTTGCCTCGTGTTTTTACTCGCAGGTCTCGCTTTGTCCCCCCTGTTCATAGGCCTTGCCCGTCATCCAGCACGCCTCAGGTATGTAATGAGCACATAGTTTCTACTGATGGCACTACTGAGTTGTTTGTGCAGAAGGAATTCCAGGCAGCATGAGTAAGTGCCCTCTTAGGAGGGGAACTCACAAGTTACAAACTTGGCAGATGATATTGATGTGTTGATTGCTCTTCGTAAGCCGCAACATAAGTGCTACTTATCCTCTTGCATCCCAGGTTTCCTAGAGCAGGTTGTCAAAGGATTTTAGGAGATTTATCGTGACACAATCAACCGTGGAGATACCACGATCATATCAGGAGGCTCTTCAAGACAGTCAATGGAGGTTAGCCATGGAAAAAGAAATGGTCGCACTACAGTCACGTGGTACGTGGAGTCTTGTTTCTGCTCCAGGTGGTGCATCAGTTGAGGGATGCAAATGGGTATTCACTATGAAACACCGTGCAGATGGCAGTGTGGATCGCTATAAGGCGAGACTTATGGCTCGTGGGTTCACTCAAACATATGGGGTGGACTATCAAGATACATTCACTCCAGTTGCCAGACATTTTACTCTGTGTATTCGTCTTTCTGTTGTTGTTACACGAGATTGGCTCCTTTACCAGCTAGATGTGAAGAATGCCTTCCTCTATGGTGATCCACAGGAGGAGGTCTACATGCAGCACCATCTGGGTTTGCTGCTGAGAGGGAGTGTCAGAAGGTGTGCAGGATTCATAAGGCTATCTATGGCCTTAAGCAGATTCCAAGAGCATGGTTCCAAAAGCACTCGGACTTGATAAAGCAGCAGGAGTTTGTGCGATCGACTACTGATCACTCCTTGTTTGTACAGTGAAACCAGAGAGGTACTATTGTCATTCTTGTTTATGTTGTTGACATTATTGTTACAGGGGATGACGAGTAGGGCATTCATGGTGCCAAGGACTTCCTAGGTCAGCAGTTTGTGATCAAGGACCTTGGACATTTATGTTACTTCCTTGGACCGGAGTTTGCCCGGAACCAGCGTGGTCTTGTGATGACCCAAAGGAAGTACGTTACAGACCTTCTTTTAGAGACAGGCATGGCAGATTGCAGACATGCCACTACTCCGATTGACCCGAGTATGAAGCTCTATGATGATATACTGAGGAGATCGACAAGAGGAGGTACAGGGAGCTTGTTGGCAAGCTACTATATGTAACCATTACTAGGCCCGACATATCCTTTGCAGTGAGCAAAGTGAGTCAGTTTATGGAGCAGTCCAGACAGGCACATATGGATGCAATCCATATGATTCTGAGATATCTGAAGACTTCACCGGGTATGGGAGTTCTTTTCAGTAGAGGCGCATCTCTTTCAGTTACCGCATGTGCAAATGCAGATTATGCCGGGTGTTCAAAGAATAGGAAGTCTACATCAGGCTTTGATGTGTTCATAGGGAATTCCCTGGTTTCATGGAAAAGCAATAAGCAGACTGCAGTTGCCAGATTGACTGTTGGGTCAGAGTACATGGCAATGGCGCAGGCTAGCACAGAGATGATGTGGGTCACATATGTTCTTACTGACCTGACTATAGAGGTGCATCTTCCCTTGCACCTCCAATGAGACAATCGGGTTGCTCTCTTTATTAGCAACAACCCAGCATTTCATGAGAGGACGAAGCACATAGAGGAGGATTGTCACTACACTCGTGACATGATACATAAGGGTCTTATCACCACTACGCATATTAGCTTTGGAGACCAGACAGCAGATGTTCTTACTAAGGCTCTAGCTAGAGGGCCTTATCAGAGATGTTGTTCCAAGCTGAATCTGAATGCTCTAGCTTGAGGGGGAGTGTTGATAAATCCGTTATCATTATTATTGTTTTGCTTATTTTCTATTTCTTGTGTCATCTTCTTGTAATTTGCTCAATAGGTTCCTCTCCTATATAAGAGAACCCTAGGGCCTCTCATAAATCAAGCTATTCATTTCCCTCAATAAAAGCAACAAAGTATCTATGTCATGCAGTGGCACGTATTGGGCAAGGATCCCAGACATCACAATGAACAAGATCAAACGAAGACAACATATGTGGATCGGTTCTTCATGGAAAGGATGCACTTTTATGTTTCCCAAACTGACAAGACTCAGATTCAAATGGCTTCAAAAGACTAACTTCAGGAAACATCTGAGAAAAAGCACTCCCATAAGGATATCCAAGGCATAGATGGCAAAGATAAGGATCTGTAGTAATAAACGTAGCTCCAACAAAAAGAGTCATCAGATACATCAAGATAACAAAGTCAATGTTTCTCGTAACCACCACCAAATATCTGCAAAGCCAGAACATTTTGGAAGTAGCAATGGCGTTAATCAAAAATAACCCGGCAATATAGCTTCTTGTAAGGATCCATCTCTAAAGATTAGGAACGCAAACGGATGCAGTTATATTCATATTCATTCGTGTTCGTATTCGTTTTTAATAGGATATGGTTCTTGTTTTTGTAAAACGGGCGAATACGAATACGAATATTCTAAACGAATTTTTCACGGATACGAATCCGAATACGAATCTTGGATTAACGAATATGAATGTGAATACGAATACGAAAAAAAACGAATCCGATTACGAATACGAATATTCGTTTTATATATTAAATATTTTAAAATATACTTATTAATTTAGGGATTATTCATCCCTCAAATCACCCCCCAACCCCAACGCCCCCTTCCCTCTCCCCAGACTGCCGCCCACCATCTCCTCATGTGGCCATCCCTGCTCTGCCAGCCACCTCCTCCTCCAGGGGCCCCGCTGTCGCCCACCACCCCCCTTGCGGCCCCCCTGCAGACAGCCACCGCCGCCTCCTCCTTGTGGCCTCGTTGCCGCCCATTGCCCTCTTGCAGCCCGCTGCCGACATCCCCACCCAGTACCGACCATCTCCTGATTCTCCTCCCCCTACGGCCATGTTGCCGCTCCCTTGCAGCCCCAAAGCCGCTCGTTGCCCCCTTGCAGCCCCCTGTCGCTAGCCCCACCCCCGTGCCGACCATCTCCTCTCCCTTCGCTGCAGCCGCTACCTCGCCTCGCCCGCCCTTTTCCCTTCGTTGCAGTCGATATGGTATAACATCTTTATCTTATAATGTTCATTCCATTCTACCATTTTCTTATGTGAATGCACAAGAGGATCTCTAATATTATGGTATATAATATAGATTTTATACACCACATTCTGCTTGTTTGAATCATGGAATGTGGTTAAACAAAAGATGGAAGTTACGCGGAGGAGGTCACCAAATAATCTAGCTACATTTTTATTTATAATTTAATATTCATAATAAAGTTAACATTTGTTTAATATTCGTATTCCTTCGTAAAAGATTCATTTCGTATTCGTATTCGTATTTTGAGGAAGGAAGCCCAACGAATTCCAGATGCAAAGCTCTGCACCTCATTAAGATCATATTGGCATACTCGCCCAAAAAAAAAGAGCAGACCCCATTGAAGTCCTTGTGGGGGTCAGAGGGGGGGAGTTTGCACCTACTAAGGTTAAGTAAGGGTCTTTCGAAAGATCAAAAACTCTTGCCACTTTTTTCTGGGAACATGGTAAACCAGAAATTCTGATGTTCGCGATTCTTCATCCCTTTTATATAGTGAAGAAAATGCGAAACTTTTCCATTCTCATATGAGGCCGGAAAGTGTATTGGCAACAGGTCGGCACGAAGTGATTCATCATGCGATAAAGAAGAAAGAAGAAAGGAAGATCTTACCAAATCAGCTTTCTGATCCGTATTCGTATTTTGAGGATATGGATCTTGATTTTTTACATTCGTGTAACATTTGTATTCGTATTCGTAAAATAATATGGATATGGTTATGGTATGACTTGAATTCGCATTCGTATTCGTTCGTTTGCATCCCTACTTAAGATGCATGTGTAAACAAGGGACATTATGGAGAGAGCTAGGCGTCGGAAAGAGCGTTTTGGATGGGAGTCGCGGAGGTATAAAGGAGTGGAGGAGGGCCACAAACAACGATGGCGTGAGGCGTAGGAAAAACACCACGTTCGTAAGGAAGAAATAGGATGACGGCTAGTCATCTTTCTCTCACCAGCTACGGTGTTCTTGTTGTGGTAACTATGGCCATAGAGTGTCGTCGTGCAAGCTTCAACCATGTTGTTTTGTGTGTGGGAAGGTTGGTCATCGGAAAACAGAGTGCTCAGGACAAGTGTCGATCATCAAAGTGAAGGAATTAACCAGTACCACAAGACCGGTTGTTTACATTTCCGCACGCTCTTTCGCAACGGTGGTAAGCCAAAACCAAGAAAATCAAGATGCTCATGGGTTTTGTTGCATCAGAAGTCTTCGATGTGGCCTTGATCATGGCCTCTCTACGGGTCCTGTTGGGTTTGTTCATGGGAGATGTAGTTGGCTTGTATTCCACATTGTTTTGTGCCAGGGGTCTTTCAAAGGAGGAAGTTGCCATCCTGCTACAAACAGATCTGAGGGGACTCAATTGGCGCAGCCCATGTTTCACGGATGGAGAAGCTCGAATCAACAAGGTGAGAGTTGTGTGTATTCTTGGTGTACCTTATCTTTCTCGCACCGTTAAATCTTTGAAGAGTGCGCTATTGGACATTGGAACCGTAACAAGAGTCCTCGCGGATGGCTGGTACCCCGGCTCGGACCCTCTCTCGACCTTGGTCGTCATCGAAGGTTTGATCACCCTTATCACCGAATCCAAGTGTGTGCTTAAGGCTGAGCATCTTTCAACTTGTTGGATCAGGTGCTTCCCCCACCACCACCACCAACTCTGGTAGATGAGGTTGCGACAAGATCATCGTTGTCATCATCGACGAATCTTTACTCCTTTTAAACAAATCATGGAAGATCTGTTATCTGCTCTCACGGATGGACCATCCTTTTTTTGAAGAGAAAGGGTGGCATCTCGCGATTGGGACCTACCACGCTTTTATTCAATTAAAACATAAAAGAGAGTACATAGTATTATGCTACAAGATTCGCACTATGTTACATATTATGTAGAGGTATACAGGTCTGATTCTGAACTGGAGACTCTGAAACAATCTGAATGTAGAGTCTGAACCGAAATCCCTAAAGAGTCTGCCAACTGGCCTGGAATCTGGAAAATCTGACATGGAATGTTTTTTTATGAAAAAAGGGTGGTATCGATGTGCGGGATACCCCGCGGTCCCTGTTTATATTAAGTAAAAATTATCGAACTTTACATAGTGAGCCAAAGATGATACAGAGAATTTAAATGCCCGACCACATTTTCATAGTGAAACGTGTGGTTGATAAAGATAACTCCATTTCTTGCTACCCAAATGCACCATAGCACCGCGAAAGGTCTGGCGCAATCCGCGTGCGAGTTGCTCCCCATCTGTCTGACAGAGTTCCAGAAGTCCTCCAAGTAACCAATCGCAACCCATTCACACCCATCCTCATTCCAAACCTGTATCGATGTGGGGCATTTGAAGAACAGGTGGTCGGAATCTTCCAGCACGCTGTCGCATCTGTCGCACGAATCGTCATCCAAGTGGAACAATCTGCTCCTCCCCGCCTTGTCTAGAAGTCGGCCTCTTCTAAGGAACCACAGAAACACCTTGACTCTGCCCGGCACACGGGCTGTCCACACAATTCTGAGGTCTTGGCACATGCTTGCATCACGTTCAGTATATTCAGCCCGCAATTCCTTAAAAAGTTTCGAAACCGATTGGCCAGCCCCGCCCCATCGGAAGTGATCCCGGTCATCAGTGAAAGGGCACGAAGGAGAAACCTCCCCCACCATACGAATGAACTCCTCCAAACGCATGTCCGAAAAATCAGTAACAAACGCCGGCATCCAGTTCCTAGAGTCAGCGGCTTGCAGAAGCGAACAGTCCCTTATAGATGCCAAAGCATAAAGTCGTGGAAACCTATTCACCAAGGGACCATCCCCGGTCCAATCATCCTGCCAAAAGCCGAAGACCTTGCCATCTCCCACACAAGGAAGCAGCTTTGGAACCAGCAGCGGTAACACCTTACGAATCCCGGACCAAAGCGTCGACTAATAATGTTTCCTTTCCGCGGTCACAACACCTTTAACTCCATACAATTTTCTAATCAGAGCCACCGTGAGGCTATTCGATGGGCTCCAGATCCGAAGGGCCCATTTAGCAATCATGGCCATGTTCATGCATTCAATGTCCCGCACGCCAAGCCCTCCTTCATCATACCCTCTGGTGACGTCCTCCCAACTAACCAGGTGCATTCTTGTCCTCTGATTCTGCCCAATCGACCAAAAGAATCTTCTCATCAGAGCCTCGACCTTTTTTCGGACCCCAGCCGGCATCATTCGAGTCGAGAAGAAGAATATCGGGATATGACATGGAATGTTAGAAATCGAGAATGCAGAAGCATAATATCAAAGAAAAAGAATAAACATGAAGAACATCGAGATTTTACGTGGAACCCTACTCCGTGAGGAGCTTGATGAAACCATCAGATTCTATCTCATAGAGGACTATTAGAGCACGTAAAGGTTGTTCTCTCAGATATTCTAGTGTTCTTTATGTCATCTCGTCTTCTTCCAGTTGGTATCGGGTGTAGATTAGAGATAATCGTGCGAAGATTCATATGGGGCAAATCATGTCAGGAGGGACCAGGAGTACATCTTGTAGATTGGGAGACAATTACTTTATCGACAAAGGAGGGCGGCCTTGGTATCTCTCGCTCGGAAATCATGAATGAAACTCTTCTTTTAAAATGGGTGTCTCGGATTTGGGGGAGAAGTGAATAACTATGTTGTTGTATGATTCGAAACATTTACAACATTGGGATCATGGATATTCTGACTCAGCACCCACAGTTTCACCCTTCGACTTTTTGGAAGGGTATTAATTTGGTGATGCCTCATATGAGCTCTTTCGTCCAGTGGTGGGTGATGGCAAATCTCTTGCTTTCTGGACCGATAATTGGTCGGGATTGGGAACCTTTTCCTCCAAATTCCATGTCTTTTTGCTTTATCGGTTGATCATGAAGTATGAGTTTTTGATTCTTGGTCAGATGGCAATTAGATGTCGTCATTATTGACGAACTTCTTAGATCGACATATGGAGGAGTTCCTTATCATCTTAGAATCAATTCGGTAAGTTGACAAACCGACTGAGGGTCAAGATCATTGGATTTGGAAGAGCAACTCATTCTCAGTTAGCAAAGCTTACAAAGCTATCAACAAACACCCACAGTCGAGGACAGACATCATGGTTCGTGACTGCAATTTTGTATGGGATCTAAAAATGCCAAAGAGAATCGGTGTCTTTATGTGGCTCCTACAAAGAAGACGAATTATGATGAGGGATAGATGTGCTAGACTTTTTACGAATATCTCTAAAAGATGCCCTTTTTGCGACACACACATGGAGATGCTTAAACACATGTTCTTCCATTATGAGAAGACTTCTGCCAGACTGCCATTTGGTGGGAGAGTTGGACATAGATTTGCTGAACTACAAAATTTGGAATCATTTTGGGACTCGATGTATCAGGCTAAGCAACACTCTAGAAAAGATCTAATGCATCCTTTCGCAACTTTAAGGGCAATTTTGTTAGCTAGAAATGATACTCTATTTTCTTTACAGTGTTTTTACTACAATAATGTTCTTTTTCATTCCACGACTCTTCTCGAGTCTTGGCTCATCCAATTCTTTCTAGCATGCCTGCCCCCACAGGAGAAGCACTTTCGCTTGCAGAGACGCGATGAGGTGCTTCTCCTGTGGGGGGATGGGGCATCGCAGGATGAACTACCCTACGAGGTACCGACAGACTATCGCTGCAAGCACGGGGCGAATGCTTTCGACTGAGATCGACAACTCAAGGGGAGAGCTCCCACGGCTCCCAGTGTGGACGGAGGATCCACTGGAGGGGATCCTTGTAGCAGAAGGACTAAGTGTGGAGGATGGCTATGATAAACATTGGGCAGAGGGTGGGCCCGGGTTTTGGTGGGGATGTGGTGCTGCTTCCATAGGGTAATAAGATATGTGCAAGAAGACTAACCGCATGGGAGATGATCGCAATGCTGCGGAAAGAGCCAGGTGATCGAATGGTATAGAGATGCCCAACCATCAGGGACGGCACTGCATACGGCTGGTTCTATATGGTCTTGAGGCTAAAGGGGATGCCCATAAGGGCTCGAAGTTTGCGATCTGTGGAAGCCTTGCTTGGGGGCCTCGGGACAGTGATCTCCATCCTGTGCTCGGGCCTATAAAAGGGGGAGGACACACATGTGACTGTGGAATTCGCAGCAAGGATAGCGATCTTGCCTTCGGAGCGATGGATGCAATTTGGACGTGTGTCCTTCAGGGTAGATCTAGAAGACTGCATGATAGGGGCTTCCGCTGAGGGGACGGCTGAGACAAGGAGGGACGCGATGGTAGAGGCGATGAAGGAGGCAGTGATGAATCTCCATTTCATCACCTTTATTCTATCATTTTGGCCTTAAAAGCCCTAGCTAATGCACGTAAATGGCATCAATTTATACAGAATAGCATTCAGCATCTATTGCACTTATTGTGTAAATAATATTGTTTTTAAAGCCAAAATTAAAGAATAAAGGGAAGAAAAGAAAAGGAATAAAATACCAAAGATAATTTATGACCATATACCCCGAGACCAAGTTAAGAATTGAGTTGGTCGACAAGGAATACAATAGGGGGAATAAGGGCCAAAAATACAATAAAACCACATTTATTTATTCATTCAATAAAGCATTTTGACACCTAGCTTATTCTTTATCATTTATGCATCAAATAAAGAAACTCTGAACATGAAAGTTGTAAAAAATAATGTAAATAAAAATACAAAATTGAGTTTGTACAAAAATAACACACAATGTACATTTTATACACAAAATAAAAAGCCAAAATCCCAACTTCACAGACCCATATCTTACACATAAAAACTCAAAATCACCTCTAATTGTATATAACTTTTCATAAGCTATTTAATGGAGGTGGTTTTATAATTTTTGAAGTTAAGATGTGAAAGTTAGATTTTGGGCCCTCATTATACAATAGACACGAATAAAATATTCAATTTATTCATTCTTCATTATCTCTATAATTTTATATTTTTATAATTTTGTAAATATTATTTATAACACATTTACACATTAAAACCAAAATAAAATCACAAAGAAATTACAAAATAAAATAAGTTTATATATAGGCAAAATACCTAATAATAATACATGTATATAAATAAAAGGAGATATCATTCTCTTATTATTTATTCTTTTAACTTTTTATACCCTTGTAAATATTATTTATATTCTATTAAAAATATAAGGCCAAAATAAAACCCATAAAGTACATTAAAATAATGTATATAAATCATAAATGAAAGACTTATAAGTATACATATATAATATACCCTCATTTATATTAGTATACAAATAATATCATAAAAATATAATAAAAATATATTTATGCACCAAAAAATAAGTCATAAATATATAAAATAAAAGAATAAAGTAATAAAATAAAATATACAAAATAAAAATAAAAGAGATAAAATATAGATGAATATACCTATAAATATAAACCTAAAAATTAACTACTAATAAATAACGTCAAAAATAAATAAAAATCATAATAAAATATTAAATAAAATAATACACATTTTATTTTAGACTCAAAAACTAATAAAATCAAATACTATTTTAAAATAATTATTTTCGATTTTTTGACAGTTTTGTCCTGTAGCGACCTGACGTGGACCAATCATGTCAGGTCGTCTGTTGACCTTTGGTCAACTCGCCCTCCAGACGTGCAGATTCATCAGAACTGTCGAATCCCGCATTTTCATCCTTAATTCCTGCTTGATATATCGATCAATCGCACTCGATTTCTTCACAAGAAATCATCATTGATCGTCCACCATACACGTCGAGCATCTGGATTGCTTGTACATAGCTCAATCCTCTTCGAATAATTCGGTTAATAAGGGTGCCAAGAATTGTCTATAAATAAAAACTTATGTCTTCCATCGCATCATTGGTCACTATTATGAGTCTAGAAGTTCATGTTCTTGGCATAGCGAGTTCTCTCGTGACAGGAGGAGTCTTCTCGCGTCCGAACAGAGCTCCAGGAGGACGGAGGTGCACCCAGGGCGGAGCTCCGGCGACGTCCCTGCTCCCTGATCTCCGGCCAGGTAAGAGCTGCACATTTCTCTTTATTTTGGTAGCTTTTGATTCAAGTTGTTTAATAACTTTAATTATGCATTTAGTTTAATTGACATAATTGTTTGACCTTAGAATTAGTCTAATATACCTGATTCGTAGTTCGTCGTAGCGGACCACCGTGTCTCGCATGTTCTTCGCTACGCCTTCCACCCTCATCTCGCTCCTCAACGCCTGATGATCATTCCACGCATCGCCGCTCATCTCGATCTCGCTTAGACCGAGCAATCGATCCCTCCGCCGCCGTCGCTCGTTGAAGGGAGTCCATCTCGCCTATCTCTCGCTCATTTCCCCTTCTAACGGGACGAGGCAGTTTGCCCTCGTCCCAAATCTTATCCTATGCAGGTTCAAGGAGCAACGAGGCACCTTGAGGCAGCTTTGCCACTCGTCGGAGGTACCTGGTGCACCACCTCTTCCCCGACCTTGTGGTGGTGCTCCAGTGACCCTCAGGACATTCTAAAGCCTCATACAGATAGAGTGAGCTTCCCCGGGCGTTTAGAGCCCAACGCCACCGCAGGATACCGTTGGGAGAAAGAGGATTCGTCGATCGAAGTTCAGGGAAGAGGTCCTTCTTCCCTGTTCTTCGTGGACAGCAGCGACCGTCCGATGAGGAGGCCGCTCCAGTTTCAATCTGGACCGTTCGATCACGAAGCACCTCGGTCGTTAATGAAAACCCCAGAACTGATCCAGAACGTCCATCGCCGAAGGGGTATCGATCGTCCAGGTTGCACCACGCGTATTAGTGAAAGGAGCTCGACCGGCCAATGGTACGCATAGATGGGGTAAATTGCATATCTTAGCCCCCACAGATTGTTTTTTATTAGTTGGTCCTACAAATTAAAAGGAAAGTGTAAAATAAAATGGATATTTTGCATAAAGATCCATATATTTATTTTATTTGCATTTAGGTCATGTCCAGTTCAGCTCATGTCTCGTTCCACGTGAGCTGGGCAAATTGCAGGGACACCCCTGCGGCTATTTGTATTTATGTTTAGTACAATAAATATTTAAATGCATTGTATATTTTTGGTACTGAGGTTTATTTTATTTGCAATTATGCCCCTGCCAATATATGAATTTTAGTGCTTGCATTTTATTTATTAAAAATAGTGCCATGGCTCCTAAAAGTGTGCAAAAATAAGATCAGATGCCTAGTAGCATGTACTTTCTCTCCATAATTTTTTTTCATTTTTTGGCATTTTGATCATTTATTAAAAGTCAAAAGGAGCTTATTTGTGTACTGTCTAGCTTAGAAAATACCAAAAAATAGAAAAATGCCTTGAAAAATTCCAATATATATATAATGTCTATTTTCTTATATTTTAACTCCAGACCAAAAATCACTAAAAAGGAAAAAGAAACTCTTAAAAGTCGAAAAACCCCAAAATCCATCATAAAAATCTAAAAAATCATTAAAAAAATCCAAACATCTGTTTTTCTATTTTATAATTTTCTTTATATCAATATTTATATATTAAAATTGATTTGAGTAATTTCGGACCTTATTTCATATTTTTAAAATTCAAATAAATTTCGGATATGTATTAAATCCCTGATTTGGAATATTTTTTACTTTAAAATACATAAAAATTAGCAAAACAAATCCAGAAAAATTACAAAAACATTAGAAAAATTTATAAAAACACAAAAACAATTTTTATTTTGTATCTTATTTATATTTATTAGTATTTGTATATCTATTACTCTATATTGTATATATACCCTTATATATAGCTATATTATCCTTATACATTAAAAGAAAAAAAGGATAAAATCAAAAAATATAAGAAAAGAAATTATAAAATTATAAACAAAAAATTAAAAATTAAAAACCCACAAAAAAGGGGGATATATGTATATACATGATAAATGACATGGTTGTAAATAAACACTTTGTTCATAAATAACCATAGGCTACCCATTTCACTCTGGACCTCTACTTGCTTACTCGCTATGCATCTTGTGGTAGAGAATAATAAATTTTAACTCCACCTTTTCCTTATTAATTGCTTTATATATATCGTGGGTTAATTGCTGATCATTCGAGGTTTATTGAGCGGTCAACACATCGACTGCGGTTTCGCCTTGTGAAACCGTGTGACCCTTATTTAAACTCCGATTATCATGCAGGAAAAAGGAAAGAAAGCTTGCGCTTGTGGGCAAAATGTGGAAGCTCGCACTTGTGGGCTGAATGTGGAAGCGGAGGAGCCTAAGGTTTTTAAAGCGGGAGAGGTGTCGAGCTCTATGTCACGAAGGGTGAGCTTGGCGGATGGATCCCGCATTGGAGTTTCGATTGCGTTGGAGCAATCCCTGGGTTTTGGGCCCAGCCACATGATCCTACCTCAGGTAGCTGGAGATGGCATAGGCGCACGTTCCATGACAAGGTTACAAGGGGAAGGGCCCCATTCGAGGGAAGAGGGGCTGGAGAAGGCCTTAGCGAATGAACAATTCCATAGTGCTCACAGTATGATTTTAAAATGCAGCGCTTCAGCTTCCTGTGCAAAGGCGTACGTCTCGGGTCTGATTGGTGGGACGTACGCCTCAGCTTCCTGTGAAGCGCTCGAGGCATGAGGCGCTAGAGGCGAGGCGCAGGCATAAGCCTAGAGCACGAGTCTTTTTTTACATTTTTGGTTATGTGCTTTGCACATGATCCTATTTTTCCGTAAGCATTATATTTTTTACGTTTGTGTTTTTGTTCTATGTTAAACTTTGTATATTTCTATATATAGCTCCATGCAAAGAGAAGAGATCACCTGAAACAAGCGAAGCTCCATGATCTTGTATACATCATATTCAATTTATCATACAACACATACTAGTTCTATTGCACACAATTTTTTGTTTGAATTATCACAAATGTTTTATATTAGTTACAAGTTTGCGACTTGATGTTGTTATTTGGTTGTATAAGTTGTGAATCTTAGAATAGTTATCACATATATAAAGAAGCAAGGTTGAAAATAAACACATGAAGAAAAATATTTTTTACATTTTATTGTGAATAGCTGAATAAAAATAATATCATTAGTATAAAAACGTCGGGGGCGCTGCCCCCACGCCCCCGCAGGGGAGGAGCGCACCTGCTCCCCCCTAGACCCCCCTACTGGCTCGCTGACCAGGCAGCGAGATCCCCGTCTTGTTGGGGTATGATATGGCAGGAGGGGATATATAAGACGATTTTCCACCTGCGTACAGCAAGACAAATGGTTGGGATTCAAGGCATATTAATATTTTTTACTTCGAACACTAAAAATTATGATTTCTATTGTACTTTAGTATTAAATATAGACTTCAGTTCAATACTCATATAGAATCATTGAAGTTGGAGTTGGAACTTGATATTTTGTACATTAGTGGCTTAGTATTAGTTTTTTTTAAATTCAATGCCTTCATAGCTTATGTATTGTATCTTTTACTAGTTTTAAATTATTCCTGAATGTGTTTTTGACAAAGCTTAATATTATTATAAACTTTTTTCAATATATTTTGCTTAAATTTTAATTTTTTTCCAAAAAAAATTGAGGTTTACGCCTCGACCGCCTCGAGGCTTACGCCTCAATCAATTTCAGAAAAAATACCTCGGACCGCCTCACGCTTTTTTAAACCTTGGCAGTAACAAGTGAATGTGCCACATTCGCAACTCGAACTGTCTTCACAAAGGAAGATGCCTGTGAGAAGGTGAGAAGGCTACCTTCTTCCGTCAGATGAGTCGATGCTTCAGAATCAATAATCCATGCAGGGTTGGATGCAGAAGAAGAGTTGGCAATTGTACCTGAGGTAGTAACCAAACTAGCAGGAGTAGAAGTACTACTGTCGCTATTGAGGAGTTCTGCGGAAGTTGTCACAGATGAGCATATTCAGATGCCGTAAAGGGTGTCTAACTATCACCAGAAGGTTGGTTGTGTGAGACTCCGACAGTATCATACGGAGCCTCATACGAACCTATCTCATCGACATTGTTGGCATTAGCCTGCATGCCAAACTTTGCCCAGCTATGCTCAGATGGTTGATTCCAACATCCACAATGTATGCATGTTGGATAGCGGGAAGTAGTAGGAACACGTCCATGCCCGCAATCAAAATCATATCCACGTCCAGACTCGCAACCACAACCAAAGCCACGGTTGCGACCTCACTGGTAGTTGGGTCGTCCCCTAGCATAATGGGTTGTAGTCTCCACAGATGGTGTAGGAGGAGGATGCTCAGTTGGAGAATCAAGTTCCAGCAGGCAATTAAAGATGGTCTCAAGTGTGGGCAATGCATCAGCGGTCAGAAATTAGTCCATCACAGGCTTGTATCGCGGATGCGATCCAACATAAAGTGATACATATGTCATTCTGCACGTTCTCCTATCTTCTTGTCGAAGCAAGTAGGCTAAAAAATGAGTAGCTCCTCGAACAGGCTTGTAAGGAGTCTGTAGTACTCAACCAAGGTAGAATCTCCCTGATTAGCAGACCAGATCCATGTGTATATGTCTGAGAGCATGGACTTGGTAGTCTTTTGGGAGTAGGTATGTTCAAGACTCTCCCACGTTGCCTTCGATATTTCCTTGTAGAGAAGATCTGATGCTATATTTGGATCGACAATAACGGTCATCCAAGTAATGACATGGCAGTTGTCCATATACGAGGCATCATAGTCTTTGTCTGTCTCCTTGGGTGGATCCTTAGTAAGAACATAGTTCTTGTGCTTACCACCAATAAAAGCACTGAACGATCGAGACCATAGTACATGGTTCTCAGAGTCCTTCAATTTGATAGAAGTGACATTTACATCACAAAAGAAGTCGGGTACACGGGCTTGATCTCAGCAGAGGCCATGGTGATCGCAAGGTCAAGAAAAAATGATCTAGAAAATGTATGTAGTCTTAATCAATCATATGATGTGACCTAGGTCACCTTTTTTAGGCCTTCCTTAAGCCTTGGGAGCGGCAAAACGTGGTTGTGATATCTCCAAAAATTGTATCAGCAAGGCAAGAGAAGCAAATCGGAGTCGTGGTAGCCCTAGAAGAGTTCCAGTCTGAGGTTCAGACCTCTGGGGAACAAGTTCAGACCTCTTCAGCCGTAATAGCGGAGCCCTAGAGGGTTCACCAGAGCACTAGAGGGTTCTGCAGGGGCCAAGGCCTTAAATGTCGGTTTCGGTCACCATTTCGGTATCGACCAAAACAGAATTTCGATGAAATTTCGGTGGAATTTCGACCGAAATTTTGGTCATTTCGGTCATTTTTATACTAGGATTTCGGTCGAATTTCGGTTTCGACTGGATATCGATATTCGACAGAAATTCGACCGAATTTCGTTGAAATTTGAGGCCATGGCAGGGGCACTAGGTCGAAGGAGCCTCCAGGCACCGCGACGTGCCATTGCGAGGCTTCAGGCACCGCTGCGAGATGCTTCAGACGCAGATGGTTGCCTCAGGCAGCGAGAGGAGGTCTTCAGGCGATGCTAGGTTGACTCCATGTGGCGTTAGGCGACGCTAGGGAGTCTCCACGCACCCATGCATGCTGCTACGAGGCTTCAGACGTCGCTTGGAGGTGCTTCAGACGCAGATGATGGCTCCAGGCGACGAGAGGGGGGTCTCCAGGCAGCGGCGCTAGGGGTTCCTGCGGAGATGCTGAAGCCCTAGGAGAGGACCTCCAACAGAGGTTGGTGCCCCCTCGGACGTAGGGCCCTGGTTGTCAGAGAAGGGCCCATGCAAGGGTTTCCTCACGAGAAAGGGCCAAGGGGTTGGTGGTGGCAGTGGAATCTAGGTCAGAACCCCGATCTAGGATAATTGCGTTGATATCATGTGGAAAACAATGAGAATGAAAATATCATTCTTTATTCAGGAGGTCTAGGGGTCCTTATATAGGATGGAACCCTAGAGAACTCGAAAAGGGGGAAATACATAAGTACCCCCAGAGGGGTTACAATGAATAAATAAAAACCATAACAAATACACAACTAACAAAATTATAAAATTATTCCATGAGCACTTTCTATCACTAAATCACCATATCGTATGGATCCATTAGAATTAGTAGAGCTTAAGAAGAAACTAGAGGAACTCCTTGAGAAGGGCTTTATTCAGCTAGTGTTTCTCCATGGGGAACTCGCGTGCTTTGTCAAAAAGAATGGGACTCTTAGATTATGTATTAACTTTCGAGCCCTGAATCGGGTTACCATCCAGAATAATTTTTTAAAAGATAGCGGCTCTCTATAATTAGTCGAATAGGTCATCTATTTGAGGTAAGGGATAATACCCCGCAACTGCTCACTGGAAGGGCTCCAAAAGAATATGCACATACAAGCCTCCATGTGGCATCGGATTCCAACAGGCAGAACCATCGTAACGTTGAAGAAAATAGGAATAGATGCCAAGATCGCCTTTACTAGAACAAGCCTTCCACCTCTAGATAGGAACTTTGGAGTGCATTTAGGACACGAATACTAGCCTACATAGTACAGTAAGTCAATAACTTGATAGACTCCAGACAACCTAATCATAAGTATTAAATATTACATGTTATAATAGTTAAAATGTAAAATAAATTAAGGAATAAAAAACAAGATGAAAATGTTGACTTGTGTGAAACCATACTCCTTAAGGAGCGGGATAAAACCATGGGATAAAGTCACAAGGGCTAAGTTTTCTGTTGTGTTTTCTCATTGAGTACAAGAGGAATAAGGCTCTATATATAATCCCACCAACATAACTAAGGATCCAATACATCTTCATATCCTTTGCATTAAGTTACCATTTCTCGTAGAAACTATCAGATACAGATACTTTTGGCTCAAAGACTCATCGGCATCACCCCAATGGGACTGATGCCACAATGTGCTGCCATCCGGCCTCATTTAGGCACCGTTCGGCAAGGGGGTTAAACTCCCCTTTGGGGAGTTTACCCCCCTTAACCCACTCATCGTCTCTCTCTTGTGTGGGTCCCACTTAATTTCTTTTTAAAAAAATTAAATAAATCAAATCTCCATCATCAATTCCATCAAAAAATAATATACTATACCATCATATCATATAAAAATTATAAACTACTCTACTTCTACTCAATTTTCCAAACTTCAATACAATCACATCATAATGACTACTCACTTTTGCAAACTCCAATACAATTATATCACCACAAACCCACTTCTAACCACCCACAGTTTAACCCTCTATCCAAACACCAAAATAAAAAAACGGGTTACCCTCTATCAGTTTAACCCACCTTAACCCGCGTACCAAATGCACCCTTAGGGATACCTGAGGCTGCCAGACCTTGGAATCTAACAATCTTGATGCCAATGTCCCCAAACACCACATTTGAAGCATCAGATATTCAATAAAGATTGCTATGTATCCCTATATAGGGACCTACTGTAAAGCTTTGAACTTGGCATTTCTCGAATCCTATATAATAAGATCCGGCTCGTCAAGAAGAAACCAACGAAATTCATTTCGTATGAATCGGACTTCGTTTCGATTTGTTATGATTTTCGGAAGAAAGAAAGTAAGGAAGCTTAAGATGTCATTAAACCTTAATGACTGTCATTAAGATTGATTAATCATGATTAAGAAACTAATAACGGATTGAAAATCACTAATGACTATTAGCTTACACTAATCAATAGTTAACGAAAGATAAGTTTAAACCGCGAAAGTTAAATCGTGATTAGTGAAAGTTAATCACGATTAGCGTTAATTAAGCGTCATTAGCGAATCTAGAATCTTCTGGAATGTTCTAACTTAAGCCCTAAGTTTCGGATAAGTTTTCCATGGGCCGCTAACCGCGGTTAAGGTCTAAATCATGATTTTCTAACCATGGTTAGCGGTTTTCTGGTGCCTATAAATATCCCCCTACCCATTCATTCTCTACGATTTCCACTACCACCACCACCGCAAGGGCTAGGGTCGAGAGGTCGGGAGGAGGAGTAGGAGGCGAGGAAGGAGCGCAAGTGAAGCGCTGCCGGGAGAACGAGCACGAGGAAGGTACGATACTCTCTTAGTTTACTTCGTGAGCTAGGTTTTCGGTTCATGTTCAGTTTCCTTATTGTTTTCCTTTCGGTGATTTTAGAAAGGAAGACTATGTCACGATATAAGGGAAAACTCTGCCGAAATTTTTCTAAAAAATACCACCCTGTAAAAGGGGAAACTCTGCCGAAATTTCCCTATAAATATCATCCCGTATAAGGGGAAGCTCTGCTGAAATTTAAAGAGAAAATATGTTCTTCGCGCTCTTCGTGTTCTCATTCGTTCTTCGCGTTATTGGTACGTTCTTAGCATTTTTTACACGAAAATAAAATTTGATCATTTCAGGAGCTATAAACTATCCTGTTGAAAAAGAATCACGATAAAGCACTGTATACGAGAGAGAGAGAGCTCGATTAGGTAACGAAATCCTTCCTTTTGTTGTTGGGTTTTCATACAAGATTATTGAAATTCCTGATTTTATATTCTTCGTTACAAAGAACCCTAATTTGGCTATTTTTGAGAAAGTATGAAAAGTTGCGACTACCACTAAAATAAGGTATAAGCATCGAATTGATGCGGTGGCTTGGAAAGATAGGATTTGGGAGTTAAAAAGAGCATAAATTGAGTATATAAATATATGAACTAATATATGTGTAAGTCTATACTCAGTATTTATGGTTACGCTAATCTAAAACTTAACGGAGGAATTTCATCATGGGATTTGATGTGTTTTGAGTTGGATCCAGAAAAGGATCATGTGTCACGTTAAGGATAACTAGGAGTAGAACTACAGGTCGGGCATGCAACCTGTAGGTTTGTCGGAAGGAACCCGTATTGGTGTTTCCCTACCTAGGTGGTACATGATTGCCCTGTTATGATAAGTGCACGAAATAAATGAATTGCAACGCATGGTACCAGGAGTCAATATCTTCGGGTTGAACGACGGAAGATGTAGTCGTGCCATGTGTAGGCACGGGTGGTTGGATAGCGGCTGAGTCACGATAACATGTATTTAAAGCCGTTGGGTTATATGATTAAATGTTAGCCTGAAGTTTTAAGCAACCGAGTCCTCGAGTACGGTGTGCTCCTTTGTTTGCCATGCTGAGGGTTTGAGACCCTGATTAATAAAAGAAAAGGAAATTGTCAGAGTATTATTAGAGGATTGGTTGAGGCGACGTGCGGCAGCATAAGTTTATCAAGATCAACGCAATCTCCAATCCCGAAGTGTCCACAGCTTCGGAGTCCATATAGTGGTGAGGTAATTCCCTAGACTAATCCCTGACGTAGAATAGAAAGGAATAGAACTTAAATTAATGAGAAGGAATGAAACTTTTTGTGATAACAAGTTTTGAAAAATTACACAATATGTTTGCTTTTCTCTTCTTCGTTACATAGCATTCGCTAATTTTTATCCTATGATTTATGAAAAACCCAACAGGTGTCGATGAGCCATCGCAAGGACATTAATAATCCAGCAAACTAACATAGTCATTCGGTCAGCCACAGTATCTTTATTCTGTAAGAAAGTTAGTAATCTTTTTGTGTGTTTCCTTCCAGCTGATGTACATGTAAATAGTTGTAGTGGGACAATGAATCCTGTGAACTGTATTTTATGAATGGAAAAGTGTTGAAATACTTCCTTCTGAGTATATTTATTTGCAGTCTGTTTCTGAATGTTAGTTGTGATTGCTGAATAAATTATTGTTGGGTAACTAGATCCGAATATGGGAGGATCCGACGGCCCGGGAATCAGGGTCGTGACACCTACAACACTGTACAATCATCCAATTATCCTCGTTCATTGCCGAGAGCACAACATCAGCCTTCAAACCTTGATAAACACCAGAAACATGCAGATCTCCAACCCAAGCACCACCTAAGCCTGAGTGATAAGAGCCGTCACCAACTATACACCAGCAGCATTAGGTTGCGACACCGGAGCAGCATCCACAACCAGTGGAGGTCTGAAACCTCCAGACCGAGGTTCAAAACACTCGGGCAAAGGATGAAGGGTGTCTGGAATAGCAGTCGCAGTCACCAGTGGCGGCCCTGGAGGTGTGGAAGCCCATGGCGGAAACCCATAACCCTGAGGCGACGGCCTAGCACACCGTGTAGGACCCCCATGGACTCGTGCAAAGCCATGCAACCCCCTTCCATCACCAGGCGAAGGCTTGGAAGCCCATGGCGAGGCCCTGGAAGTCCAAGGCAAAGGTCCAATAGCTCGAGCGGACACCCACAGTCTCGCACAAGCCCCTGCAGTCCCACTCCATCTCCCTCACCTCTCACCCACCTCTTCTCACCCTCTCGAGAAACCCTATCTTAGGGCTTCTCACCTGCACGAAGGGTGGCCCATATGTCACATGTAACGATCGATCCTTCGACAAAAGGCTCAATTGTTCAATATATCAAATATATGTGATTATAGGCATAATATCCATTTTGATTATTATATATAAAGATAGCACATGGTCCACAATGAAATAAGCTTTGAGTTTTCATAGAATCGATTCATAACAAACAATGTATTGTGCGAGGTTGTAGAGTTACGAAGGAGACTGGAGATAGAGGCTGCTCTACTATAATGGAATGAGTTAATGGAGGAGGTGATGGTGAGAGGAGAAAGAGGAATGGACAAGGAGAATGCAAGGAATGAGAAAACTGGAGTAATGAACTTTTCTTCTACTTAAAAAAAGTTAGAAAGAGGGGTCTTATTAACTGAAATCTAAACAGGAAGGCGTTAATGGTAAAGGTAATTTAATAGCATTTTTATTAATATGAAGTTTGCAGCTACTTTGTAATGTATGAAGTATCCAATGACATTTATGTAAGAACCCAAAGGATTTTCTACAATTTTTATATTATAATCACTACAAAATCAAAATTATTCTACTATATCCCTCATTTTAATCCACATACTATGGGCGTTCTCTATATCTAGAAATTAGTATTTGTCTGTTATGCTTTCATTTTTATTAGCCTAGTTAAGGACTCTATTGTATTTTCCTCATGTGTGATTAGGGTTTAACGTATTCACTCTATATAAGAAACTTTACCCTTTTGATAAAATTATCGCATCTCATCCCATTAATTATCTTCACATGATATTAGAGTGGTAGCACTAGGACGGATGCTCTAGGGCGTCTTTCGATACAAACCAAAACCCTCATCTGTAGGGATCAAAACGGATACGAATATATCCGAATATCCGCTTACCGTAATCAAAAAATTACCGGATACGGATATTTGTATCCGAATATTAATCGAATAAGGATCGAATATGGATATGGGTTCTAAAAAATTCCCGGATACGGTAATGGCTAGAATATCCGGATCTGGATCCGAATATCCGAATACATTATTTAATATTATTTTATATATTAGTTAATATAATATAAATCGCAACCCTATGCTATTATGTTAGTATTATACATTATAAAATACAATATACTAATGATATTAATAAACTTCCTTTTGTTTGGCGATGGGCACAAACAAAACTTACGAAACCATGTCCCCCTTTTTGCTTCCGGTCAAGAACTCATGTCAACTCGACGCTCCCTTTTGTCATGATGCAACTTATTTTCCATTACCATTTTTCTAAAATCATTATAAACTTTAAAAAAAAACATTTCGTATTCGTATGTAGTCTTTATTCAACATGTCTTTATTCGAACCATATTTGGATTTCACTCTTTATTCGATTCATATTTGGATTAGATCTTTATTCGATCTGTGTTTGGGTCCGCACTTTATTCGATCCGTATTCGGATTTGATAAATATCTGATTCGGATTCGTATCCGTATTTTTAAGGATATGATTTTCTTAATGTATATCTGAATCATATCCGTATTCGTATTCGATAGAGATGAAGCGAATATGAATATGGAAATAGGCATATCCGATCCAAATCCGATACGTTTTATCCCTACTCATCCGTCAACCATGTTCCATCTCCGTGCACCATCCACACCCAGGCCACCACGATCTGTTATTGTTGTGGCTATCTTTGGAGGAAGCGCCCTACACTACAGTAGCACTATAATAGCATTGCTACCATGAACTACATTAGTGCTACAACCCATCCGATTGATCTGCATAGCCATGAATCGAAATCTATTTTTCTAGATATCTGAAATGTGCTATAGTCCATCAATTCTTTGCTTCAGGGGACCCTGATTGATGTACTGTTCACAAATCTGATCTCTGAGTTCTGAAATCAGCTGTTGCTGTCCATGAATCTGACCTCCGTTCGGGGACCCTGATTTCTAGAATTTTGAGGATTCTGCAGCAATCTGATTGCTTGCTCCTGTGCGCAATCCTGCACCTAGCGCACTTGTGTCAAGGATCATCTGATTTGTTGCGCCATGATCTGCTTTGATGCACTCTTGCATCTGTTGTGCATCGTATGATCTGTTTTGCTTATCTGCTTTGCTTGTTGTTGTACGTCATATGGTCTAACCTGTAGACTATAGTACAACAACAACAACAAAGCCTTTTCCCATATTAAGTAGGGTCAGTACATGGATTCTTTGCCTCCATTCATATATATCTTGGGTCATTCTCGGGCTTAGATCCAAAAAACTAAGGTCCCTTCATATAGTATCATTCCAATACTTCTTGGGCCTTCCTCATCCTCTCTTAGTCGGCTCAACATCCCAAAACTCGCATCTCCCACAGGTGCATCAGCTGATCTCCTTTACAAGTGGCCAAACCACCTTACGCGATTTTCTCGCATCTTATCCCCAATCGGAGCTACACCAATTTTCCTTCTGATGGCATCATTCCGAATCTGATCTTTACGTGTATGTCCACACATCCGCCTTAACATATTTATTTCCGCTACTGCCATTCTCTGCACATGTCTATGGTTTACAAGCCAACATTCAGATCAATGGAGCATAGCAAGTGTCACAGCTGATTTGTAAAACTTTCCTTTGATTTTCAAAGGAATTTTCTTATCACAAAGAACAGTAGAGGCTCCTCTCCACTTTAGCCAACCTGCATTTATTCTATTTTTAACATCTACATCAATTTCTACGTCATGTTGCAAAATAGATCCCAAGTAACTAAAAGAATCTATCTTCTGAATGTGATCGTCATCAATCTTCACCTTGATTCCTTCACCAATGCTTCCATCAAAAGTGCACTCCATATAGTCAGTCTTAGCCCTACTTATACGAAATCTTTTAGCCTTCAATGCATGTCTCCAGACCTCGAGCTTCTCATTTACTCCATCTCTAGTCTCATCAATCAACACAATATCATCAGCGAATAACAAACACTAAGGTATCTCATCGTGACTGTGACTTGTCAACTCGTCCATAATCAAATAAAAAGGAATGGACTCAAAGTTGAACCTTGATGAGACCAATGTTGATGTCAAAATAGTCAGTTTTCCCATATCGTATCCTTACACAAGATGAAACCATATCATATGTATCTTTTACGAGGTTAATGTATAGGATAGGTACTTGCCTCTTCTCCAAACTCTCCACAATATCTCCTGTGGGACAAAATCATGGGCCTTCTCCAAATCAATAAAAATCACAGGGAGATTCTTCATTTTAGTTCTATAGATCTCCATTGTTCTCCTTAGCAAATAGATGACTTCAATAGGTGAACGACATGACATGAATAGAAAATTATGACTATGGGATCTTTAACTCCCCTTGTGGAGGCAAAATCTATTACCTTAACTATCTCATGTTGCCTTCCAACACCCTAATCTGGTGGAGATAAACCGTCGTCTTATGCAAATTCTCAAAAGTGACCCAATGGCTCAGACTCAACAGACCAAATATACATGTCTTGCTATGGATATTACTAGATCTATAGGACTCGTTACTACCATGGCTAATGTTGCATCCAGGTCAGTGGATTATTGATTCAAGAGTTTTTGATTAATTCAAGAGTTTAAGCCATTTAATCGGTAATGCGAGCTCTCTTTCTTCTTCTCAAAACCATTTGTTTCTGTGAAATTAGATAAATTAGCCAAAAGATCTCTTTCACTCATGATTACAATTGGCAGAATGGATTTCTCCTTAAGACTGAAACTCTCTGAGTATATTTTGCTTCATATTTTCCTCTAAGTTTGCTATATATTCATAAATTATGCGTGGAGCTAAAAATGCCGAGTTATTTTTTATCACGAATGTTAATACTTCCAGGTTATTTAGACTTCACATTTTTGGCGGTGATTATGAGAAATATGGACTTTATTATCTTGATGTCTCTAATAACTCTATGTTCGTTGATGTTCATCCATTTACGCAAGCCCTTATGATCTAACATCTACATTTTTGACGTTCTTATGCTAGTGCTCTCTCTCTCTCTCGAATGTTCCTTGAAATCAGCCCTTTAAAACCATTTGAATGAGAGATTTGTCAGTTTCGATAACATCACAGGACATCTTTCCTCAAAGAACTGAACCCAAAAGGTCTAATTGATCTTATTCATTGTGATGTTTGGGACCCTACCTAGTATGTGCTACTACATGACAGAGCTACTTTATTGTTTTCATTGATGACTATAAACGGACTTATTGGGTCTACTTTATAATGAAAAGATCATAGATCAAGCGTGTGGTTAAGTCTCTTGTAGGCATCAAAACTTCTTTTTCTGCTTGCATTAAGATATATCGATCTGAAAATGCTTTTGAGTTGAAGCAAAAAGATTTGGTCAAATTCTTTGGTACCTAAGGATCTTATATGAGACATCATGTCCATAAATCTCATAGTAAAATGGTATCACCGAAAGGAAACTTCGTCATCTTCTTGACATAGCTCGTACTCTACTTATTCAGATGAAGGACCCTAGAACTTTCTGGGAGATGTTATTCTCATTTCCATCGTATTTGATTAATTAGGTTCCCTCATCGATATTAGGAAGTGCTACTCTGTTTCACTGCTTCATCTTAATGATAAGTAATTTCTACTACCCCTGCGTCATTTTGGTTGCCCTTTTTTCACAATTTTCACGTCGAAGATAAGCTTTCTACTCGTGCAATCAAATATGTCTGTGTGGAGTACTCTTGAACCTAAAGGGATATAGAAGCTATGATTTAGTTGGCCATAGTTATTTTACCTCTGTAGATGTTACTTTGTTGAGAAGACAAGTTTGGAAACTGAGAATGTTGGAGAGATCCTTTTGGATTTCCACCCTTCATTCCAGAAAAACATAAGAGGGAGAAACAAGTACATGAGATAGTTCATTTATCTACTCCACCAGCTTTTGCAAGCAAATGACCAAGAAACCGATGATCTCTAGACTGATGCTACTGCAGATACTACGAATACAAGCAGTCTCTCTTCCTATATCGGGCTTCCTATTGCTCCAAGGAAGCGGAAAAGGCAATGTGCAATAAACCATATGTCACATTTTACTTATAATGGATTATCTAGTTGTGACAAACATTTACAGATGCTCTTAGGGCAGATCCTTTAGGCGATCAACATATAGCTTTTTAGCATCTGGATTGGAAGTACAACCCAACTAGTGGCCAAAGACTTCATCCGGACTTATGGCACGGATAATTTTGAGACTTTCTCTCCAATGACCATGATGGGAACTATCGATATGATTATCTCTATTGTTGCAGACAAGAGTTGGATGATCTTTCAATTAAATGGCAAGAATGCCTTCCTTTATGATGATCTTGACTTTTGAAGATGTCCATACGACACAATCATCGCATTACACCGTTGACAGAGAGTGTGTGTTGTGTGCATGGCTATGGCCTAAGCAGAGCTCACAAGCCCAGTTTGACAGACTCACTTCGAAGATCAACACCTTGAGTTTTCACACAATTATGTTTAATTACTCCATATTAATTCGATGTCACCATTCAGACCGTAATTATTGCAACATATGTTGATTTATGGTAATTATTGGAGATGATAGTGCAGGCATTCTTGAACCAAAGGCATTTCTACATACACCATGTATCAGATTGTGAACAAAGGCAACACAGTCAAACACTCGGGGTGTAAGGGAAAGAGGTCCCTCTTGGGAAACGCAATCAAGAAAGGAACATTTTCCCCTAAAACAGAAGATGGCATGTGGTTCACCAAATAGCAAGCAATGAGAACCGCATCACCCCAGAAAGAGTGAGGAGCGCGACTCTGGATCAAAAGGGTCTAGGTCGCATCAAGTAAATGATCATGTTTGCATTCAGCAACATCGTTTAGCTGGGATGTATAGGCACATGATGTATGGGGTACAGTGCCTAGAGATCTAAGGAACTCGGATAGTTGTAATGTGTAGAACTCTAAAGCATTATCAGAGCGTAAAAACTTGACAATGGTAGAGAAGATGTTTATTTCATTAAAAAAGGATTCAATAACATGCCCAGCTTCAGACTTGTGTTTTAACAGAAAGACCCAAGAAAGTCTAGAGTAGTCATCCACAGCATCAAGATAAAAACGATGTACCTGGTGATCAGGAAAATGACTAGGACCCCAAATATCTAAGCGTACAAGCTCAAATGACTGAGTACTACTACGACCCTAACGACCAGGAAAAGAAGAGTGGTGATACTTCCCAAGCTGGCAAGCCTAGCACTGGAAGGAAGATCGTGGAGAAATCCGTGGCAAGGCATGACACACCTGAAGAGAAAGGTGGCCAAACCAAAGATGCCACAAATATGGTGAGACTGGTCCAGTGGGAATAGTAGAGGCACCAACATGAGGAGGTCGGACCAATTTGTAGAGCCCCCGCTACTCAAGACCACATCCAATCACCATGTCCATGAGTATGTCCTGAAACACAAGAGGGGAGGGATCAAAAATGGCATGATAATGCAGATCCTTCGGAATCTGACTAATGGAAAGCAAGTTCATATGATGGTCATGAGCATATAAAACATTCTGCATGCACATGGATGTCGTCAAATGCACGTCCCCTTGTCCTGTGATGGATAAGTAAATCTCATTCGCAAAAATGACCCATTTAACAGGAGGTATGGATCTGTAAGAACTGAAATTTGCTCTATCGCCACACAGATGGTGAGAAGCATCATAGTCCATAATCCACTCTATCAAATCGATCTTACTACAACTGGTAAAAGCATATGTTATACTTGAGGAGCTCGAAGAGAATCTAGTTGTTCCTGCGACATGTAAGGAACATGTAGTAATGCCGACAATAGGAGTCATTATCTCCCTCAGACAGGAGAGAATATCATCAAGGAGTGAATCTGCCTGAGGTATCGAAGTATTGGGAGGCTCAATCTGCTCTACACATGAGCAGATGCCGGGTATCCATGCTTTTAATGCATGTGTCCTCAGATTGATCTAGACAACGACGGTAGATGTAGGGGTCATGCTGGCGTCCACCTCCTCTGCCGCAAGATGCAGCCATCGCCGAGGAGGTATGTATGGTGGCAGCGGATGGGACAAGAAGCATGTTGAGACGATTGTAGGCCTCCTCCATGTGAGATATGGTCGCACCTATAAGAAGTTGTGTGCGTGCAGCTTCATACTCTGGGTCCAAGGCTGCCAAGAAAACTCCAACCATCGTGGAGTTCATATATGCCATATGCTGCTCCATGGAAATGGTAACATGCATGAAGCTATGAAGCTTCTCAAACATGCTCGGAAACAAAGAATAAAAGCTATGCAAAGAACGACCATTCTGCTTGACCGTGTATATATCAAATTGGAGCTGAAGAATCTTGGCCTCATTCTTCGCTTTGGCATATGTAGCCAACAGAACATCACACATAGCCTTGGCGGTGGGCTGGCTCACAATATCATTGGCCTTTTGTACTGAGAGTCCTAGAGAGCCAAACAATCGCATACACATCATCTTGCTTCCATGAAGCATTGTCCCCAGTCTTGCCCGTCAGCTCAAGCTCTGTCAGAATGTGCTACTTGTTATTTTACTGCATAAGGACATAAACTACATAGATCACAACTCGTAGTTGGTATCATCCATCTTCACGATGGGAACCAGTCCCTTAAAGGCACTGGATGAAGAAAAGATGCCACTCGTGTTTTCTGGCATGATAAAAAAACAACTTCGAAACTGAACTCGACTGGAGAAATAGACCGATCCGAACGAGTCTACACGACCATATAGAGGATTGCTTGTACGTGTAGACTCATACAACCATCCTTATCAATCCTCAATCCGCGCTCGGGTAGGAAAACATGATTTAGAGGTCTGAAATCACGTTTTCTAATCAAAATCAAACCGTTTCGGAGTGCAGGACAATCAAAACGGAGTGGGTGAGCCACAAATGGCTGGTAGGGTGGCTAGTGGCGGTCAACGGTACCAAAAGATCCGTAGGTGGCTGGCGGCATTCGGCGGGGACCTGCAGGTGGTTGACAACGCTAGGCTGCGACCAACAAAGGTCTGTAGCAGCGTAGGGGTCCCCTATCGGGGCACCTGCAGTGCGCGGGAGGGCCTTTGGTGAGGGAGTTGCTGCTAGGTGGTGGTACCGGGGTCCTCCGACGGAAGCGCATGCACGTGGCATGCAAGGAGAGAGAGGGAGGCGGAGTGGTTTAGGGTTTTGGAGTGCAAGAACTCCGGTCCAGGACCGTCGCTCTGATACCAACAACAACAACAACAACAAAGCCTTTTCCCACAATTAAATAAGGTCGGCTAGATGGATTCTTCGCCCCCATTCAGATCTATCTTGGGTCAATCTCGGGCTTATATCCAAAAAACTAAGATCCCTTCGTATAGCCTCTTTCCAACACTTCTTGGGTCGTCCTCGTCCTCTCTTAACCGGCTCAACATCCCAACACTCGCATCTCCTAACCTGTGCATCCGCTGATCTTCTTTGCAAATGACCAAACCATCTTAAGCGGTTTTCCCGCATCTTATCCTCGATAGGATCTACACCAACTTTCTTTCTGATTGCATCATTCCGAATCCGATCTTTATCGTGTCCACACATCCACCTTAGCATTTTCATTTCTATTACAACCACTCTCTGCACATGTCTATGGTTCACAGGCCAACATTCAGATCCATAGAGCATAGCAGGTCTCACGGCTGCTTTGTAGAACTTTCCTTTAATTTTTAAAGGAATTTTCTTATCACAAAGAACAGCAGAGGTTCCTCTCCACTTTAGTCAGCCTGCATTTATTCTATTAGTAACATCTCCATCAATTTCCCCATCCTGTAGCAAAATAGATCCCAGATATCTAAAAGAATCTCTCTTCCAAATGTTATTGTCACCAATCTTCACCTCAATTCCTTCACCATTACTTCCATCAAAGGTGCACTCCGTATATTCCGTCTTAGCCCTACTTATACGAAATCATTTAGTCTCCAATGCATGTCTCCAAACCTCAAGCTTCTCATTTACTCCATCTCGAGTCTCGTCAATCAACACTATCATCATCAAATAACATACACCAAGGTAACTCATCATGAATGTGACTTGTCAACTCGTCCATAATCAAATTAAAAAGAAATGGACTCAAAGCTGAACCTTGATGTAAACCAATGCAAATGTCAAAATAGTCAGTCTTCCAAGACGGGATCCTTACACAAGATAAAGCCCTATCATACATGTCCTTTATGAGGTTATGTATAGGACCAGTACTTGTCTCTTCTCCATAACTCTCTACAATATCTCTCGTGGGACAGAATCATTAGCCTTGTCCAAATCAATAAAGATCATATGGAGGTTATTCCTTTTAGCTCTATAAATCTCCATTGTTCTCCTCAGCAAATGGATGGCTTCAATAATTGAGCGACATGGCATGAATCCGAATTGGTTTTCTTTTACGTTGGAAACTTGTCTCAGCCTTCTTTCGATCACATGTTCCCAAATTTTTATAGTGTGAATCATCAGCTTAATACCTCTGTAATTTGAACAATTTTGAAAGTTTCCTTTATTCTTATAAAGAGGCACCACGATACTCCTCGTCCAATCTTCAGGAATCTTCTTGCTTCGCCAAATAACATTGAATAGATTCGTAGCCAAGTCAAACCGCGCTCACCTAAAACTCTCCATACTTTTACAGGGATGCCATCCGGTCCTACACCTTTCCCAGATCTCATAATCTTCAAAGCCTCCTCTACGTCATTTCTTTTTATTCGTCTATAGCTTGCACGATTCAAATAACTTTCACTACTAACTAGATCACCCAAAGTGATCTCTTTATTTCCTTCCCCAATGAAAAGCTTATGGAAGTACTGCTCCCATCTAGTCTCTATGTCCTTCTGAGTAACAAGCGCGTGACCTTCCTCGTCCTTAATGCATCTCAATTGAGAAAGGTCTTTGGTCTTTCTTTCTCTAGCTTTGACCAACCTGAATATATCCTTCTGACCCTCCGTAGAGTCGAGATTTTTATTAAAAAAAATCATAAGCTTTTGACTTAGCTTTGCTTACAGCCTTCTTTGCTTCCTTCTTCGCTATTTTGTAGTTTGTGACAGTTTCCGTTGTTTTATCCTTAGATGTAGCTTTAAAGCATGCTCTTTTAATTTTCAGCTTTTCTTGCACCCCGTTCACTCCACCACCAAGCCTCCTTTTGACCTGGAGCTCCTCCCTTTGACTCGCCTACTATCTCTTTGGCTACCTTTCGGATACAAGATGCTACTGCCTCCCACATCTTGTTTGCACTTACGCTACAATTCCAAGATAAGTCTTCTAAAACCTTCTCCCTGAAGCTCGATTGCTTCAGTGAAAGATTCCACCATCTAGTTCTAGTGATCTTAAAAACCCTTCTTTTCTTTACCAGTCCTTTTATTTGCACATCCAAGACTAATAAGTGATGTTGGGTTGTCAAACTCTCTCCTGGGATTAATTTGCAGTCTTTACAACACAACCGATCTCTTCTCCTCAACGCGAAGTAATCTATTTGTGTTCTAGTTGGCCCACTCTTATAAGTCTTCTTGAAGAGAGTGTTTGCTATGAAAAGATCATATGTCGTTACAAAATCCAGAATGGCTTTTCTCTCTTCATTTCTATCCCCAAAACCATGTCCTCCATGAACACCAGTATACCCTGAAGCATATTTTCCCACATGTCCAGTAAGATCTCCACCTATGTAAATCATCTCTCTTTGTGGGATTCCTTGTAAAATCTTATCCAGATCCTCCCAAAAAGCTTATTTAGTCCTTTCATCTAAACCAATTTGTGGTGCATAAACTGAGATGATATTCAGAATTTCTTCTTCAAGCACCAATTTTAGCGAAATAATCCGATCCCCAAATCTTTGCACCTCGACCACACAATCCTTCAAATCCTTATGAACAATCACTCCAACACCGTTTCTACCATTATCTTTACTTGAATACCAAAGTTTAAAGCTTGTCTTCTCGATCTCCCTTGCTTTCTCTCCAGCCCATTTAGTCTTTTGAAGACATAATATATGAATCTTCCCTCTTTCCATCGTCGCTCTAATACCACGTTGGGAAAATAATAAGTGGCTTATTCGTGAGGCCCTAGGGTTTTCTTATATAGAAGAGATACCCGTTCAGCAAATTACATAAAGAAGACGGAGAGAATAGATAATACAAAAGAAGCGTAGAAATAATAAAGATCTCAACAGACATTAGTATTAGCCTTTTTTGTGCTTTAAATTTTTTAGTTGTCTGGTTAAGGACTATTATATTTTCCTGTGATTAGAGTTTTAGGATTTCACTCTATACAAAAAACTATATCCCTTCCATAAAATTATCTCATTCTGTATACCCCTCTTTCCAAAAGAACCCTTAACGTATTCATGATGTGGAAGTGC
Source organism: Ottelia alismoides (assembly GCA_037367405.1). Taxonomy (NCBI): domain Eukaryota; kingdom Viridiplantae; phylum Streptophyta; class Magnoliopsida; order Alismatales; family Hydrocharitaceae; genus Ottelia; species Ottelia alismoides. The sequence goes on from JAZKJV010010643.1 coordinate 80,780, forward strand.
AACTCTTATTCTAATCAATGAGTTAGATAATATCATACCTCATGTGGAACGAAATTTATTAAAAAAATATAAGTTTTTTAACCAACATGTCACTTGCTTTAAGGACAATGTTCCACATCTTGCTATAAACATCAACATACAATTTCCACCTACTCAAATATGAATAGATTCCATAATGTTATGTTATAATATAACTACCAGGATGAACTGAAAAATGATTCTAAACTACCTGGTCAAGAAGAAAGTAGTGCTTCATTGATCGTAATTTGCCAATAAGGTCATACTGCAAGCACAAAAGAATATTAACAGAACCATTCACAAAAAAAGAATTAAACAAAAATGCAACCAATTAAGCAGGCCTTCTCTTTGAAGAGATTCAGGAGCTCAGTGCTTGCAAATGCATGTGAGGCCTTAATGCATTCAAGATACTGGTAGCTTGAACCAGAACTTGTAATCTTCAGAGCGTCAGAAATAGGAGCCTGAATACAGCACATTTTAGTTATATTATAAATGAATAACAATACATTGTAAAAAGATTACAGAAAATTATTTACTCATTTTTAATAATGCCCAAAGTAGAGAAAGAGAACCTGAACACAGTGTCCACATTCTCTCATAACATTCAAATACTTTCCAGTGGTCAGGATTGTCCCCGCTGCATTAGTAAGGAAGCTAGGAATATTGTCTTTGAGGCTGTAGCATTGTTCCCAGTAATTAGAGTCAAAATCTCCAATGAGGCTTTCCTGTTTAGAAATTCATTTTGCAAAACGTGTAGGGGTCAGATTCATTAAGAAGTCATAGCATCTAACCTTCTATTCTCCGTGGCATACCTTCTGCAAAGACTTGTTTTCAGCAATGAAGAATTCACCATACGGATCATCAATTATACCTTCATATATCCACCTGCATATTGCAGCTATCTTACATCGGATAGCACAATCAGAATTATAGAAATAAAGAATCCAGAACTAGAAAGCTCAATGCTATCATCTCGCATAGCAGAGATGCAACAGATCCAACATTAACCTTTCTAATATGCAAAGATACGCAGAATTGGCACAGTGTGTCATTTTCTCAAGCAACTTTCTTACTGTACTATCACCAGCCATTGCTTTGGCCTGTTATGTTAATATACGTGATCACAACCTTGAGAAAAAGCCTAGCCATTTTAAAGAACTGTCAAACTTGAAAACCAAAAACTTGACAGCTGGAAGAAGAAATATTCTTAATCAATGTAGCTTACTTGGCTTTGCAGGAGGTTAAGAGTGGCTGACCCAGACAAATTGTTACTAACGACTTTCTTTATCACCATAGCCATAGCATGCATTGGAGCTACCCATGGCTGGTGATCAAACCATCTAATCAATAATTATACGTGTATAAGAAGAGGAACCAAGAAAATGTACCCTGGGCCCGTCCTTCAAACCTGACAGTAGAACAACAATCCCTGTATCGAAAGCCTCCCGAGGCGGAACTGGTGCTCTTGTTGTGCCACCATAGCCTGATAATCCTGCAACCAAAAACGGTTGTCAATCCATTATCACCCAATAAAATATCCTTTTATGTCTATACATATTTTCTTTCCTTTCTTTTGTATTATATCTTTTATGATTTTTTTGCTTTCTGGCATAATCTCTTGCTTCCCCTTCACCAAAAACGCTTCTTCCTCTTTCTCTGGAAGCCTCTCATGGCTGCCATCTCATAGCCTCTCATAGCAGGACATCTTCACTGCAGCAAAAATCTCTTCTACCCACACTTCTCTTGCTCTTGGTCATTGGCGTTCTCACTGTTCCAAGCCACCATCGCATTATAACCTATCGCCATCTAGCCCCATGGCCATCAACGAGTCATCACCACCTTCGGTGCATCCAAGACTTGTCGCCAAACCATCATCAAACCCTGACACATTTGGACTTGTTGCACAAGGTGAGGGTCTATTGCATCCCTTGCTCCTTCAATGCTACCATCATGTTTGGTGTCTCTAGATCATCGCAAAGCCATCACTTTTGATCCATATCCGAATCCCAGCCTTCGTCAGTTTTATTTTAAGCCATAGTAAGTGTAGAGATATATTTATGTTACGTTATTTATTTCCATTTTCTTCTATTGTTTCTTAATTCCCTTTACTTATAAATGTCTTATGTAATTTACCCATAGGCTACTCTCCTATATAAGAGAGCCTAGGGTTCTTGGAATAAACAATTCTCTACGTTTTTCCCAACATGGTATAGGAGCGGCGGTCCTAGATCGGAGCTCGGAAACCCTAACCCTAAGCCCCTCCCTCTCCTCTCCTCCAATACACGTAGGGTGTCGTCGCCCCTTGCTGATGACCGAGCCCCCATCGCAAGGCCCTGCCGCCTCCCTGCGCGGGCTACGCCACCCCCGCCTGGGCCTCCTCCGCCTTGACCGAGCCCCCGTCGCCTAGTAGGGTGCCCGCAGCCCTGCCAGGGCCCCCGCAACCCCGCCAAGGACCCCCCGCAGCCACCGCCTGGGCCACCGCAACCCCCGCCTGGGCTCCCGCGGGGCCCCTGTCTCCGCCTAGATGCCCAGCAACCGCAGGATGCCGCTGCCTGGGTCCCCCGAACCTCGTTTCCAGACGGGTTGACTCCCTTCTTCAAAGGTTGTCGTCCTTTGTCTTTGATGAGATTGGTTGCATGAGCCTACACATGCATCCATATCTCTCTATGTCAATGTAGACAAGCCCGTGTCTAGTCTTCATTCCTAATCTTCTCGAGTCATCATGTCAGAAAGCAAGGTCGAGGTTCCTCCATAGGCGCATTCAGAGGTCATGTGCCTATAGTAAAGATGAATGGGTCAAACTATAAACTGTGGGCTATGCAGTTCATGGGTATGATGAAGCCTACGGGTAAGAATCACAATCTTACCGAGGAAGAACCGACCGAGAAGACTGCCCATCTTCTATTGCCAGTCAGACATCCTCAGCAATGGCGGTATCCCGAGGTCGTGGAGGATCTTCTCAGTTTCGTGGTCATGGACCTCGGGGCAGGAGAGGTCGTGTTCGTCAGCCATGTACTTTCTGCCATCGTCCTGGACATACAGAGGATACATGCTACTCCAAGCATGGATTCCCTGCTTCTGCTCGAGTGGCTGAACAGATTGAGCCCCCAGCTGCTTCCTCTTTGGATCAACGTTTTGAGGATCTTGTAGCACGATTGTGGGGTATTATACCTCCAATCATGTGACACCTTCGATGGCTCCCAAGAGTCATTCAGATGTAGCTGCTTCAGCCTCCTCCAGTGCCTCAGGTAGTACTTATGCACTCACTAGCAGTAGTGGATCTGATGCTATAGAATGGATTATGGACTCTGGTGCCACACATCATCTGTGTGGAGACAGTGGTCAACTTACAGCCTACAGACAGGTTCCTCAAGGACGTATTGTGGTTACTGCAGATGGGACTCACTCCCCAATCACTGGTCAGGGAGAGATTAGCTTGACGCCCTCTATGCGTCTACAGAATGTGTTGCATGCACCTGATTTCTCTATGAATTCGTTGCCCATTAGCCAGATTACAAAGGATTTACATTATCGAGCTATTTTTGGCATATCCTCTCTTGTTTTTCAGTACATCCTTATGGGCAAAGTGATTGCGCGTGGCCGTGAGCAGGGCGGTCTCTATCACCTCGTTCGAACTCCCTATACCGGAATCTCCTCTCTGTCTGTTGGACCAGTCTCACCATTTAGGTGGCACCTGCGCTTTGGTCGTCTCCCGCTCCAGAAACTGTGTCTTGTTCTGCCTCAGATCTCGCCTTACATGTCCTTTCGACGTGAGGCATGTCAGTTGTGAAAGCATCATCGATTTGTCTTTCCCAGTCGTCAGAGTCAGAGCAGTAGCTCCATTTTTTAGTTGTTTCATATAAATATTTGGGGTCTCAGTCGTGTTCCTGATCACCAGGGGCGCAGATTTTATCTAGTTGTTGTTGATGATTTCTCTCGTCTGTATTGGGTCTTTTTATTAAATAATAAATCCGAAGCTGGGGATGTTATCAAAAATTCTTAATGAAGTACGTAATGTTTTCTTCTACTTCTGTGAAAATTGTGAGAACTAATAACGCCTTGGAATTTTGTACTAATACTCTCTCCAATTATTTTTCCACCCAAGGAATTATTCATCAAACATCATGTGCCTATACTTCCCAACAAAATAGTATTGCAGAAAGGAAACACCGTCATTTGCTTGATGTCACAAGGACGCTTCTCATTCAGAGTCGTGCTCCTCATTCTTTTTGGGGCAATGGTGTTCTAGCGGCATGTTATCTCATTAATCGCATGCCCTCGTCAGTCTTGGGTGAGAAAATTCCTTTCTCTCTAGCCTTTCCTGAAAAGGAATTGTTCTCACTTACTCCTCGTGTGTTAGGCTCAGTCGCCTTCGTCCAGGTATTGACAAGCTCTCTCCTAGAGCTGTCAAGTGTCTTTGTCGGGTACTCCAAGACACAAAAAGGGTACAAGTGTTATGATCCAATGCGTAGGAAGTATTACGTTAGTGCCGATGTCACCTTTTTCGAGTCCGTGATGTACTTCTCTCCTACAAGTGATCGGTTGACGTCTTCAGACACTGATGAAGCCATATACATGCCACCACCACCACTACCTACGCCACCTCCACTTCGTATTATTGTCCATGTTCCACCATTGCCACACCATTATACCCGACGGCCTGCTTACTGCTCACGATCATCGCTCATCATCTAGCACGCATGAGGTATGTACAGAGAATACATTCTAATGATGGGTCTAATGGTCTACCTGAGCAAGATTCTTTACAAGGGAGAGATGTGGAGGTTGTTGATTTGGACCTTCCTATTGCGCTTCGGAAGCAGAAGCGTAGTTGTGCATCATATCCTATAGCATCCATGGTCTCCTTTGATCGCTTGACTGGCGATTTCAGGAATTTTGCAGTTGTATTATCAGTCGTGGTCATTCCACGGAATTATCAAGAGGCTCTGAAGGACAGTCGATGGCGTTTGGCCATGGAAGAAGAGATGGTTGCTCTTCAGTCGAGAGGCACTTGGAGCCTCATCCCAGCTCCTATTGGAGTGTCTACAGTAAGCTGTAAATGGGTGTTTACAGTTAAGCAAAATGCAGAAGGTAGCATCGACAGATACAAGGCACGCCTGGTTGCACGAAGGTTCACTCAGACATACGGGATGGATTATCTTGACACATTCTCACTAGTTGCTCGGCATTCCACCTTACGAATTCTTCTCTCTGTTGCAGTGATTCGACATTGGTCGTTGTTTCAGTTAGATGTCAAGAATGCATTTCTGTATGGCGATCTTCAAGAGGAAGTCTATATGCAACAGCCACTTGGATTTGTTGTTGAGGGGGAGTGTTCACAGATGTGTAGACTTTATAAGACGATCTATGGCCTTAAGCAGAGCCCTAGAGCTTGGTTCCAGAAGCTTTCAGACTTGTTTGAGAAACATGGGTACAAACGTTCGAATGCATATCATTTCCTTTTTATACAGAAAACATCCAGACGTATGATTGTTATTATGTCGTATGTTGATGATATCCTTATTACAGGAGATGACATACAAGGAATCAAGAGGGTGAAAGAACTTCTGAGTCGTGAATTTGCCACCAAGGATCTTGGAGCCCTTAGATGCTTTCTAGGACTGGAGTTTGCCAGAAATCAACAAGGACTTGTGATGACCCAGAGGAAATACGTCACTGATTAGCTAAGTGATACGGGAATGCTTGGATGTCGACCTGCCACTTGCCACCACACCCATGGATCCAAGCATGAAACTATATGATGATGATACTGATGAGGTTAATAGGAGGAGATACAGAGAACTGGTAGGAAAGCTCCTGTATGTTACCACTACCAGACCCGATATTTCCTTTGCTGTTAATCGGGTGAGCCAGTTCATGGAGCAACCACGTCAGGTCCATATGGATGTTATACATATGATACTTAGGTATCTTAAATCATCTCCAGGTGCAAGCCTACTGTTTAGAAAAAGCAAGGAGGTCACCATCTCAGCATGCGTAGACGCATATTATGCAGGGTGTCCAAAGAATAGGAAGTCCACCACTGGATTTGCTATATATGTTGGAGATTCTCTTGTCTCATGGAGGACAAGAAGCAAACTGGTGCAGCCAGATCTAGTGTTGAGTCTGAATATAGGACTATGGCACAGGTTTGTACAGAAATGATGTGGGGATGAACTGTTCTTACATATCTATATATAGAGGTTCCCCTTCCTATGTTAATGGAATGTGACAGTCAGGCTGCTATATTTATTGCAAGTAATCCAACATTTCATGAACGCACCAAGCACATCGAGGTTGATAGCACTATATACGAGATATAATTCAGAAGGGTTTTATCTCCATATCTCATGTCAGCTCAAGGGACCAGACTGCAGATATCTTCATCAAGGCCTTACTCAGAGGACCTTTTCAGAAGTGCACGTCCAAGCTGAGCATGATTGATATCTATACTCCATCTTGAGGGCGAGTGTAGAGATATATTTATGTTACGTTATTTATTTCATGTTACATGTATTGTTTATTAATTCCCTTTACCTATGAATGTCTATGTAATTTACCCATAGGCTACTCACCTATATAAGAGAGCCTAGGGTTCTTGGAATAAACAACTCTCTGTTTTTCCCAACAGTAAGGACTCAGATCACCTTTAACTCCACATCCAATCCGCCGCCCACTTCATCAAGAACGCATCACACTTGACTTCCAAAATACATGTGTGCCCCCCCCCATCCAAAGGAACTTTACTGTCTCTTGACTTCCAAAATACATGAGCTATTGAGTTGAGCAATGCTTTCACCTCGAGTGGAAATTTGGAACATTGGATGAAAATAAAATTAATTTTGGAGAATTCGAAACATAATTAAGAGACACGTGAGGGCAAAACTTGACTTGGTTGAAATTTGGAGATAACTTGGGTTTTAAGTCTAATATAGGGAATACGGTGCCAATAAACTCTTAATATTAATTATGAAAGTGATTAAGAGTTAAGAAATTTGAATGGTAGTTTGTACTTGACCACCAAGAGAAATTCCAATGCTTCACTTATAAATATAAAAAAATCTTTTGACCTTATGATCAATGCACATATATGCCCCACATCTCCTCCGACGCAATCCGAAAAGATCTTATTTTAGTTATGTTGTAATTTTATTTTAGTTGCAATTTCAATTTTTTTGTAAACAAACCTTTGGATGTGCCTTTTGGTTTAGATGTGTCTTTTGGATGAAAGATTGCCTCTTTAAAAAGATTGGATCCCTATTTAAAGCAACCTACACCTTTGTGGTAAGGAGATGAAATGAAATAAAAGTTGATTAGCTATTGGCTTTATTATCTTTTCCCCTTTGAATTTATTTCTCCTCTCAAATCATCCAAAATAGTTCTCCCCCATTATCTCCTCTCTTCCCATGCAGCTTGATGTGCTCCTCCCTATCTCCTTACCCCAATTTCTTCTCTTCTCATCCCTCAACAATTCTTCGCCCAAATTTCAACCTCATCAACTGGTATCAGAGCAAGGCTTTTAAATCAATTTCACGATTTAGCGATCCTACAAGGTACAATAAGAAGATTGAAGAAAAAAGGTTTCTTGTTCATCGTCTTAACACAAGTCCACGAGATCATCGTCATATCATTCAAGAAGCTACGATGCATATTCTAAAGTTCAAGATTCATTTGTGGGTATCTATGTTTTGTGTTCTAGCATGTTGAATACATTGGACTGTGCTGGAGTATGTAACAAAGGGGTAATTGGAACTCTCCAAGATCCAATTACCCTCATTCATGTTTAGTCCCACATGGATGAGCGATGAGACTCCGATCTGTTTGTGGGGCTATATAAGAAGCCACACGCCCCTGTACTCGGTGAGAAACTTCAAAAGACGATGCAACATTTTGAAGCCTTTTCCCGTGATTTCATCCCGCTCCCTCATGGAGTAGGGCTCCACGTAAATCTCGAGTGTTCAATGTTTTTTATATTTCTTGTTTATCGATTTGCTTTCGTATTTCTAAATTTTAACATCGTATCAGAGCAGTCAATCTGGGGTTCGATTATTCGACTCTTATTTTTGTTATCCTTATGATGATTATGGAAGAAAGTTCTTGTTCAAGTTTTGTTCGAGAGAGAGTTCTTATTAGAGGGAGAATCTAGCATTCAGAACCCCAATACGCAATCTCCAACGCTCTCGTCATGCCCTCAAACCCTCTTCTCCATTAAAGAATATCCCTACAGGCGGCACTCCATATCCGGTCGCATCATATTTCAGCAATCATCAAGCAATAGTGTTCTAGGACTTCTTCTCGAAACCCTAATACGGAAAATCAGATTCAGATGCATGGGAGATGCTCCAAGCCTTATGATCCAAGAGCTCAAGGCGGCAGCTACCAGCAACTCCAGCGTAATCATCGTCAATCCCCGGTACCGATCCATCTCCATTCAAGATCCAAGCGGAGCCCCCTACCACGAGTATAGAATCTCCTATCTTCGCGTAAATAGACAGTCAACACCATCCAAACTAGAGCGAAAAACAGTGAAGAAGAAGAAGAAGGGTTGCAATTGTATTAAAAAAAGGGGTTCCGATCCCCCCCCCCCCCGATTTCTAAGGCCCAACAATGGTGGTACCTCCTCCAGGCGAAGCCACACTCCATCGACAGCCTCTTTTATGCGGATCATCTCGAGCAAGGTCCACGCGCAACTCCAAGCAACGGCGCAGCATCGTCCCCCCATCCAGCACGTACCTTGTCTCCACCATGCCCAACGAGATCGACACCCATAAGCACCACTGTCAATGGTGAGTACTCCCATCACTGCTCCCCTCCAAGTGGAATCCTTGTTGCATCACTAGGCGGTGCGTCAATATCTCTAGGCAGCGGGGGTGATCTAGAAAAAGAGATAGAGATAGAGGGCGTGCACCATGAAGTTGGGTTCTCTCAAAAAGGGGATCTAAATAGGGATCGCTCCCTTCTTATGTTTCAACCCATGGTTGCTCTATTAAAAGGGGAGAGGTGTAATATTAAGGACCCAACAGTGGGCCACGTTAAAAAAGAGGAAGAAGGTTATGAGCCCATTGGGTTGCTAGAGAGAGAGAGAGTTCTTTTGGCCCCAATACGGTTGAGTTTTTTTAAAAACAAAAAAAAGAGAAGGCCACTCCTCTTGCTTAGGGCTTTGGAAGTGAGCAAGCAACCCAGCAAGCATTCCATGTAGCTGTGCAGCAAATATCATCCTAATATATAAAACAAGCAAGGCTAGCATACAAGCATTCCCCCCAAAATCACAACTGGGAAGAAACTACGACTCACTCGTACCAGACCTCATCTACCTTACTTGACCCGTCTCGCACTACTACTTATTAACCACGTTCTTTCGTTTTGTATTAGCCTGTGAATTTCTCAGAAAAGAAAGTCCCCCGTATATGAGATAATCATGTCCTCAGGCTCAAAACTCTCTTTGGTTAGGAAGGTCCCAGATTCATCGCACGCCTTGACTTATTGGTTTGGTTGGAGAGAGGAAGTGGTTCATTCCTTTCTTCATTCTCCCAACTTGAGATCTATATCCTTTATTCTATCAAATATGGGAGAAAGGGGGAGTGTGAGCAGGGCATATATTGTTCTTCTTGAGATGTATCTGCAAGACTTCTTTCCGTCCATGACAGATAGACCGACACTACATATTATCACTGCTAGCAATGGTCTTCACCGAGCATCGACTACTTCATCAGGGTTTTATCCCCGACTACTACTCCGTGCTGGACTTTCTTCTTCTACAACGACTCTTCTCCAGGCACGACATGGTATCACAGTGACTACTACCGGTACGACAAAGGTACTTCTCGGTGACCCGAGCATCACTGACCAGTCATTGAGCGAAGTCTTCTACTTGCAACGGACATATATTCTTCTTGAAATGTATCGTGCGAAGATGTATTGTATATTTTCCTATGTTGCAAGTTGCAGCTTTCTCAGATCCAACTTGAGGGGGAGTATTGGACTATGTAATAGATGGATAATTGGATCTTCAAGATCCAATTACCCCCACTCATGTTTAGTCCCACATGGATGTGCGATGGGACTCACATATGTCTGTGGGGCTATATAAGAAGCCATACACCCTCTTGTACTTAGTGAGAAACTTCAATAGATGATCCGACCCTTTGAGGCATTCTCCCGTAATTTCATCTCGCTCCCTCATGGAGTAGGGTTCCAATTAAATCTCGAGTGTTCAATGTTTTTATATTTCTTATTTATTGATTGGCTTTCGCATTTCTAGATTTCAACAGACTGCATGCTAGATATCATCCAGGAAATGAAAAATGAATGCAAAAAAGATGGTCGATCTTCAAGCATTGGTGATCTCAAAACCCATAATCTACTCGCTTCACAAACGGCTACCCAAATGTCTTCAAGACCCCCGTCGACAAACTCCATGGTAGTAGATGCACCCTTGCATGCACACCAACCAAAGACAAGCATCAATATTACGCTCGTACATACAACATTAGTGGCTTTACCATGCATTTTCATATTTGTAGAAGTCTCGAGAGCATCCCCAGCAGCCATATCATTTGGCATTGCATCATGCCGCCATCTGGCATCATCGCTCCGGACGCATCAAAAATGGCATGATTGTGGTGCTTTTCAGTGATGGATGGCGTGCCTCGCATCCCTCGAAGTCATCATTGTACAAACCTGTAGCCACCAAGTTCCTTCACTGGCCTCATTTTCAGCCCTCGCAACCACTCTGTGATTCTCTGCAAATGCATGGAGGTGAACTTCATTTTCTTTATTTTATGTAATTCCATTTCTGCCAGAAAGTGCCAACTTATGCAGCCTTGTGTGGGTGATAGAAGACCTTAAGGGGTTTCCACTTCCATGAAAGTTGGGATTACCGAAGGTTCCCTGAGAAAGGATATTTGTTATGAGTATATTTGCAAGGAAGCCCATATCAAGTCTCTTTTTATAGAGTTCCTTACCATGAAAATCTTACCGAAGTTTCTATTTTATACTTATTTAGAGCGGGGTACAGTTTTTGAGTCAAATTTCGACCGCCCCCTTGTGATTCCAGAAATTACAAGGACAATATTGAGAAGAGAAAGCATGGTTGGCTCTAAACATATTACTCAATCAGCCCATGTCATCCTCAAATGCTAGAAAATAAATCTTGATTCTAAATATGTGCAAACAACTCCAACATCCCGGCATTTCCCATATGGTCTTGATGTTGTGCAAGCTTTCATGAAACCCGATGTAAGGAAAAAATCTCAAGTGAACACTCCAGTTCTAAAGTTTTAAGGAAGGTTCCAGATATTTAAACACTGTGCGCAAGCTCATCAGCAGGCAAGACATCCAATAAATGTGAAAATGCTTCCAACAAATCAGGACCAAATTCTTCAAGCAACTCATCAAGAGATGAGTTTTCTAAGCGGGGGAGAATTGATGCAGTCCGAACATATCTGATTTTAGTTTTTTTTGTAATTTTATTTTTATTGCAATTTCTATTTTTTATAAAAAAAAAAATCATAACATTCTTTGGATACAATCTTTGGATGTACCTTTTGGTTTAAATGTGTCTTTTGGATGAAAGGTTGCCTCTTTTAGTGGGTTGTTTTCTTATTTAACGCAACTTCCTCCTTTATATAAAGAGATGAAATATAGTAAAAGTTGATTAGCCATTGACTTTATCAACATTTCCCCTTTGAATTTCTTTCTCAACTCAAATCCTCCAATACAGTTCTCCTCCATTATCTCCTCTCTTCCTATGCAGCTTGGTGTGCTCCTCCCTATCTCCTTACCACAATTTATTCTCTTCCCATCCCTCAACAATTCTTCCATAAATTTAGACCGCATCAATTGGTATCAGAACATGGAAACCGAGTCATTCTTACTGTTCGACAATCCTATTGATTATTGGCACTTGAAGTTCGATCTGAATCATTTATGTCATGGATCAAATTCACGACAAATGAAATTCAAGAATCAACTTCTAGCAAGCATGAAAGTTCGATAATGATTGGATTCTCTCATCATGGACGAGGTAATTCTGAACAAAGATTCGTTATACGAGGGAGACATGTTCATACATAAAGATTTTGATGCTACAACTCCAACGCAAGAAGGAAACGAGAATGAAGCACCCATTTATGATGACGATCCTCTAGATGAAGAATATGAATCCCTAGATTTCTTCTAATCCAAAGTTGTTGTCCAAGAGACGCCTGCATCATCATTTCCAACCCCGTTGCAAACTCCCCCTGCCATCCAAACATCTCGTTGGCCCGACCACCAGAACCCACCCCCCACCAACCCAACAACCTTTCTGCCACCCTCTCCTATCACATCTACATCAACCCAACACCCCCTCCATCAACAACCCCTTCGCCCCCAACACCAGTTCTCACGCTTGCACAACAAAACCCCAGCACAGCACCAGAGTCGACCCCGTCACACCCTCCAGTGTCAGCAACTTTATAGCCATGTTGTCGATTATAGCAGCATCGCCCCGCTCTAGGGCTCGGAGGATCCAAGCGTAATTGCATGTCTCTCCCCCGCCGCACAAGACCCTGGAATCATCAGTGGGTTCTCCAACACAACTGCTCCACTCGATGATAGCACAGCCACTTGTGAAACCTTCCATGAGGTCAGCTTCGCCAGTGGAGACCGCGAGGTTACCACCAGTCTTTTCCCCAAGTTCGTCGATGCCGTCACCGGGCATGGATAGGAGAAGAAACCCTAGCAACAGTAGGGTTTTTTCTCTCCAAAAGGACCCAATTCCCCCAAATTAAGGATCTTGGGCTGTCAAGGGACATTTTCACAAGCACCCCTCCTCCAGAACTACTTTACCAAATGGGAAAGGTTGAAGAAGGTATATGGCTAAAGACCTTTTTAATCGAATGGGTAGAAATATTGCAGTCATACCCCTCAATGGAAAGAAATTATAAATGTAATGTTGAATCAAAGAAAACATGACTCAAATTAAGAAGACAATGAATTCATATGGGAATCTCCATGTCCCATATTGATCGAGCAACTCATCAGGAGATGAGTTTTTCATTGATGCAGTTCAAATATTTATTTTCTATGATATTTATTACAATTTCCAATTCTTGTAAAAAAACCAAAGTCCTTTTGGATTTGTATGTCTTTTAGGTGAGAGATTGAGTCTTTTAATGAGTTAAATACCTATATAAAGCAACCTACTCATCCGTAATATGAACATGAAATGAAGTAAAAGTTGATTAGCCATTGGCTCTATCCTCCTTTCCCCTTTGAATTTCTTTCCCCTCTCAAATCCTCCAATCCACTCTCCCATTATCTTCTTCCCTCCCCACATGGCTCGGCGTGCACCCCAATTTCTTCTCTTCTCATCCCAAAAAAAAATCTTCCCTGATCTTATCTGAAATGCACCACACTTATCCTCCACACGCCTCATCCAAAGGAATTGTACTGTCTCTTGACTTCCAAAATACATGAGCAATATTGTCACCTCGAGTGGAAATTTGGATCATTGGATGAAAAGAAAAAGAATTTTGGAGAGTTCGAAATATAATTAAGAGACACATGAGGACAAAACTTGGCTTGGTTGAAATTTGGAGATAACTTGGGTTTAAAGCATGATATAGGGAATACGGTGCCAATAAACTCTTATATTAGGTTATGAAACCAATTAAGAGTTAAGAAATTTGAATGGTAGTTAGTACTTAACCACGAAAAGAAATTCCAATGCTCCACTATAATATAAGAAAATCTTTTGATCTTCTGGTCAATGGACATGATAATGGTATATCTACAGATATCTCCAACTTTAAGGTAGCCTAAAGACTCGAATCCATGAATTAGAGGCCTATTTATATGCCCCACATCCCCTCTTATTGGCCACGACTGCTGTCCTCCGAAATTAAAGGAAGAAAAACAACATTCTTTCCTTGAATTCCCATAGGAGTGCTGGAGAAATTCTTCAGTGCCAAATTTCAGCAACTTGAGAACAGAAAGTCGCTTGGCTGATTTGAAGCTCATTTGGTTTCCTTCTAAGCAGTATGCATCTTGGACTTTTATTCTTGACTTAAGGGCATAATTTTCTTGTTAAATATATCTATTTGGGACTAAATTGCATGAGGATTTAGTGTATTGATCAAAGAAAACATACATGTAGGATTGGTGAATCCTTAGGATTGGTGAATCCTTAGGATTGGTGAATCCTTGGGAGAAATATAAGGAAAGAAGAATATCCTTGAGACTTCCTAGGACTTGATCTAAGGTAATGTAAAATTGATCTGTGATTCGTGTGATTTTAGTTAATTTGTGTGATGCACATACCATTTTTTAGGAAAAAGGAGTGTCGAGGAGACGTCCACCCTTAAACTTATATATATTCACATTATCAAAAATACATATACCAAATATAATGCATGTTAGAGTATTTGGTTGTGCGCCTCTTATGTTGTAGATGGGTAAATGGATACCTCCAGGATCCATTTACCCCATCCATGTCTTTAGTCCTGCATCTACCAGTGGTGGGACTTGGAGGCTCTGTGGAGGCTATATAAGGAGCCCCATACCTCCGGTATACATTGAGAGAAAAGCAATAGACTATCAGCCCTTTGAGGCGTTCTCCCGTGGTTTCATCCCACTCCTTAGGGAGTAGGGTTCCACGTAAAATCTTATGTTCAATGTTTCATATTTCTAGTTCATGATTTGTTTATCAATTTCGCTTCCGCATTCTTATTTTCTAATAATACATGCATTGCATTTTTAGTTGGTTGCATGTTTTCATATTTATGTTCGATGGTGCAGCACAAAACCACTAGGTGTGTACCGGCACTCAGCCTCTAGCAAGAGGGGCAAAGACATTACCCACCTCATAAGCCACTTGGTCTTGATCCTCCACGTTTGTTAGGAATGATTAACCAAATTATTAATTTCTTGTTAGCATAGAATATCAATGTGTGGCATGTTATGAACACCTAGAATTTAGCAAATAATTCATTGTAAAACTAAATGAATAATTAATGGAAAGCTTCTTCAATACCTAAACTTATAGTGTCAAAGAAATGCAACGCTATTAATTTCTCAATAGTTTCATGATTTTTTATTTCTTTTCGTCTCTATTATGTAATTTGCCCAACAGGAGTTTTCTCTATATAAAAGAACTCTAGATCCTCTTGATACCGCAATTCAAGTGTTCTCTTTCCACGTGGTATCACAACGATTGTCCTATATCAGAGCTCCAGTATCCTGAACCCTAACCCCACCTGCCAGCCCCTTCCTCTCTCTCTCCTACCGCCTCCACACACCGATTCGCTGCCATCGTTCCTTGCCCAGCCAACCACTCGAGTGGCAACCCAGGCTAACCAGGCCGCTCACGAAGCACAACAGGTAGCTGCCCAACCTTACGCGCGGCAACCAAGACTTCCCAGGTTGTCGCCCAGCCGCTCGTACGGCACCCCAGGCTACTTGTGGATAGTGCCACAAGGTTGCTAGCATGCCTCCTTCATGTTGTGGCTCTGTCTTTTGCCGCCAATATCATTTAGGGCAGATCTGACGGTCTGATTTTGACGTTTTTAGGGTGATTTCGATCCATTTAATTACACCAGTAGCCCTAGCGTACAATTGATGTTGATGAGAACGATTGTGGCATAGTCTGCACACACACAACTGATTCCCTATATAGTCGTGTAGGCACTTTCATCAAAGTCGAATTATATTCTACCGATTCATCATCATGTCAGAAATCAAAGGTGATGTCTTCTCTTTGTCCGATGTTTTCAAGGGCCTGAAACCCATCGTGAAAATAAATGGGACAAATTATGAGGTGTGGTCCATGTAGTTGATGGCCCTGATGTAGTGCAATAACAAGGATCGCATTCTGATGCAGTACGAGTCGGCAGACAAGATTGGGATAAATTCTTGGAAGCAGACGTCTGACTCTTCGAGATTCTCATCATGGAGATAGCCAATGATATTTTACATCAGCACACTGCCAAGGTAGTTTGAGATATCCTTGCAGTCACATATGGTCAGGAGAAGAATGAGGTCAAGATCCTCCAGTTGCAGTTTGTATTTTCACGACCAAACAGAATAGTCGTCCTCTACATAGCTTCCATTCTTGCTTTGAGGAATGTTCGAGAAACTACACAGCTTCATGCTAGTGACCACATCTACAGAGCAGAAGATGACGTATAAGAACATCACGATGGTTGGAGTTTTTATGGCAGCTCTGAACCCTGAGTACGATGCAGCACGCACCTAGATTCTCACAGGTGTTGCTATACCTCCTATGGAGGAGGCTTAGTTTTAATGCCGGCCGAAACGTGGTGCAAAACAAGTACTAAAAAATACATCGAGTTTGCTCGCAGTTAGAAAAAGCAAAGAACCGACCATACCTTTGTATATCCTTTGGTCGACAGGCTTTCCAAACTCGTCTAGGTCGAGATGAGTTGTTAGAGCGATCGGAGTAGATTTCCCCTAAACTTTATAGAAACCAAACTTCGTGGACATCTCCTTCGTGTAATTCTGTTGTGAGAAGAAAGTGTCGAACTCTCTCTGGTTGATCTGCAACCCTAAAAAAACTCCAGTTCTCCTATCATGCTCGTCTCGAACTGATCTTGCATAGCTTCGCCAATTATCATACCTTTGTGGTCGTTGTCAAAAGTGATAGTCCCACTAGCTTTAGTCTTGAGGTTGAGGAATGATCCCTTGTCTCCAGTCATGTGTCGAGGGCATCTGTTGTCCATGATATATTTGCCAATATTGTCTCACTTGAGGTCCTCTTCATTATCGAGAGCCATGAGTCCGAGAAAGGCTTCTTCTTTGCTAAAGTCGTCGGAGTCGCTCCCATAAGATATTGACGTGTCAGAGTCGGAAGAGTACCAAGTAGCTTGGAAAGCTTTTCTTTTATGATACTTGTGATGGTGTCGGTGACCTTTCTCCTTTCTTCCTTCACGATCTTCTTGCCTTTTGCTTGATTCATGGCTTCTTGATTATTAAGCACCACTTCTCTTGAGTAGAGGACAATCCTTCTTAAAATATCCCTTCTTCTTGTTGTTGAAGCATTCGAGGTCGCTTCCTTTACTCATGTCGCTCTTCTTTATGAACTTCTTAAATCTCCTAGTGAGCATCGCCATGTCTTCATCTAAGTTGTCTTCTGAAGTTAACTATGTAGCTTGAAGTGCAATGCCTCTCTTTTTCTTTACTTCAGCTTTTACTTCGATAATATGAGTCTTCTCAACTTCATACGCTAGGAGTTTGCCTATGAGCTCAATAACAGGGAGGGTTTTGATACCATTAGCTTCATTGATAAATGTCATTGTTGTGCTCGAGATGGGTGTAAGAGATCTCAATATCTTTTTCACATGTTCCGGCTCTGCAATATCAACCTTGAGATTTTTGAGGTTGTTAATGATGGTCGAGAACCTTGTGTACATGTCGCAAATCGACCCTCCACTTTCCATATTGAACAATTTGTATCTCTATTATTAAAGACTGACTTGCGATTCTTGCAACTTTGTAATTCCTCCGTATGTGACGCTGAGTTTATTCCATATCTCATATGTAGTCTTACAAGAAGAGACTCGATTGAAAATGGTGCACTCTTACCTCTCAGCGCTTTTATTTTGAAAATGTAACCTCCCATTCTAAGTCTCTACTTGAGTCTTGGCTTATGTAAGTCTTCTTATAACTACTCCTCTTTTGTAACATACCTGGGGTGGAAAACACCTTTGTGTGTTTCCCCCTCTTCGAGATCAAAAAAATCTACATTGTCTGAATGTCTTGAAAATAACAATACTGTTCATTAAAAATCACATGACAATTAAGCTCAACACAAAGCTTGTGAACATGAAGTAAGCTCAAAGGAAAATCGGAACACAGTGGACTCATGTGAGCTGGAGCTTGGAGGAAAACTCCATGGTCCCAACAGTAGTAACAGGAGAGTAGGCTCCATTGGCGACCTGAACCGACTTCACAATGAAAGAGGGTTGGGAGGAGGTCAACAAACTACATTCTCCCATCAAAGGATTAGAAGCACCAAAGCCAATGATCCAAGCAGGAGAAGCAGCAGAAGCTGAATTGGCTACGGTACCTGATGTGGTAGCCAGATGTGCAGTAGGAGCAGTTTCACTAGAAGTGGAACTGGAGTTCTGAAGCAGTTGCGTCAGATGAAAATAATCAATAGATGTGAGGTGAACTATATGTTCACAAAATCCATGATCAAAAGAAGTGTTTGCACCAATTGTATCATAATCCAGCCCAGAAGCATTATTGGCTCGAAGATAACCAGTAGATGTGAGTTGGATTTTCTGTTCGCAAGAGCCATGGCCATGATCAAAAAGAAGTGTTTGCACCATTTGTATCATAATCCGGCCCAGAAGCATTATTGGCTCGAAGAGAACCAAGACTATAGCCAAACTTGCTCCAACAGTGCTCTGAGGGATGACTTCATCACTTGCATTGAATGCACTGCAGATAACAAGATCTGCAGCCGGAGTCAAGGCTACGGCCCGAATCACGACCACGGCCAAAGTCATACCCCCAACCACTACGAAAATTATGTAGACGACCCTTTTCGGATGAGGCGAGGTGGGCAGGATTCTCTGCAAGCTGTAAGGATGAGGTACGACCAGCTAAGGTCTCAAGCTCCTGAAGCCGGCTGTAAATAACTTTGACTAATAGTAATGTATTGGACGTAAGAAACTATTCCTTCATAGCTTGGTAGTGCATGTGTAATCAATCCATAAATATGTAAACCTGCCATTCGAACCTCTCTTGTACATGTTTGGTGCCACAAGTGGACTGAAAAACAGCCAACTCCTCATACAGGATAATCAAAAGTCGATAGTATTCCACCAAGATGGACTCTCCATGAGATGCGGACCAGATCAGATCCACGTATATATGTTTGTAAGATGGGCTTTCATCGTTTGTTGTGAATAAGTCTGAGCAAGTTCATCCCACATGATTTTGGCATTATCCTTGTACAGAAGATTGGCCACAATATGAGATTTCACATTAGTGGTCATCCACATCATGACATGATAATTGTCTCAAAACCATGACCCGTGGTCCTTGTAAGTTTTTTTTCTAGAGGATCCTTCGCAAGGATAGAGATCTTCCTCTGACCACTAATGAACACCTTACAAGCATGAGACCGGAGGACAAAGTCTTCAGTCCCCTTGAATTTGATAGTAGTTCCATGTACCATCACAGAGGACATGGTGTACAGGGATTCGATCTCGTTAAGAGTTTAGATGCCATGGCAGATAGGGATAGATATTAAACAAGTATGTTGTTCCTTCACACACGCATGAGAATCAGAAAAACAAGAGTTCTGACCCTAGACGATGCTAGAAATCCTAGAAGGAAGGGAAGGGGAAGATCTTTCTCATGCGATGATCGATGAAGATCCAAGGAGGCCCAATCGGAGGTCGGTGCCTTAACGAAAGCCTAACAGAGGCCTACAGGCATGTTGGTTGATGTTGAAGGCCTTATGAGTTGGTTTCAAGGTCTTGCGAGGATGCAAGGTGGTGGGTCCGAGAGTTTGCTGGTAGACCTACGGCTCCAGCCAGACCAAGCGATGCCTCATGGAGGCCAAGCGAAAGATCGAGTGCCCTACAAGGGCTGCAAAAGGACCTCGAAGGTTGAAGGTGGCATGGCGACGCCTCTCAAAGGATCCGACAGCACCTCCTGGTTGTCGCGTGAAGCCCTTGAAGGTAAAGGATCTGGCAGTGTTGACGGAAGGGCTTCAGTGACAGGTTGTCGTGTGCGGCTGCTCGAAGCCTTAGAGAGGGGTTGCTACGTAGCAAAAGGGGTTGGAGGTGGCGGAAGGCTGATGGGCACAAGCCTCGACCTAGGATCGTTGCTCTGATACCATGTAGAGAAGAAACAGAGAATAGCATTGCTTGCTTATTCAATAGATCTATGGTTTCTTATAGAGCATGAAACCCTGTAAAGGCAGAAGAGGAAAATTACATAGATACCCCTGAAAAGGGATTACATGACTCAATAAACATAAAGGGAAATAAACCATCAACTCTAACAAGTACAAATCAGCATCTCCCCAATAGAGGCAGCATCCCCTGCAAATGAATTTCCAATAGAAAGTCTAATATCTTCTATGGCATCCCATAGTGAAGATCCACCATCTCTGTAAACACCAACAAGGAGAGAGAGAGAGAGAGAGCCAAGCCCCTTATTTTCTTCTACCATCTCCCATGGAACCCAGGATTTACCAGCAAGCCAACGCCTCTGTCTATGACCAAGCTTCCCACATGACAAACACTTCACCAAATCACGGCATTCAGACGCATGGATTCTACACCATCCACACCGCATGCATCCCTCTTGAAACCTCGATACCAAGGATTGAGCAAGATTCCTCTTGTTCATTTTCGAGGGCTTCCAATGCAAACGAGCTCAAAGATATCAGTGGTCTGTTCCTCCCCCTGATGACCTCCCACTCACATGCAGCCATCCCCCCTCTTCCAAGGCATGCTTGTACTTGTAATCTAATCTTCCACATAAAATGCCTCATCTCATATCTTTTCCGATGCGATTTAACTTCTACATGGCAGGCCACCAAACGGTACTTTTTCCTTTAAGTAATGGCATAAATTGACATGGATTCGAAAGCATGGTGCCAATTTTTAAAAGCACCACGTGCACGGATACGATTGTGAGTATAAGCTTTGCATAAGATATTGAGAAGGTCAAGGTAAGCATCGGACAGTGAAGCATTAACTTGCGTATTTTTATATGAGTTTAAATGTTGTCTACGAGAGGCCTGTTAAGGTAAAGAATCCGCATGGATCATCATGACTAGCATGTAAAGAGATCGGTTCTAATACACGCATGACTATATTTTAGCTATGAATTTAATTACACCAAAACAAAACATGGTGCTAAGACATTATCAGTGCGTCCTACTGATCAGACATAATCATCAGATGGGTGTTTACGGATTTCAAGTACTTATAAACTAATTTCAAGCTTAGTACCCATAGGAAAGAGGGATTTTAAATAATCAATGACCATTAACATATCAACATCTATGCACATGACTGAAAAATGAACAGCTCATTCCAACTATTTTAGCAAACAGAATAACTGCCTCAGGGAACACGAGATCACGAAACTATCATATACCAAAGCTTATCAGAATTACGAAAAGCAACTAAACTTGCAAAAGTGAAAAATAGGCAGATGCATTCTCATACCAGAAGAAGGGTGCGTGAGACGGCAGCAAATGCATGATTGACAAGCCCATACTTGAAATGCGACCTTGACTCAACAAACTCATTGATCGATATAAAGTTATCGCACATAGGATACAGCCCCTCAGATAACTCCTGCATTCAACCATAGCGTCTCAATGTCGGACAAAATTTATTCTCCAAACCACATTCAGTTTCCTTTGGATAAATGTAATGTAGAGTAATCCCATAAGATCCAGTTCTAGTAAATCGGATTCTAGTGTTTGGTACTGAATAAAATACATCGCTTAGCGTTATAGAATCATAATTTACAATTAGATTGTTTTACAAACTCATCAACTAGACCATGCTTAAACCTCTTCACTGATTTCATACCTTACCAATTACTACAATCGTTTTATCCCAAAATTGGATTGTGTTGCATTTTATGTTACAGGTATCCAAACAAGGCAAAACAGAAGCAAGACAATAGCTTTTTGCATTTTCCATCACCTGCAGAGCCAGATCAGTAGACGAATCGATCTGGAAGACCATGTGCATCTGCCCATCCTTTCTACGGATCTTCTTCATGGATATATACCGCCCCTCGATACCGACCAGCGCATAAAGTAGATCGTCGATGATGAGGAGCTCCTGAGTATTACAAGTTCAGTTAACTGAGAAGTCAACGGCATAACACGGACTGCTAATGAATTACCTGAATGGCGACCGGATACGACCCGATAAGAATCTCCGAGCCACGGCTGCAAGTAAGTGGAGAGGAGGCAAAGTAAAAAGAAGGAAAGAGGAAGCAAGAGATAACAGTGGAGTTAAGTACCTGGAAGAGGGGCGAGTCGAAGGCTGCTTAATTTCCTGTGACATGAGCCGAATAGGGAAGATCAGGAGCACGGGGATAAGATGGAAGGGGACGGGAGAGAGGGGAGTGCTGACCTGTTGGAAGCGACCGGCAAGGAAGGGGCGCTCGCGGTTCCAGCGGGGTGGTGAGACGCCATCGCCCTCCGCGTCGCCGTCCTTGCTCATCGCCCCCTCCGCGCGTCGCTATGTGGCTGCTCGTTTTTGAACAGGCGGTGGCGGGGAGGGTTTAGAGGTCGAAACACAGCGCTCCGGGGATGGTGAAGGGAAGTTTAACTTTTAATTTTATTTGAGTTGTACTGGGGTGGAACTGAAAGATATTTTTTTTTGATAAGTATAAGATATATTTCAAAAAAAAAAGGAAAACCAAAAAGGTGTACAGCAGGCCTTGGTAGCCTCATAAGTCACTCAAAAAAGCCATTACAAAAAAAACAGCAATGGTTACCAAGTCCCATAATGGGAGTGGTGTTAGAGCTGTGCCCAATCTCAGCGAGCCTTTGTCCATATTATCCTTGCAGTGTTGCTAATATTTTGCAATAGATCCTCAGTACGGCTGGGGCCAGTCGACATCCACCTTCTGTTCCTTTCGTTCCAAATGTACCACACAACAATTGCCAGCAGAGATCCCAGTTTGATACGGCCACCAGGATCAGAGATTGGTGCTATCCAGGAGAAACTGTCGGCGAGCGTAGTGGCCAGCGGAGTAGGTAGCCCAAGGATACCGCATGCACCAGTCCAGAGGTTTGAGGCTAGTGGGCAGCTGAAGAATAGATGGATATGGCTTTCGAGGTCGCTAGAGCAAAGGTAGCAAGTAGCCGGCTCGCAAATACCCCAGGAGGCGAGCCTGTCTGTAGTTGGAAGTCGTTGCAAAGTCGCCCGGTATAGCGTGGAAGAGAATTTAGGTGGCGTTCCTTTTGTCCAGACGATGGGCGCCCAAGCCTGCGGTTCAGCCCTTGGCCTCAAGAGATCGTAGGCATCCGAGAAGGAGAATACCTTGGTGGAGTGGGTCCATCTGTAAGGGGGAGCCTCGCCGCAGATTGCGTGACGGAGCGCCTCCCTATTCCTAAGAATTGCTCTCCAAATTCTAGAGTCCGAGCAAGCAGGTTGCAGATCCCATAAGCCACAATTTTGCATATACTTTTTCCTCATGTATAAAGCCCAAATGGATGAATCAGATGAAATCAGCCTCCAAGTCCAGGAGGCTACCATTGCGGCACGGAGGGAGGAGAGGGCTCTCAGCCCAAGGCCGCCTTCTAGCCTGGGCAAACATACAGCCCCCCAAGCAACATCATGCCTTGTGCGCCCCCAAAGAAAGTCTGCGCAAAGCTTCTCAATAGACCGCACAACGCCATGGGGAATAAGGGTACCAGCGAGCCAGTAGAGGTTTACCCCAAGGACGACGGAGTTCAAGAGTTGTATCCGGACGGCGAGAGAGAGGACCTTAGCCTTCCAGCCCACAAGCAATGTCCTCACCCTATCCTCGAGGTTCCTGAAGTCATTTCTTCTGTCGTTAGAGGAGCCTAGAGGCAGCCCCAAGTAAGTTGTTGGGAAGTGGCGCCTCAGAACGCCCAGCCTAAGAGTGATGGAAAAGTCATCCATAAAGCAAGTAGGCCGGAATATATTGGACTTCCTAGCATTAAGCTGCAGCCCTGAGATACCATGGAAGGATTGTAGGACGTCTTTTACTGTCATGAGGGATCGAAGGTTTCCTTTGCAAAAAAATAACAGATCATCAGCATAAATGAGATGCGTTGGGGCAGTGGTACGCCCTCTACCCATAGGCGTAAGGTGCCCCGCAGCCGTTGCATTTTCCACCAAGCACGAGAGGGACTCCATTCCCAGAACGAAGAGAAGGGGGCTTAGTGGGTCACCTTGCCTCAGCCCACGCGTCCCTTTGAAGAGACCGTGAGGCGAGCCATCAACCAAAACAGAGAAGGAGGCAGTGGTAATACAAGCTTCAATCCATTTGATACATCTGTTGCAAAAACCCATAGCTCTCAATGAATCAAGAATGAATGAGTGTTCGATGGTGTCAAATGCCTTGGAAAGGTCAATCTTGAGGCATGCCCTGTTGATGCTCGAGCGTCGGTCGAACCCCCGGATGAGTTCGTGTGCGAGGCGAATGTTGTCGCTGATTGATCGCCCCTTAATGAAAGCAGATTGGTTCAACGAGATGAGATGTGGAAGTACCACTCCCAACCTGCTCGCCAGCAATTTAGCAAATATTTTGTAGATCACATTGCAGCAAGATATAGGACGGAAATCGCTTATCCCATCAGGTGTCCGCACCTTGGGAACCAAAGTCAGGAAAGTATGATTGACCTGTCGTACCATTCCCCCCCCCCCCACCTTGAAGCAATGCGATTGCGGAGTAGATGTCATCTTTGATTATGCCCCAATGTCTCTTGAAAAAATCCCCGTTGAACCCGTCAGGTCCAGGAGCCTTGGAAGAAGGTATATTGCGGACCGCATCAACAATTTCGTCCTCGGTGAAAGGCCTAGTGAGCCAAGCTTTAGCCTGAGGAGTAAGCGCTCTCTTTGGAGGTGGAGGGGCGTCTAGGCAGGGCCGAGGCATTTCCGGGCCAATCAGAGCATTGAAGTGGTCAATGGCGGTCTTAGAGACGTCGACCTGACGATCAATTGTCCTTCCCTGTGCATCGATGAGGGATTGTATGTGGTTCCTGGCCACTCTCGCATTAGTTGAAAGATGGAAGAATTTAGTGTAACAGCTGTAAAGTTGCAACTACACTTGTATCCTTCTCTTTTTAGAATATTCACAGGCGTGCCATTCCTACCTCTTTTTTTACTTGTGCCCTTCGTATCATACTGAACAGCTGTAAAGAACTGAAAGATATTTGGTTGAGCACTTGTCTCCTTTTGTGCTTTTCCTAATAACAGCTGTAAAGTTGCAATTACACTTGTATCCTTCTCTTTAGAATATTCACAGGCGTGCCATTCCTACCTCTTTTTTTACTTGTGCCCTTCATATCATACTGATGAAAGGACAGCTGTTTTTTTAGGAGCATAAGTATAACTACAAAAAAGTTAGGGATATAAGTATTGTTAAATAACCCAGAAAAATACTGGCATAAAAATTCTTGTACGCTTTGTCCATACATGCTCTTGCTCGGTATTTAGCTTACATCTCTTTATTTGTTTGCTTTGTTCTTATTTAAAAAATATGTTCATGTGAGCATTGCTGCATTGCCTGTGTTCCAGTCAACTTGATATTGAGTCTCCTTGTTTTGTCAGAATGGTGTTGCTTGTGTAGGATATATTTGTGTATGCTCGTGATTAGTATACTTGATCTCGTGATATGTCGTGTATATTTGATTGGTGGATTTGTTGCCTATGTTCATTTATGCTCACATTCAAAGATCGTAATCATTCCATATATCCGTATAATATCAAGATGAGTCATATTTTTATTGTACCATTTTCAGAATATTTAGAGCATCGTGAGAGGTTATAAAAAAGAAATCATTGTATAAAGCAATATGTTTGGTAGTGCTGACATAAACTAGCTATACGACATGCAAAGGAACATTTTATATTAGGGAACGGATCCTCTGTTGTAGGGAGGATTGCAACAGAGGTGTTGTAATCATCTCTAGGTTATTTTTATGATCTTGATTTCCAAATCTAACCTTATAGATTGCATTTTAGTTTAATTCCCTATCTATCCTCCAAATTTCGTCCAAATCGGAGCTTATTTGCTATTTTATCTTAATGGTCAAACATTTGGTCATAATCTAAGCAACTTAAATTCGATTTAAAAAAGATCCGAATGTTTGAACATTAAGATAAAATAGTAAATAAGCTCCGATTTAGACGACATTTGGTGGATAGGTAAAGAATTAAACTAAAATTCAATCTATAAGGTTAGATTTTGAAATCAAAATCATAAAAATAGTCTAGAGAGGATTACAACACCTCTGCTGCAATCCTCCCTGTAGCAGATGATATGTTCCCTTTATATTAATCAAGTTCAATCGAACGTGATAGTGCTAATGAATTTGATTAATATTGTCATGATCATTTATACTCCGTGTTCATTTAGGATATAGATTGATGCTCTCTTCATTCGATGAATGTACAAATCAAGCTATAGGTTATAAATAAGCATGCATATGAATATGAATGATCAAACGATGTATGCTAAATTGCTAATCAAGTTATGTACTTCAAACGAATTGCAAATGAATAGAAGTATACACGATCATACAAATCAAGTTATACATGCAATAAATACACAAAATTACATGATGATGAATTGGCTAGAGATCCTTCATAAAAATGTTAGTACTAATGATGATGATAATGATGATGTTGGAAAATCGTAATTTATCAATCTTGTGAAACGTAACTGTAATGAATCCGATCATCCGAGAATGATGCGGAATCAAGAAACTCAACGGACATCTCGGGATCGTTACTCATAGGGTCAATCATAACATAAAAGAGCAGTAAAGAACCAACTTTAAAAAACTTTTCCTTAATAATGAGGACAATGGTCCAAGAGATCCTTAAATAAAACAAAAGATAAATAAACTACATGCAATCGTATCTACGATTTCCATATTCCAGTGATATAATGATATCCTTCCAAACCGAACCCACGTAGTCACTTACCGATTCTACTTCTTGAAGACGGCGAAGTCTCCCTTCAACCATGAATAACTTAATCTTCACGTTCCTCTGAAAAAGAGTAGCAATATATGTTAAGAGCTTAACATTCAGTATGTGCCGAGGTAAGGTCAAGCCGGCTAACGTAGAAATCAAGTCACAACTAATTACTCGTCCAAAAAGGTAATTATTCCATCAATAAAGATGTATAATTTTCATTCTACGCCTTTGCCATGTTGCATAAAATAATTGTCATGACACGTGTAAAAACATCATAGGAATCATTACTTAACTTAATTATGCATACGAAGTATATTTCTTTCATATGCGTGCATTGCATTATTGCATACCATACTTGCGTATATAACCTTAAGTTTTGTCATATTTGCATGCATGTCTAAAAATTAATATAAATTGCATAAATGCACTTAATAATAACATAATTGCACATATACCCTTAACATTACCATAAATTGCACATATGCACATAACAATAACATAATTGCACATGTACCATTAACATTACCATAAATTGCACATATGCACTTAACATTAACATACTTGCACATGTACCCTTAACATTACCATAAAGTGCACATATGCACTTAACAGTAACATACTTGCACATATGTCCATAACATTTTCCATGTTTAGAATTGTTAGTTCTTAGGCGATTTTGATGGCTTTGATGGTTTACCGCCAGTACAAGCGGTCCATAACAATACATAACATGACAGTGTAGCTACAACTGAAGATGACTTATCTTTTGCCTCACGACCCCGGAAGGCGTTGGCTCTTTTAAGCTCTTACAACCCCTTAGTTCGAGTCGATGCCAAATCTTAGTGTTATATTATTTTAATAGCCGTGAATTTGAGCACAGTTGTGTATGTGAATAATGCTCACATCGGTTTACCATAATCCGTTACCTTTGGCCTAACAGCACTTTATACGTACCAAGAAAATTATGAATTATTTATATCTTAATTGGCAGCTACGGATTATTCATGGGGGTAAAATCCTAGCCTACTCGTCTACTAATTACAGAATAACTTAACTAATATAATCTATAATTAGCATCTATTTCTTAGAATTCTGTTTTTTTTTCTTTTCCATTCAAGGACTCTATGCATATAAATTCTAAAATCGACTTATCTCAAAAAGGAGAAAAGGACAAGCCTGACAAACATCCGCCCAAGAAAAGTACTTTTTCATGCTAGGCGTGTACGTACATCCCATTTGCATGGGTATTCTATTTACTTTTTGGAATCAAAACCATTATGATGTGAGACTTATATTTTTTAGATTAACTGCCTAAATAGCCATACAATCCGTGACTAATGTTGCCTACGTGGTCGTCTTTGATGTAATAAAAATGTATAGTAATTGAATTATATATTAAATACGTCAAAGGCCAGAGTTATTCGCACAATGGACAATTGATTTATATTCAGTGATAGGATAATGTACTATGAAATTAGCAACTAATTCATGATATGGACGTCAACGGAAATCTGAATTTCTCTGACATAGATTCAAAGTGATAAAATACATGTTTGATCAAAATAATAAGCTTTTGCGGAATATACAAATGTGTATAAGGTACGAGTGTCTTGTTCCAAAAATCATTAACGATGATGGATATAACATCATAGTCAGGCATCATGATGTCACGACCATCGACTTAATTGTGAACAAGATCTTTGTAATTTTGTGATGTGGTATTCCTAATTAGGGTATGACACATACCTCGATGAGACACGAAATCCGTCGACAATGATGCTGCGATTCCTCCTATCCGAATTGCCGTCGATCACGTCGCTTCTTCCTTCGATTTTGGCCGGATAAAAACTTTGATGTCACAGGAGAGAGATGTAGTTGTCGAATCCGAAAATGACACGACAAAAATGTCGTCCTCAGTCTCTCTCTCTCTCTCTAAAACTCTTTTGTCTCACGAGGAAGGCAAGATGTGGAGAATTGTTGCAGTATCATGTGTTTTAATAGGTACAATCAATGAGATAATTAACAAGAATAAAAAGGATTTATTAATGGATAACACTGATAACTACTAAAGGTGTTCTAATTTATTATCTCTTTCTTATTAATATTATTTTGTTCATTATCTTATGAAAGGTGACGTTGGAGTTTGTTGCGGCATTTAGTTTTTCTATTATTGTTTTAGTATACAATCAATCCATTACAATCTGCCCCCTTAAGGAAATTTCGTTCTCGAAATTTATACTATAAAAAAGAGTTACCAAAAAGATGGGATAATGTTGGCGTATTTCATCCTCTAACTCCCAAGTCGCTTCTTCCCTCTGATGGTGATGTCAAAGTACTTTGACCATCAGAACTATGCGATGACACAACCGATGCTCCTTACGGTCAACGATACGAATCTTTCTTCGTATGTCAGATTCGGTTGAATATCCGGAACTTCATGTTCGATTACGTACGATGGATCGGGACTATACTTCCTTGAGCATTGATCGATGAAGAATATCATGTTAGATTGGAATAATTAAGGTGAAGAGCAACCTAATATGTTACTTCTCCAACCTTGTTATTTATATCGAAAGGTCCTACATATCTCGGACTCAACTTTCCCTTTTTGCCAAATCGCACCACTCCATTTGGAAAAATCTTCAAGAACACATGGTCGCCTACTTGAAAATCTAATTTTCATCTTCGGCAATCAGCATATGACTTTTGTCTACTCTAAGAGGCTAAAAGTCTCTTTCGAATCGCCTCGACACCACCCTTCATGCATGCTTGGACTAATTCAGGTCCCAATATATATTTTTCGCCCACGTCGCTCCAGCATGGCGGTGATGTACATGATCGATCATATAAGGCTTCAAAAGAGTCATCTTAATGCTTGCATAATAGCTATTATTATATGCAAATTCGACCAAAGGTAAATCCTGGTCCCAATTTCCAGCAAAGTCTAGGGCACAAGCTCTCAACACCTCTTCTAATGTATGTATTGTTCCTTCGGGATGTTCATCGATCTGAGGACGAAATGATGTGCTGAACTTCAAACTTGTACCCAAAGCATCCTATACGCTTTTCCATAATCGAGAGGTATATTTTGTGTCTCTGTCTAATACGATTGATACATGAACACCGTGCAATTTCACTATCTCATTCACATACAATACAGCAAGGCTCTCCGTAAACTGATCTAATAGATTGGATAAGAAATATGCTGACTTAGTTAAGCGATCAACAATCACCCAAATGGTGTCAAAGTGATCCTTCTTTTTCTTTGGCAACCCACTAACAAAATCCATAGTGATATGGTCTCATTCCATTCAGGGATCTCTAGTGATTGCAGAGGACCTGCAGGCTTTTGGTGCTCAATCTTTACTTGTTGACATATAAGACATATCGACACAAATTTTGCAATGTCCTTCTTCATCTTTGGCCACCATAAAATTCTGTTTTAAATCTTTATACATCTCCGTAATACATGGATGAATGGTATACATAGACCTGTGAGCATCTTCAAGAATTTATTGCTTTTAATTCACTATTATCCGAAACCCACAATCTATTACGGAACATCAATGTTCCGTCTACCCCAATTGAGAAATCAGATCCTTCTTTTTGAGAAGCAAACTGTCAATTTTTGAAGGTCAATATCATCCTTCTGAGCCAAGATAACCTTCTCTACCAATGACGAGTGGACCTTCATACCAGCCATAATAACTGTCTTTCTTTCAATAAAAAGGTTCCATTCTTCCAAGTCTCTCATGAGTTGCCATTTGCAATTTCGTACTTGCGAGCCTCCCTTCATATTTCCTGCTTAGAGCATCAGTGACTTCATTCGCCTTTCCTAGACGATAGTCAATGGAAAGACCATAGTCTGACAAAAAACTCCAACCATCGTCTTTGTCTCATATCCAGTTCCTTTTGAGAAATATATACTTGAGGCCTTTCTGATCAGTAAATACCTCTCTCCCATATGAGTAATGACGTCTAATTTTTAACGCAAAAACTACCACTGTGAGCTCTAAATCATGTGTCGGATAATTTCTTTCAGTTTCCTTCAACTGCGGCGAGGGCATAAGCCACAACTTTTCTATGTTGCATGAGGACACATCCCAAACCAGACCTGATGCATCTGTATAAACCACAAATTCTTCACTACCAAATGGTAGCGTGAGCACATGAGCAGTCGCAAATCTTTGGCTTTAACTCTTGAAAGATTTGCTCTCACTTTGCGACCATTCAAACTTTACATCCTTTATTAACAATCGGGTCAGAGGTAGGGAGATCTAGAGAAATTCTGAATGAATCTCCCGAAATATCATGCCAATCCTAGAAAACTGTGAATTTCTGAAACATTCTTTGGTTGACTCCAATTAAAACGGCCTCCACCTTTGCGGGATCCATAAAAATACCATTCTTGGATACAACATGACCAAGGAATGCAACTTCCTGAAGCCAAAAGTCGATTTAGCATAAAGCTGATGTTGCTGCAATGCCTCAAGAACTAATCAGAGATGCATTTTGTGTTGTTCTATATCTGCTGAATGAACCAAGATGTCATCAATAAAGACAATCACAAACTTATCTAGGTATTCTCTAAATACCATATTCATAACTCCATAATAGAGGCACGTTTGTGAGGCCAAAAGGCATCACTTGAAATTCATAGTGCCCGTATCTTGTTCTGAATGTTGCCTTTGATATATCTTCATCTCTAATCCTGAGTTGACGGTAACCAGACCGAAGATCAATCTTGGAGAAGACTTTTGCTTGCTGCAATTGGTCGAAAGGATCATCAATGCGAGGTAGCGGGTACTTATTTTTTATGGTAACTTCATTCAATGCTCTGGAATCAATGCACAGCCTAAGGGATCCATCCTTCTTTTTGACGAATAAGACAAGAGCACCCCAAGGCGAAAGACTTGGTCTAAGAACCCTTTATCTAGTTGTTCTTGCAATTATTTTTTCAACTCATCCAACTCTACAAGGACCCATTCTATATAGTGCTTTAGATATGGGTGTGGTACCCGGTAGTACATATATAGTGAAGTCAATCTATCTTCTATGCAGAAGATCTGGAAGGTCGTCTGGAAAGACATCAGGAAAATCTCATACAACATCTAAATCCTCAAGTTGCACCATGAAGGATTTTGTACTTATTAAGCTAGCCACATAAGCTATGCACACAGTAGCTATCAAGCGTTGTGCGCTTAGAGTCGAGATAATCATATGAATCCTCTTTCTATCTCCACGAATGAACAAGTTCTGCCATATATGGTTTATTAAAAACCACCTTCTTTTGTCTACAATGTACAGATGCATAGTTCTCCAAAAGCCAAACAATACCCATAATAACATAAAAGTTATTCATTTGATGTAATATCAAGTTAGCCGGTAGATTGTATCCTTCACTAGGATAGGTATTTCGGCCATGTAGGTTCCCAAAGTGGAGTGTTCACCCATCAGCAAGGTCACACTAAGTGTATACGGAAGTTCAATAACCTCAAAATTCAACTTATTGGCGAATCGATGAGAGATAAAGAATGTGATGCACCAGAATCAAATAAAATATAGCTCAAATGATATGCAATAGAAAAAGTAACTTCCACTGTAGCGTGTCCATCTTCCTCCTCTCCAATAGGCAGATCGAACACCCTTCCCTTGACATGTTTCTTTTGATCTCCAGAGTTATGTTCCTTCTTTTTGGGATAGTCTCTAATGAAGTGACCTTTCTGTCCGCAGCCAGGTTAAGCTCATGTAAGCTTATAGCACTCTCCCAGTGTGCTTTCTAATATAGTAAGGGCATAAAGGATACACCGGCTTATCTTTTTGCAGCATTTTTGATTCGTGGCTTCTTTCCTCAATCCTTATCAAACTTCCTTCTTGTTGCCAGTAGAATGGGGACATTTCCCACCGCCTTGTTGCAGTTGGATCCTCTTATATGCTGAGTTAATCTCTACAGCCATAGAAACTGCATCTGAAAAAGTATGAGGACCTCTAGTGAGCACATTCATGCACAAGACGGAATTCAAGCCTTCCACAATTTCTTAGCACGATGTCTTTCATTGGAACATATCACTTTTCCGTACTTCTCCATCTCTTGGAATTTGGGAAGTATATTGTTCCACTGACAAACTCCCTTGTCGAAGCTCAATGAATTCCAATCTCTTTGCATCTTGAGTGTGCTGAGAATCAGTGAAACACACCACGAAGTCCTTCCATTGAATGGTAGTTGCATCAGTAAAGTGTATGCTTCTGGAAGATGTCCACCATTCTTTTGCATTGTTCCGGTGATAGGTACCAAATATCACTTTCTTTTCCTTGGGAAGACTTATTTTATTTTGTATTTCTTTTTGGTTTTTGTTCTGGTTTTAATATGTACATAAGTTATAATAATATTTATAATATTATAGAAATATGAATATGTCGAAATAATGAAGAATGGATATAATGAATATTTTATTCGAGTATCATATACAATGAGGGTCCAAGACCTAACTTTCACACGTTAACTCCAGAAAATATGTAACCACTTCCATTAAATAGCTTGTAAAAGTTATATACAATTAAAGGTGATTTTGATACATTTTGAGTTTTTATTTGAAAGATAGGGGTATGTGAAGTTGGGATTTTGGCTTTTATTTGTATATAAAATTTACACTATACATTATTTTTGTACAACCTCAATTTTGTATTTTATTTACTATTATCTACAACTTTCTGTACAAAGTTTATTTATTTGATGAGTAAATAATAAAAATAAAACAGGTGTCAAAAAAGCTTTATGGAATGAATAAAAGAATTAGTTTTTTTATTGTATTTTTGGCCCTTATATCCCCCTATTTTATTGCTTGTCAACCAACTCAATTCTTGACTTGGTCTTGGGGTTTAGGGTTATAAAATATCTTCGATATTTTATTTTTTTTCTCTTCTTCTCTTTATTCTATAATTTTAGCATTAAAAATCAAATTATTTACACAATGAATACAACAAATGATGAATGCTATTTTGTATAAATAAATGATACTTACATGCATTGGTTAGGGTTTTTAAGTTCAAAATGATAGAATTAAAAGTGTTGAAATGGTGATTCATCACCCCCTATAACTTGCCATTGCTAGTCCCTAGTAAACACTTATGCAATAAGTATAAAAAAATAAAGAAGAAAAGAAAAAGAAAGAATAAATGGAATTGATCTCAATTATTAAACTTGTCTTTACGAAATAAAGTTTGGAGCTCAGGTTAGACCTCGATGTGAGAATGTGTTTGGAACCTGATCGGGAACTAAATTTAAATCACAACCATCTTCGAGAGTCACAGAACTCGGTCCAACCACCTCAATAGCCATGTCAGAACAACCTACATCATTGATGATCCTGATTTTATCCTCTTAATAATGCAGAATTAACCACTTTCGTTGCAGTCGGATAAAATCAAATCAATCAAAATCGATTGATTAATGTATCCATTAACAACAAGGAAGCGGTGGGATTTATATTTTGCTTGGGCAAGCCCAAGGTCGAACTTAGGGACACGAGCCTCTTAAGTATTATTTAGAATCAAATCACTTAGATTAAGTGCCAGATTAACAACTGTAAGGTCAATGAATGCATGAAAGGGACATAGAATGCAAACACGTGAAAAATACACTTTTTATTGGTTTTTTATATATGCACGGAAATGCAAAATGAGAATAATGCAACTATGCTCGGATAGTATAAAATATCGAGTAATTTAAACATTAGTCAATTTTGGGCTCAAGTCATGCAATAAGCTTGTTGATTAATTCAGAAAAGACATTAAAAGTATTATATAAATGACACTTGGCTATTAAAAATAATGCATCAAAATTCATAGTGTCAAAACAGAAATCTAAGTATGCCATAAGAAGACAATGAAACAAGCTTCGAAACGAGACCAAAATCAACTGAAATGGAGCTCGGGCTCAAGATATTCAAGAAATAAACAGGGGCATAAATGTAAGAAAAACATGAAGATAATTAGCAAACAAGTCCATGGGAGGGACTAAAATGTAAATAATTTTTTTTGCGAGACCTTCCTGTAAATTACCCACACACGCGGGGGTATATTGCAATTATTTGAACCCATAGGGGGTTTGGTGCGAAATACCCCAGGAGCGTGTGGGATACACGTGCTTCCTGGACTTGTATGCAAATTGAAGAAATAGCATGGTCTCTGTGCAAAATACCCTGCCCGCACATGACCGAACACGTGCTAGGTGAGGCTCGGACCGCCTGCAGGCTCGGAGGAGGCTCGGATCTGCTTCGGTTACTGGGTCAGCTTCGGATCATGGCTCGGGAGGCTCGGGAGAGGCTTGAGGTAGGTTTGACTACTCAAGCCTACAGGACTGGAGAAACATCCCAGCATCGACAAGTGGCCGCATGTAGACCGTTTGATCAAGGAAGATCAAACGGTCGTTGTAGGTCCTGAAAGAGGCGACGTGGCTTGCTGCGGGACGCCCGATCTTGAAGATCTGACGGTGGCTGGAAGCTGTGGACGACATCAACATGGTCTTGGATGGGCACCGGGGAGGTGCATCCAACGACACATGTTGTCTCTGGAGTTGCTTCCTCCGCCGTGGGGGTGGCGTCATGTTCTAGCCTCCGACAAAGCTACTGTGGCTCCTCCTCTCTCGCTCGGACCCGATAAATCTCCCTGGAGCCTCCTAAGCGACCGTCGATGAAGCTGGAGGTCCGGGCGAGCTGCGGAAAGGTCTGGAAGAGGCCTTCGACGCTTAGATGCTGGACTCGGAGCTCGCCAAGGATGCACCGGTGAAAGCTCTGATCATTGACTTGCAAGACCTGCATACATTAGCTCTGATAGCCGAAGCGACGCTACGCGATACGAGGTGAATGAAATGGGTCCCCGGTGAGCCGAGGAGTGGGGGGATAGAACTCCATCTCCAACGAGCGGAGGAGAGGTGGGTCGGTTATGATCAGACCGTGGAGAAGGGGAGACTATGGTATATGAGTGGCGTGAAGATGGTGAGGGTTCAGCGGAACAGAAGGGATAATAATCAGATAGTGAAGATGCGCGGAGAAAGCTAAATAAATTAGAGAAATCGAAAGAAAATACAAAGAGGGATAAGAGGAACCTTACCTGGGTAATGGCAGCCGAGGAGCTTGGGCTCGAGCTTCTTGGAGACGCTCTAGTCATTGCTGGACCACTGCAGCTACTGGCGGCATCTAGGCGGAGGCGGAGCTCCGCGATCCTGGCCTACCATGTCCAGTGGCCATCACCGGGGGTTGCAGTCGTCGTTGTGTCTCGATCAATCCTCCCCCTGTCACGGGTAGGAGGAGAAGGGCTGGGTGGAGCCCCTCGTAAAGGTGGGCGATGTGTGTAAGTAGCGGCGATGACGTATTTAAAGGTGGGGTATCGATTCCAGGTGGTTGACATCATGAGTTGAGTGGTAGATACGGAGCGATAGGGGCAGTTATGTGACGACCCACGAGGCTCGCGAGGATGAGGGAAGATGTGGCTATGTCGTGGGTGGTTACTGAGAGGAGAGGTTGGCGGAGATGGTAGAGGAAATGGAAAAGGGGGGAGGTTGTGCGCAAGGTGGAGAACGTGGGTGAGGGGGTTTCCGGAGGTTGATGAATGTCACATCGCCGTTGGATCTCGCGATCCAACGGCTATGAGGGGGGGGAGCGCTAACGAGAGGTTGAGATTAGATCTAGGGCAGTACGATTGGGTGGTCGTGGAAAGTGCCACATGTCATGCGCATAGGAGGGCGGAAGTAGACGGCGATGATAATATAAGGGTTATGATCGAAGGGCTGAGGTTCGATGTTGGAATGGGCGGTTAAGATGGCTGCATACATAAGAGGATCGAGCGGCTGGAAGTGTGACACGTGGCACAAGGAGATGAAGGCGAGGACGGATGGCTGTGATGAAGGTTGTAGCTTGATCGAATGGTGAAAAAATGAGGTGGAAACGTGCGGCATGGATGCGAAGCTCCAGAAGGCCATCCAACGGCTGAAGGGAGAGGGCATGTGGCACGCGGTGAACAAGCCACATGGCACAACCAGAGAGTGCCACATGGCTCAATCAGGTTATTCATGTAAAGGATGTGAATTATGAGGGAGAAGGGGGCGACTTAGGAAAAACTCAAAACATGAAAGTTTTAGATCTCGATGAGATCTACAAGTTTTATGTTGACCAAAAACGGAGATGAGGTCAAATTAAGGGAGAAATATTTTTGTGAGTGTTTTTAAAGGCTTTAAAACACTATGATTTTCATTTTTTTTATTTTTTGTATTTTTAATTTATTCCATGACTCAGATATAAACACGGGTTTGTATGGCTTTTATTGACATAAATTTAATCAAGGGGGTTAATAATCATGAATTAATGACATGAAACTGGGTTTCATCAACCCCCTATACTTAAACTATGCTCGTCCCCGAGCATCACAAAAATGAATGAGCTGGATTAACCCCCTTGTGCATGTGCGTACAGGATCTGATCCATTCAAAAACTCTCAATTTTGGAGATCAAAATCTTAGAGCTCAACCCAGCTTTAATCAAGAGGCATCCAATTCCTCTAGTTTCTAGACTCTCTCTGGTATATATATAAACTAAGGATATGAATTTAGGTGTTGACCGCATTCTCGAGAGTAGAGTCACAACGCCACCTAAGGTCCCGGTCCAAGAAATTCTCCTAAGGACCCAGTCCTCAACACTAGGGGATAAATCAAATATTGCATCCAATCCACCGTCTCTTTAGTTGTCAGACTTAGAAGTGTAGGTGGCAGGCCAGTTGAGGGTTTTGGTTTGTGTCATTTCTTCTCTCCCTCTCATTGGAACAAGGATCCTCTCGAGGGCCTTATTAACTCAACGCATTTTTTTGTTGTTGATCGGGGCATCCGTCAAGAGAAGTTGGAGTCGTATGCACTTGTTTTCCTGGGAGTACACCGGGGTGTGCCTTTTTGAGTACCTATCGTACCTTCTACACCCAGACTTATAACATTTATGATGGAGAGCCCTTTTTTGGTGCAAGCCCGACTCCTGGTCCTAATAACGGTGGTCCAAGTGGACACTTTGAAATGGTTGGGAGCGCTCGCCTTTGGTGGAAGCTCCTTGATGATTGACTTTGTGAAAGAACATCTTTATTTTCAACATTGATATTTCTTTGATTTGTATTATTTTTGGCCAGCTCCACTGCTTTTACCAAGCGTTGGCGCACAACATTTTTTTATTTACTTCACACCCTGGCACTTAAGTAAATATCAAAAGATTAGTATAAGAACCAAGTTCTCATACTGACTAAAATGCTGACGCTCAGGTTTCATGAAGCCTTTAATGATTCTGTCCCATCCTCGAGCATCACTAGATCAAATCCAGACTTGAATCCCTCATCCCAGTCCCTCAAGTGAAAATTCAACTAATCTCATCGAGACCGTTGTCGTGCATGTGATGTGCTGATCATATTCTTAAGGTAGAAGACTGAGCATGAAAAATACGTAAATCTGGCTAACTAGGGAAATGTGGAATTTTAAGTCTACGATCCTGATGGCTAAGGTTGGTTAACATAAAATCTCAAGACCTCATAAACTGAGTGTTCTCGAACATTTCTGATCCTGTGTGCAAGTGCATGTGTAGGGGATTTAATTCATGATTTAATTCAACTCCTTCAACCAATTTGTTTTTGAAATTTTTATGAAGACTTTAAAAGATATAATGACTGTCTAAACTCAAATGAGTAGATGCATCTGCATTCAGCCAATATAAGTGTAAGTACAGGCAGGAACCCGTTGCTTGAGGACGGAGCCTTACGCGATGTCCTCTAAACCACCTACTCTGCTAAGGGAAACCCTCACTGAACGCATCTACTTATTTGAGTTTAGTAGTCAATTTTAACTTTCAAAATATTTTTTATTTTTTCATTTTTATGGAATTTTTGAATAAAGTTAGAACACAAGTTAGACTCATTTTCCTTGAAATAAAGAAAACAAATTTCCAACACTATGTCACACATATAGAATTTTCAAACATTTTTCAAAAGATTTTTCAAAATAAGTGAAAATCCAATTTTTGAATCATTTAAAAAATATTTTTCTTGAAAATAGTGTAACACAATATAGAAAAGTTTGAAAATATTTTGTCCACTTAGTTCAAAAGATTATACTTTAGCCCAAAAAGTTTTAAATTTTTCAGTTTTTTTTCAAAAAAATAGCTAAAGTGCATAGACTGTATATACGGTTACCCCCCTATACTTAAACTTTGCTATGTCCTCATAGCACTAGATGATACAAAGCCAAAGCTACTCAAGTATAGAAAAATATACGGGAACTGAGGTGGGATCCCCTATACTTAGGTTAGAAATAACCAAAGTATTAAGGCAAGGAGAGATGAGTAAGAAGATCACGGGGTCTCAGGCCCCACTATACTTAGTCTGAGAGTAGCCTAAGTATAAAGACAGATAATTGATGTTGGGGAAGACCTGAGGTGAATGAAGAAGTAGGATGGATGTACATGTGAGCGAATGAATCTTCGGAGATGAATGGAGTACCTAAGGTCTAGGGGAGGGTGTCGGAGCAACCAAGGCTCAAACAAGCATGCAATACCCTTAAATTCACCAACTCACACATGAAACCAACATGTGTTGGTTAACTATCTTGTCATTTTATTAGTGATTAAAACATTCTAGTCTACACGAGAAAAATGTCGAATAAAACCATCTACGTAAACAAGGGTGTTGCTCTCCCAAAATATTATTTTACTCCATTTTGGGTCAACTTGCAATTAACAGTCCCAATTATTTGCTTAAGGTTATCATTGATTAAAGGTGAACATAAATCAAGCAATCATCGTCTACCGCTCATTCCCATTTTCCATTAACCTAGGTGATCAAGCCAGGAAGGGAGGTTGAGAAATCCATGCAGTCGATAAATTCATGACTTATGCTAAGAGAGAAAACATGCAGTGCCTTGAATAAAATTCGTGAAATCTCATGCTGAATTAAAAATCAAAACCATATGTATGCAAGTCGATAAGAAACCGCACCTAACATGCTTCTATTAGTAGGGAAGAACATCTTTTAATTTTGGCTAAGTGAAGCGATGTTTATGTGCGTCTTGATTAAATGTGTATCCTACCTACGATCAAACACGTAAAAAGAGAATGTGAAAGAAGCTCGGCAAGTTGCGTGCCTGGTCCTAGGTCGACACTCAAATGTGGCTATCCCCACATAACCACGGAGAAATTCATTCATTTACACGTGCGAGTCTTCAATCGAAGATCGTTGTAAAGACAATTATTACAATAACTTCAATAAAAAGAAAGAAACAATTTTTTCTTCTTTGATTTTCTCTAAAATTTGCTTCTGCGGCTCCTCGCAATGGGAAGCACCTGCTCCTCGCCTCCTTGGTCACCAAGGCCCTGCCACAAAAACAAGAGTTAGATATCCATCAAGAGATTTTAATAATGCATGAGACATGAACGAATTGACCTACAAATTAGAAATAATCACTTAATCAAATAAATAAAAATCCAAATAAAACAAAAGATGAGCCATGTCCCCGACAACGATGCCAGCCGATCTCGATTTTATCCTCTTAATAATGCAGAATTAACCACTTTCGTTGCAGTTGGATAAAATCGAATCAATCAAAAACTGCTTGATTAACGTATTCAAGTTAACAACAAGGAAGCGGTGGGATTTATATTTTACTTGGGCAAGCCCAAGGTTGAACTCAGGGACACGAGTCTCTTAAGTATTATTTAGACTCAAATCACTTAGATTAAGTGTCAGATTAACAACTCGTAGGTCAATGAATGCATGAAAGGGGCATAGAATGCAAACACATGAAAAATACACCTTTTTATTGGTTCTTCTTTTATATATGCATGG
The DNA here is from genome assembly GCA_037367405.1 of Ottelia alismoides. Lineage (NCBI taxonomy): Eukaryota > Viridiplantae > Streptophyta > Magnoliopsida > Alismatales > Hydrocharitaceae > Ottelia > Ottelia alismoides. Next base: position 121,333 of record JAZKJV010010643.1, read on the forward strand.
AAATGCAAAATTTGAATAATCCAACAATGCTCGAAATGTATAAAATATTCAGCAATTTAAACTTTAGTCAATTCCGGGCTCAAGTCATGCAGTAAGCTCGTTGATTAATTCAGGCAAGGCATTAAAAGTGTTATATAAGTGACACTTGACTATTAAAATAATGCATCAAAATTCACAGTATCAAAATAGAAATCTAAGCGTTCCATCAAGAAGACAATGAAACAAGCTTCGAAACGAGACCAAAATCAACTGAAACGGAGCTCGGATGCTAAAGATATTCACGAAATAAACCAGGGGTATAAATGCAAGAAAAACATGAAGATAACTAGCAAACAGGTCCCTAGGAGGGACTAAAATATAAATAAAAATTTTCGCGAGACTTCCCTGTAAATTACCCACATGCACGGGGGTATGTTTGCAATTATTTGAACACGGAGGGAGTCAGGTGCAAAATACCTCAGGCGCGTATGGGATACGCGTGCTTCTTGGACCTGTAAGCAAATTGAAGAAATAGTGTGGTCCTCCATGCAAAATACCATGCCCGCACGTGACCGAACACGTGCTGGGCGAGGCTCGGACCACTGCAGGCTCAGAGGAGGCTCAGATCTGCTTCGGCTACTGGGTCAGCTTCGGATCATGGCTCGGGAGGCTCGGGAGATGCTCGAGATAGGTTTGGACTACTCAAGCCTGCAGGGCTGGAGAAACATCCCAACGTCGACAAGTGGCTGCATGTAGATTGTCTGATCAAGGAAGATCAAACGGTCGTTGTAGGTCCTGAAAGAGGCGACGAGGCTTGCTGCGGGACGCCCGATCTTGAAGATCTGACGGTGGCTGGAAGCTGCGGACGGCATCGACATGAACGAGCGTGAGCAGTAGGATGGGCCGAGGTGCATCCAACGACGCATGTAGTCTCTGAAGCTGCTTCCTCCGCCGTAGGGGTGGCGACAGGTTCTAGACTCCGGCGAAGCCACCATGGCTCTGCCTCTCTTGCTCGGACCCGATAGATCTCCACGGAGCCTCTTAAGCGATCGTTGATGAAGCTGGAGGTCCGGGCGAGCTGCGGAAAGGTCTGGAAGAGGCCTTCGACGCTCAGATGCTGGAGTCGGAGCTCGCCAAGGATGCTCCGGTGAAAGCTCCGATCATTGACTTGCGAGACCTGCATACGTTAGCTCTGATAGCCGAAGCGACGCTATGTGATATGAGGTGAATGAAATGGGTCCCCGACGAGCGGAGGAGGGGGGGGGGGGGGAAGCTCCATCTCTGGCGAGTGGAGGAGAGGTGGGTTGGTTATGGTCAGACTGTGGAGAAGGGGGAGACCAAGGTATATGAGTGGCGCAAAGATGGTGAGGGTTCAGTGGAACCGAAGGGATGATAATCGGATAGTGAAGATGCATGGAGAAATCTAATTAAATTGGATCTCGCGATCCAACGGCTACGGAGGGGGGGCACTAACGAGAGCTTGAGATTAGATCTAGGGCGATACGATCGGGTGGTTGTGGAAAGCGCCACATGTCATGCGCATAGGAGGGCGAAAGTAGACGACGATGATGAGATCATGGTCATGATCGAAGGTCTGAGGTTCGAAGTTGGAACGAGTGGTTAAGATGGCGGCATCTGGAAGAAGATCGAGCGGCTGGAAGTGTGACACGTGGCACAAGGAGATGAAGGCGGGGATGGATGGTTGTGATGAAGGCTGGAGCTTGATCTAATGGTGAAAAAATGAGGTGGAAATGTGCGGCATGGATGCGAAGCTCCAGAAGGCCATCCAACAGCTGAAGGGAGAGGGCGTGTGGCGCGTGGTGAATGGGCCACGTGTCGAAACCAGAGAGTGCCACGTGGCCCAATCATGTTATTCCTATAAATAATGTGAATTATGAGGGAGAAGGGGGTGAATTTGGAAAAACTCAAAACATGAAAGTTCGAGATCTACAAGTTTTATGTTGACCAAAAACGGAGATGAGGTCAAAAAAAGGGAGAAATATTTTTGTGAGCGTTTTTAAAGGCTTAAAAACACTACGTTTTTTATTTTGCTATTTTTTGTATTTTTAATTTATTCCATGACTCTGATATAAATACGGATTTGTCCGATTTTTATTGAAATAAATTTAATCAAGGGGGTTAATAACCATGAATTAATGACATGAAACCGGGTTTCATCAATCATGCGCAAACCCTTATGACTATGAAGGTAACATGTATAATGTAAGTGATAGTGGCTCTCCCCAACTGAAATGACAAAGGAACTGACTTCTCCAGAATGACAACCCAGTGATTCCCCAATCCAACAACTCTTTCCTCGAGGAGCGGGGTATTCCCTTCTAAGTTCAAGTGGCATCCGACTCAAGAGGAGGGGGTGAAGAGAAGAATGGACGGTAGCCAGTGTAGCTACCTATCATGGGATGCATGACCAGTGTAGTCAAGTCATCCAGCTACAGGCTCACATGGTATAACTTTGATGCTCGAGCTTGCTTATTTTCTATACAACATATATACATAATTCGGTAGGCATTTTGTTTTCAATCAGGCCTGTCCACTTTTTTTGGAGCTTTTTTCATTATACTATTTACAACATCATTTACATAAGGAGTTTTTCCTCTTGAGCCAGAAGACTATCCCTCTTTTGAAGTATTATTGCAATCCATACTCTCTTGTCTTTAGACCTCATGGCTACTGTATCGGGTTGGGGTGCACTTTCCTTTCTAGACGAGGACGAATATTTCCACTCGTGTGTGTCTCAAATCAGAAAATACATTCCCCTCACCACTCCAACTGAGTTGAGCCAAGTGAAAGTTGCAAGTGTCCAAGTTAGTTCACGGCCGATAAGAGTCATGCGTGCATCTCGAAAAGTTCTAGTTAGTCAGTTGAGGTGACTTGAACCCAACCCTGAGTCTCAAAGAATTAAGTCACAATGGACCTGGAATGCCTTAAATCTAGTTCCCAAAAGGTTCCAGTAAAGTTAGGTGCAGTAAGGTCCAACCAAGCTCCAATCTTCAACTTTATTTGGACTAGTTCAATCATCAACTCAATCCGAAAAGAATATGAATGTTATGCAAATGCTATGTAAAATTATGCAAAGAATGATGCAATTTTTCAAAAAGAATTTGAAAAAAGAATTCTGGTACAAGAATAAAACATGTACAACTATTTACATGGGCGTGCATCTTTTTATTTATTTACAAGAATTAAGAATTTATATAATTTACAGGTTTAAAATGTTATTTATTTTTATACATATATATAATTGGTAAAGAATTTTATTATATATATGTTTATTAATGATGCATTTATTCCTCAAATTTATTTGTAAACAATTTTGAAAACTGTAGTACAAAATAATTTTTGTAAATATTTACAAACAATTGAAAGCCATTTTGCAAAGATTTTTCAAACAATGTACATAGGTTTTTCAAAATATTTTTACAATCATTTGCAAATAGGTTTTCAAAACTTTTTATTTCATACAAAGATTTTTTTTACAAATCAAAACATTTTTACCAAGGGTGAAAACATTTTACAAAAGTTTTCCAAACGGGTCAAATCATTTTTCAAATCATTTTGCAAAAATATTTTTAACTTGATTTATTAATCAGTATATACATAAAAGAATTTGAGGAATGAAAATGAATCATATATGTATATGTAGTATTTTAGCCATATTTATTATTTATAATACGAAAGTACGAGTTTTAGCTAAAGTATATACTGATTATATACAACCCTTTATACTTAGCTTGAGTTATGTCCTCATAGATCGAAAAAAGAAAATAGAAGACATAACTCGTACTAAGTACAGAAAAGCCTTTACAACTATTGAATAAGAAATAAAAGAATGATGAGAGAAATGAATCAGAATTTGACCTTCCCCCCTATACTTAGGATCGAATAATCCTAAGTATAGTAGGTTGTACGCAAAGTAGGGATGGTCAAGGGTGGGAATGAACAGATCACATCTATGTCTGTCTCCCCAGTCTTAGGGTGAAATATCCCTAAGTATAATAGAGCAGACCAATAAAAGAGAAGACAGTGGAGGGGATCAAAGAATGAACAAACTCGAGGTGCACCCCCTATACTCAGGACAAAGTACATCCTAAGTACAGAAACTGACAAAAAGGGGCGACACCGCTCTAGTAGAAAATTAAAAATGAAAAGGAAAAGAAAAAAAAACATAGGAAGATAGATGAGAAGATCATAGAGAATGTACACATCACTCCCCCTATACTCAGGGCAAAAGATCCTTAAGTATAAGCAACAATAGGAGCGATGAAACATAACAGAGAAAGAACAATACGGTGCGTACCCCCTATACTTAGGACAAGGTACGTCCTAAGTCTAGACATACGAATAGGGTACACATGACATACGGGAGAAAGAAGGAATGGAAGACGAAACACGTGTATACCACAAAGAAGAAACAGTGAAGTACAAGATGGTATCTGATAAGTGAATACCGTACTCTCGTCATCATCTCCCTATGAGAACGGTGACACGGTCAAAAAGTGAGAAGACACCTGGGTATACAATCAAGTGGGTGTCAGCTACCGGGTAAAGTAGATAAAAAGGTAAGCTAGGGTCCGATAGCATGAAGCAGATCATCGACTCATAAGGGAAGGAATGGGTGATCGGAGTCGATACCGTAAGACATGGAGGAGGAGTGAGCAGTACAGAATCCTCCAAGTCAATCTAAGTCTCGGGAAGATATTAAAGTGAGGGGCAAGAGACTCTTAATGCAAAAGTGAGGGGCAAGAGACTCTTAATGCAGCAACGTGATATCCGACAGTCATAAGATCAGAATGGTCAAAGGGACACCGAATACCTCAAGACATGGCTCAACCCTACGAGGGTCCTCAAGGTAAGCCGACTCAGATGAATAAAAGGTCTCAGAATAATAAAGTGACTCAGCTCCCTGCTCCAACAGAGAAGAGACACAACCAGAGAGGAGACTGAGTACACATGTTAGAAGTCTCGGCTTCGTGCTCCACCAGATAGGAGACACCAGAAGTGAAACTGAGTACCTAGAAAATGATGTATCCTCCTGCAGACAACCCTCAGGGAGCAGTACATACTAGGTAATGAATAATCAGACAAAACTCAACCTTCCAAGGACCGTCAAGGTGAGTAAACTCAATGGAGCCGGATCCATCAGACAGATCATCAAAAGCGGTCTCGGTAGATGACAGATCGACTACCGGCAGAAGAGACCGACAGATCTAGAAAATGTGGTAGCGTCCCGCAGATAACCCTCGGGGAGCATACTGCCAACTAAGTAGGGAGTAATCAGAATAGGATGGCTCATCCTTGCGAGGATCATCAAGGAGAGAGGACTCACAAGAGTCAAAACTAGTCGGTCCCAAGACGATAGATCAGATACGTAACAATGCAAATGGGACCATAAGCGTATAACAGACGACTCGGTTCCATGCTCCGCCAAATCGGAGACACAATCATCTAGTGGAACACCAATCTCTTGCGCATAACACCAAACCCCTTGTGCATAACACCAATCTCTCCCATTTAGATGGTCAAATAAAGGTGCAACACTTGTGTATAAGTAAAAGACCTCCTCCTCCGTTGATTCTTTGGTCATCCTCTAAGCCCTACTACCCCCACCTTCGGCCTAGCGTGAACCCTTGTGACAGGAGGGAACCCCTGGAGGGTCTGAGCGGGTAGGTGGAGGAAGGAGGTGCACCCAGGCCACCGCCGTTGATAATCAAAATCCGTAGCGCGGTTAATTAAAGAAGATGAGTTGTCGATTTTAGAAAGAACCGCAGAGATCGGATTTCGATCGATCAAACAAAAATCAATAAGAGAGAGAGAGAGATCTCCTATTTTATCTACACTTTAATATTTATCTAGGTAAGTTTGCTTGGGTCGAACTCAAGGAGGCAGAATAACGGTACGACGGCTTTTGATGAAGAAAAGAAATCTAGAGAAATTTTGCTATCTTCTTGATTTTACAACAAACTCAAGAAATCACTCAAAAATTACATGAAATTACAAAAATCAAAGCGACGAAAATATTCAACAAAAATCCGCAAAAAAATACAAGAAATGTCGCTAGGGTGATAACATGATATTCCGCGAGGGTCAAAATGATATATATAGTGTCGCTGAGGCGACCGCTCACAGAATACCATGTTGATCAGCAATTAACCCACAATATCAGAATAAACCAATTGAGTCCCAAAAGTGTGAATTAACATTTATTACTCTACCACAAGATGCACAGTGAATAAGTATGTAGAGGTCGAACCACAGAGAGCAATGCAAAAATGAAGTAACCTATGATGTGCATGTATAACAGAGTCATCCTTGTACAGTCCTATTTTTGTGGGTTTTTCTTTTTTCTTTCTTTTTTATAGATATATAGTTTAATATTATATATATATATATGTGTGTGTGTGTGTGTAGAATATAGATATAAGGATATATCCCCATAAGGGAGCATGTATAATATATACATATGGATCCACGTCTGCCGATGCCGCTTCGACGATGGGCGGTGAGGATTAGATCACCCGAGGTGATCTGACGGTCTGAGCGTTGCTTCATCTGATGGCTGCCGTTCAATCTGGGACGCTCCTCCTGATCGGACAACGAGGGAGGTGTCTGGAGGAACAGGGAAGAAGCTCGCCCCAGGCGAGCTTCGATCGTGGAGCATGGGCTCCTCCGGGCTTCTTCTTCGCATCTGAGATACTCTGCTTGTAGCTGGAGGCATTCCGCGTCTGCCGACGGTCTTCTCATGGCTCCTGGAGGTCCAAGGAGCTCGGACGAGGTCGATGAAGGCCGGGACCTCCAGGAGCCTCTTCCTGGTTCCAATCGAGCTCAGATGGGCTCTTTTCGTCTTTTGACCGGCATAGGAAGAAGCAGGGGAACGAGGGCTATCTCCTCGACCCCGGGTTTTGAAGCTCTAGCGCAGAATGAGATGAGGCGGAGGAGCTCCGGCGATAGGCGGAGGTGGAGCTCCGATTCGCAAGGACTGGGGGTCCTTGGTTGAACAAAGATGACCGACAGATGGAGAATGCGATGGGGAACGAGATGAGAGGTGAATGGCGGTCGGATACGGTCGATGTGCTCCCCCTGTCACGAGGAACCTCCCAGGATCAAATTCGAGGCTTTTGGGTGGATGAAATTGGCCAAATTTCAGGAGGGGCGGAGCTTCTTATTTATAAACACTGGGATTGACCCTTATTGACCGGCGTTTATTGATTAATCCAATGAGCATCATGTTGGTCTAAGATATCGGCGAGTATCAGTGATCATCAGGGATGATTTCTTGTGAAGAACACGAGCTCGATCGATGGACGAGATGGCCGTAAAAAAAGGGAAGAAAATCGAGGAAAAAATAGTTCTGGCGCGCCAGGTCCCGGATGGGACAGTTGACCGGGCGGTCAACCAAGGCTGCGTTCTCATTGGTCCACCTCGGCCGCTAGAGGACAAAATAGGGAATTTTACTCGAAAATGATTTATTTGACCTAATAAATGATTTTATTGTTTTTTCTTATAAAATGAAAAATTTGTATTAATTCATGTAGTATTTGTTTATGATTTTTTATTTAATTTTTTGAAGTATTTTATTATAGTTTTATTTTAATAATGCATTTATACGTGTATTTACATGTATTTTGTGTATTTTATTTTTATTTTGTTTATTTTATTTTATTATTTTATTGTCTTATTTTAGAAATTTATAATTTATTTTTGTGAGTGTGAGGGTATGTTTATTTAATTTTTATGAGTTTATTTTCATATTTAAATAAATAGGTATATGTATATGTAGGTATACTTATAGGTCTTTTACCTATATATTATATATACTTTATTTATTTAATGTATTTTCTTGGTTTTTATTTTAGATTTGTCTTTTTAGTAAGTTATATGTGATATTTACAATATTATAAAAAATATGAAAGAAGTAAAGAATGTTTCCCTTCTTTATTTAGTTATATACTTAGCATAGGTATTATGCATATTATCTTGCATAGACTTATTTTATTTTATAAATCCTTTTTAGTTTTATTCTAATCTCAATATGTACATGGATTATACACATTATTTACAAAATTCTAAAAATATAATTTTGTAAAAATAATGGACAATGAATAAATTGAATATTTTAATCAGGCAGATTGCACAATGAGGGCCAAAAACCTAACTTTTGCAGATGGACTCCAAAAATTATGAAACCAATTTTATTAAATAGTTCTTGGAAAGCTATATACAATTAAAGGTGAGTTTGAGTGATTTGGAGTTTTTATTTGCAAGATATGGGTCTGTGAAGTTGAGATTTTGGCTTTTTATTCTGTGTATAAAATGTACACTGAGTATTATTTTCAGGAAAACTTAATTTTGTATTTTTATTTACATTATTATCTACAACTTTCATGTACAAAGTTTCTTTATTTGATGAATGAATAATTATATACAAAATATGTGTCAAAAATGCATAAATAAATGCATGAATAAATGAAGTATTTATTGTACACTGGCCCTTATCTCCCCCTGCTTCATTCCTTGTCGATCAATTCCGTGTTGGCCTTGGTCTCGGGGTTAGGGTCATAAAATATTTGCAATATTTTACTCCTTTATCTTTTCTTCTCTTTATTCTATAATTTTGGCATTAAAAACCTTATTTAATGTATAATTAATACAATGAATAATGAATGCTTCTATGTACAAATTGATGTCATTTACATGCATTTGCTAGGGTTTTTAAGGTCAAAATGATAGAATAAAGGTGATGAAATAGAGATTCATCAGTAGTTATGTAACTACCTTAGAAAATCAAGGGAAATGCAAAAATAAAAAAAAAATAAATGTCTAAAACACCCCTACAGTTCAGGGTATAAGTGCAAGGAAAAGATATAGGTTCTGTTACAAAATGGTCCCCGGCAGGGACTAGATTGCAAAAGAAACTAGAATTATTACATTTAGTCCCTGCGCGGGGTCCTAAATGTAATTTTGGAAATCTTTGGAGCAGAACGAAAATTTTGGATATTCGTATGGGTTAAGTGTGCAAATGTTCCACCCCTTCATCTGAACGGTGGGAATTAGAAGGCCCGACACAATCTGGATTGTTCTTTCGGGACACGTGGCGCAATTCTGCGCTTCCTGGAGGTTCTTGAGTGTTCTTCAGTTCTTCGCACAGGTGGCATCGGTGCTCCTTTCACTGATTTATCTCTGGTGAACGGCGGTGTTCTTGGGTCTCCGACAAGGCCAGAGGGGTGACTCCTTCATCCCTCGAGCTCGCCTGCAATGGGCTGGCTTCAAGGTCGGCGGAAGTGGTTGGAATAGCACGACGAAGATGGTGGTTCAATCGAGTTTAACAACTGAGGAAAGCTTGCCTTGAATTGAATCGGCTTGGTTTGATCATTCTTCGAAGGTTATGTTGCTCCAAATGATAATGCAATGCTCCAGCTTTAAAGAGAGCTTGCAAAGGAAAGATTTGGGTGCTCGATTCATGCAAGAATAAACCAAAGAATTAAGAGAGTTGCATATTATAAAATAGCTTCCAGGAAATGTAGAACAGTAAAAATGAGATATAAAATAAGAGCGAATTTAAATGGTTTTGAAGTGGATCTGAGGGTTGAAATGAATGTGCATCTAATAGGGTAATTAGAGTATCCTAACTATAAGATTAAGGAGCCTAATTGACGAACGAGAATCAAAAATTAAAAGAGAAAAGATGGAGGGATACCAGGGATAGCAGGGTATATGACCCTCTGCTGGACGTCCGCTCGACGGTCGGTGGTCGAAGCTGAACACACGCGACGACAATGATACAAGGTCGGAAAATACCTTGGAATGTCTCCCCGATCTCCAAGCTTCCTCGCGGGCCGATCGACTAGCGTTGTCACCACTGGAGTCGATCAGAACAAGGCGGAGAAGAAGGGTGGTCAGTCGTGTAATTCTGGTAACAGGAGGAGTTAGGACAAATTAGTTGGAATGGAGATCTTTAGGCAGCTTTTATAGACAATCTGAAGAGGGTTAGGTACATATCAATGGCAGGCGTGGATGGAGCTTGTTGGAGGTAGACGAGGGAGGGCTGAGATCGGATTTGAGAGGAAGAAGTTAACGGGTAGAAAAGAGAGAAGGTTTGCCGGTAGAACAGAACAATTGTTCTTGTTCTTGGAGAAGAAAGCACTAGGGGGCTGACACGTGTGAGCATCTGGTTGGCCGGAGGGATTAAATACCTTAATAAATATATAGTAAATAGTAAATATCATTTTTTTAAATAGGTATTAAAATGAAAAATATAGATAATTTAATTATCCCAATTATGATATAGTTAGTTTTAATAAATAATAATTATTTTATGAAATATAAATATTATATTAATAAATAAGTATAAATAATACTAATAAATAAGTTTTGAATTTTTAATTTAATAAATTACTAAATAATATATCATTTTTATATTTTATTAATTATTAGATTAATAAAAATGTAAGTACGATTTTTTTTAGATTTTTGTAAATTAATTTGAGTATATCAATAAATAGGTTTACAAGGTATACAATTCATTTATACCTATAAATTAGGGTTTTTGATTTATTTGAAATAATAAATATAGCTCAAAAAATTATGAAATAAATTAGAGTTAAAATACAAGATCATGAAAATAATCAGAAATTATGAAATCGTTAAAGTAATAAATAATATATTCTAGATAAAATGAATAGTCCTGAAACCCAGTTGTGTTTAGGTCCCAAAACTGACTTTTTGCAAACGGACTCCATTTTTAGTGAAATCACCTTCATAATTAGAGAATATTATTTTATGAACTTTAAAGGTGAGTAAATGAAATTGGAGTTGTATGAGAAAGTTATGATGTTCGGAAGTTAGGAATTTGACAATTTAAAAGTTGGATTTCTTGGTATATATAGAAGGTAATATTTTAGCTTGTTTTTATATTTTTCTATACAATATTAGAAATTATTAGGAAAAGAGTTTGGTGAAAAATAAATTAAATGAATTAATTAAAAATCTTTAAAGTTTTGGTATTTAATGGATAATTAATAAGGAATGTGTAAGGGATGTGAAATTAATTATTTTTATTTGTTTTCTTCCTTATCTCCCCCTACTTATTTATTTGTCGACCAATCCATGCTGACTTGGTCTCGGGGATTAGGTTATAAATATATCTTTCAGCTATATTTATTTTTACAAGTCATATTATACATATATACATATATGCAATTTGCCTTTATTATTATTCTTTTATTTATTTACATGATTTTAATGCATAAAAATGCATTTTTATTCATGAATGTGATTTGTTAAAAAGTAAAAATTAATGAATATTTACATGTATTTGTTAAGGGTTTTAAGACAAAATGCAGAAAGAATGTTAATGAATCGTGGATTCATCAGTCGTCGGTGACCTCTGCTCTGTGATCAAGAGCCAGGTAAGAGCTGCGCATTTTTACTCTTTCTAGATAGCTTTTAGTTCCAGCTTTTTAATCATGCCTCTAGTTTAGTTCGTAGACCTTAGTTCTAGCCTTAACTACTCAATTCGTATCCGGCGAACATTTCACCATCCAAACCACCAGTTCCGACCTCTCCTTCCACCTCATTCTCTTCCTTTGACATTTCTTCAAATTCCTCCACTTTCCATTGAACCACCTCCTCCCTGGAGTTGGATTTCAGGTCTCCCTCCTACACCCTCCGTTGGAGACCTCCGCCACGACCCTCGCCTCCATCTCGCCGTTTAACAGACCGTGGCATTTTTCCCTCAGTCCCTTTGTTGTCCTGTGCAGGTTTGAGGCATAAATAGGCGTCTGGGGGCAAATTCGTAGTTCGCTGGAGGTACATGGGGTCGCCAACTTCTCCGACCTCGTGGTGGTCTCATGGTACTCCTCCGCCCTTTTGCCACCCCCACCAGATAAAGGACCCTCACAGGATCGTTTCTGCCATTTTGGAGCTTCAAGGACCGTCGGAGGAGGGAGATTAGGGATGGAGAACTTCGCCGCAACGATGTTCTTCCATGTTTGTCGACCAACCCTCTCTACCGTTGGATCAAGGCCTCAACCCAGATCGCACAACTGCCGTAGGATTCAGCCACGTACAACCGCTAGATCGTTCCGCACAATCTAATCTCCACCATCCACTACGAAGCATCATCGGGCGACATGAGGACGACACGTGTCAAGTGAGATTCATTTTGTCGTCCGATCGCGTGCCTTTTGATGTAATTTTTACCTTTTGCTCCGCATTTTTTTAAAATTTAATATTTAGTACTTAAAATAAAATATGGCATTTAGAATAAATTGGAAATTTTTCACATGACCCCCTGTACTTATTGTAATTACATCTGGGCCCATTCCATGTCACCTCGCGTGTTGTCCCACGTGAGGTGGCGAATTTGCAGCCTGTTTTTGTTCTGTCTACAGTATAAAATACCAAAAAATATAAAAACATGTCTAAAAATTCCAAAAAAAATCTATATATTATCTATTTAGTATATCTTAATCACAGATCAAAAATCACTAAAAATGGAAACAGAAAAAGCTTAAAAATCTAAAAACCCCAAAATCTTGTATAAAAATCTAAAAAATCATAAAATTTACAAAAATATATTTTTCTATTTTATAGTGTTCTTTATATAAATATCTATATTGAAAATTGATTTGGATAGTTTTGGGACCTATTTATTATTTTTAAAATCCAATTCAATTTCAGTCTCTTTGTTTAATCCCTTATTTGGGATATTTTTGACTTTAAAAATACCTAAAAATTAACAAAAATTTCATAAAAATTACAAAAACATTACAATTTATAAAATCCAAAGACAATGTTAATTTTGTATTTTATTTATATATATTAGTATTTATAAGTAGATTACTTTATATTGTATATATAAAGTCTTATATATGCTTTATTATATATTCAAAAGGAAATGGAACTATAAAAATATAAAAGCATAAAAAGAAAATACAAAATTATGAAATTAAAAATCAAATACAAAAATATAAAACAGAAATAAAATAAAAATATATAAAAATAAAAAAACCCAAAAAAATAAAAATAGACAAGAGATAAAAGATAAAATTTTTGTGCGCATTCATTTACCTCCTTCTACCGTTTGCTCTCTGAGTTCGACCTCTACACTTGCTTACACCTATACACATTTTGTTGTAGTGTTATAATAAATTTTGACTTCATATTTTTACTTTTCTTTGCTTTATACGTATTGTGGGTTAATTGTTGATTAATTAGGGTTTTTGTCGTGGGTCGCCTCAGCGACTGCATCTTCGCCCTGTGTGCGATGTATTTAGACTTGCGATGAAAACCCTAGTTATCAGATGGCGCCATCACCGTTGAGCAATGCTACATAGTTGAGGATTCTTTTATTTTTGTCTATTTTCTCTTGTTCATACTTTTATTTATCTTTGCATTTCATTATTTCTGTCATTTATTTATTTTTCATTATTATTTAATATTAATTGTGATTGTTCTGACCATTCCATTTGTTTGATTTGTTGCAAGGGATCTGATGGAGCTAGAAATACTAGGGTCTAAAAGTCTCACACAAGGCGGAGACAAAGTCGTTGTGGCAACCCTCGATAAATCCCAATCCAATCAACAATTAACCCACAACAAAGATCAAACAATGAAAAACAATAAGTGGAGTTAACATTTATTATAACTCTAGAATAAGTGTGTATAGGTGCAAGTATGTGTAGAGTGTCGAACTCAGGGAGCAAGCGGGATAGAACAAGGCAATAGTGCTAAAAAACGTGAAAGTGATCGAATGACTACAAGTGCTATTTTTGGTGGGTTTTTAATTTTCTATTTTTTTATATTTTTTTTGTATTTTGAATTTTAATTTCTGATTTTATATTTTTTATATTTTATACTTTTATATTTTCTTTTTCTTTAAATAGAGTATATATACAAAGTAATAAAGAGAGGGATAAAGTATTTTTAAAAATAGGTAAAAATAAGCAAAATTCAGAAAATATTTTTTTTGCTTTTTTTATAATTTTCTAATGTTTTTGTGATTTTTTCTATATTTTTCCTAGTTTTTTTGATATTTTTAAAGACAAAAATACTGAAAATAAGGAATAAATCAAAAAGCTGAAACTAAAATGGAGAAATAAAATATCAAACAATAACAAAAATTCTCCAAATTAATTTTAAATTAAAGATAATAAAATAAGGAAAATTCTGAGATAAAGATTATGCTTTTAGGATATTTCTGGAATTTTTAATATTTTTACAAAGATTTTTGGGGTTTTATAATTTTTATGGGTTTTCTTTTGAAATTTTTAAGGATTTTTGGATAAAAGTTAAAACACACTAAAACACACAAAATATAATTTTTTGGGAATTATTCGAGAAGTTTTTATAATTTTTATGGACTTTATAATGCAGACAGTAGAGAAAATGCTTGTTTTTTATTTTTTATAAATATTAAAATGCAATAAAAAATGCAAACTAAAAATATAGCTTGAAAATACAATGCAACAGGAACTTATGGTAATTTTTGGTCATTTTTGTGATTTTTAGATGCATGAAATAAATAGAGGAAACAAAAAGAAAATATACTACTGACAGGGGTAGAAATGTAATATCCAGAACTACAGGAGCCAAAGTGCAATTTTCCACAAAATATTTAACTAATAAACAAAGTTTCGAGACCAAATACAAATACCCAAACCTAGAGAGTGTTCCCTGCAAAATTGCCAAACTCACGCGCACTAGGCACGTGACCTGGCAGGGGTATTTCTGCAATATCACAAAGCTCTGGGGGCTAACATGAAATTTTACCAAAATATTACAACTTAAATAAAAAGTTTCTGGACCGCAACAAAATATGAGAAAGTGCAGGGGTCCCGATGCAAAATGTCCAAGCCTCACGTGAACTGGTCACGTGAGGAGACGTGGACAAGGCCCTAAATGCAAATATGCAAAGCCTGAGGGTCTAAATGCAAATATTACAAATTATTTAAACTACGCCTTGAAGTTTAAGGACTAAATATAAAATACAAAATGGCCGGGGTGTAGAGTGCAAAATACCCACGATTGCGCAATCCAACGGCTGGAGTCCTTTTACTTGACACGTGGCGGCGCGAGGACTCGCGATGACGGTTTGGCTCAATGGACCAGATTAGATCCTCGGATGGAGATCTACGACTGAAACGGGTCCGGATCTGACGACTGATAACAGAACTGGAGCGACCGCTCTGATCGGACGGTGATGGCACCCGGAGGAGGAACATGGAAGAACTCCACCTGGGTGAAGTTCCTCCGGCGAGATGGCGGGGCTCCGGTGGTCTGGGTCACAACAAAAAGGTTGGGGAAGCTCCTGCGGTGATGCTCTAGCGGCTGGAACCTCAAAAGCAACGGAGAGTCTCTATAGCGCTGACGCGAAGGCGACGGAGCTGGAAGCTCCAGGTACCTCCGACGAAGTGCGAATTTGGGTTCCCAGTCGTTGTTATGCTCCCAGTACCCGTAGAAATTGGTGAGAGGATCCAGGGCAAAATGTCTGGACCCCACGGGGGCGAAATGGAAGTCGAAGATGGGCTTTGGGAAGCGGAGGAGATTCGGCCGGAGGTACGCTCCGGCGATGGATCGATGGACGGCGAGATATGGATCGACGAGGGAATCTAAGTGGCCTAAACTATTCCTACAACTACAGGGATTAAGAAAAGAAGAAAAGGAAGAAGGGAGAGAGGGTACCTCGATGGCCGGAAGCCAGAGATGGAAACCTCGACGCCGGTGGTCGACGGAGGTGGTGGAGACCTCCTAGGCCCTTCCTCGACCCGCCTGAAGGCTAGAGATGGAAGCTGTCACCTTCCTCTATCTCTAGAGCGTGCTAGGTGGGAAGAAAACAGATCCAAAGGGGTTCAAACTTGAGCTCGAAGGTGGCGGGTCTGATATATACCTGGTGATGGCATCTCCTTCAAGTGAGGTCCATGCACGGATGATGGAGATATGACGAGATTTGAGAGCTCGACGTGGATCTGTGATGATCAAGGAAGGAGTTCCAAGAAGGAAGCGAGGCCCGAGGGAGAAGGGATCGAGCTCCAAAAATCCGTGAAGTTGGGCAAACAATCGGGTGTCAGAACTTGGCAGGCCTCGGTCAGGGAGTTGACTGAGGTCAACAAACGACCGCGCCTAGTTGGTCCACGTGGACCAACCAGGAAATTCCAAGCGAAAATTATTCGTAAATTCAAAATAAAATAGTAAATGATTTTATTTATTTTAGCTATAAAATAAAAATTGTTCCTTATTTTATAAAGAATTTTATGGTGATTTTTATTTATTTTTATGAGGTATAGAATTACAAGTTACCTTTTATGTCCTATATAGGTATATTCTTCTATATATTTTATATTTTATTTTTATTTTGTATATTTAATTTAATTTATTTTGTTTATTATTTTATAAATTTATAAAATATTTTTATACACTTAAATATATTTTTATTTGATTTTTCTGATGTATTTGGTACACTTAATAAAATATAAGTAGTAATTCTATATGTATATGTATTGGTATTGTACCTATGTATTATATACATGTATTTTATTTTTAAATTTTCTTTAGGTTTTTATTCTGATTTTAATGTACATATATATTATAAATAATATTTACAAATTTATAAAAATATAAAATTTTGAAAATAATGAATAAATAATAAAATGAATATTTTAATCTGTACAAGTATACAATAGGGGTCCAAAACTCAACTTTCAAACCGTAGCTTCGCAGGATGCAAAACCACCTTCAATAAATAGCCTATTTAAAATTATATACAATTAGAGGTGATTTTGGTGTGTTTAAAGTTTTTATTTGAGAGATACAGGTCTGGGGAGTTGGCATTTTGGATTTTTATTCAAGTCATATCTTTTTATCTGTACAATATTTTTGCATGAAATCAATTTGTAATTTTCTATATTTAATTATCCACAACTTTCATGTACAAGGTTTCTTTATTTCAGGTATAAAAAGTGAAACAAAAAATAGGTCCCAAAATGAATAAAGAATGAATAAAATGAAAGGGAATTTTATTGGTATTGTGGCCCTTATCTCCCCGTACTTTATTCCTTGTCGACCTATTCATCGAGATGCCTAGGTCTCGGAGTTTTGGGTCATAAAATATTTACAATATTTTATCTTTTTATTTTCTTTTCTTTATTCTATAATTTTGGCTTTAAAAACTATATTTTATACACTATTTATACACATATGCGTGGATGCTAAAATGTATGAGTTAAGGATATTTACATGCATTTGCCAGGGTTTCTGAGGCCAAAATAATAGAATAAAGATGATGAAATGTGGATTCATCATCCCCCTATACTTTGCCTTTGCTAGTCCCTAGCAAACAATTATGCAATAAGTGCTGAAAAGAAAAACAAGGAAAAGAAAAGGAAGAAAGTGGATTTAGTTTAATTATCAAACTTGTCTTCACAAATCAAAATTCGGAGCTTTAAGTCGGACCTTTGGAATTTTAGTGCGTGCGGAACCTTAATGAGAACTGGATTTGAAATCCAACAGCCTTTGAGAATCCCAAAACTCTGTCCAAGTCTCCTCAATAGCCACGACAGAATTATCTCAACTCATACGCAAACCCTTACGACTATGAATCTGACTCGTACAGTGTAAGTGATTGTGGATCTCCCCAACTAGAATGATAAAGAGACTGATTTCTCCAGTACGACAACCCAATGATTCCCCAATCCAATAACTCCTTCCTCGAGGAGCAGGGTATTACCTTCTAAGTTCAAGTGGCAACCAGCTCAAGAGGAGGGGGTGAAGAGAAGAATGGACGGTAGCCAATGTAGCTATCTATCATAGGATGCAAGACCAGTGTAGTCAAGTCATCCAGCTGCAGGCTCACATGATTTGACTTTGGAACTCAAGCTTGCTTATTGACTTTACAACATATGTACATACTCCGGCAGGCATTTTATTTTTGTACAGGCCTGGCCACTTTTTTGGAGTTTTTTTAATACTATACACAACAGCATTTACATAGGGAGTTTTTCCTCTTGAGCCAGTAGACTATCCCTCTTTTGAAGCTTTATTGCAACCCACACTCTCCTGTCTTTAGACTTCCTCATCACTGGACGGGTTGGGGTGCACTTCCCTCCCTAGAAGAGGACAAGTGTTTCCACTTGTGTGCGTCTCATACCGGCAAATCCAATCCCCTCACCACTCCAACTGAGTTTAGCCAAGTGAAAGGTGCAGGTGTCCAAGTTAGGTCATTATCAACAAGAGTCGTGCGTATGTTCCGAAATACTCTACTTAGGAAGTCAAGAATCCATTGAACCAAGTCCCGCGATCCTCAAAGAATTAAGGCAACTAGACCTGAAGTACCTCAATTCCAGCTCCTATAAGGTTCCTGTTATTAGGTAGATTTTAAGGTCCAACCAAGCTCCAATCTCCATATTTTACTTAGACTTGTTCAACCATCAAACTCAATCCGAAAAAAATTCTAAAGCTATGCAGATGCTATGCAGAATGCAGAAAATATTTTTATGATGCAATTTTCAAGATTTTTCACTTTTTATGGATTTTTGAAAAGATGATGATGCATATGCAATTTTTTGTATTTTCAAAAGATTTTTCAAATGTTTTTGGTATTTTAATTTTGCAAATGTTTTTGGGATTTTTGAAAAAAAAGATTTTGGATAAAAACTAGGTACAAATGTTTACACGGGGATGCATCTTATATATATAAGAAGTGGATTCAAAGGATTTACAAGGGTAAGTGATCAATTTTATAGGTATATACATAATGAATTCTGGTGTGATGTATGTATTCCTCAAACTTATTTGAAAAGGTTTTTACAAACAATTTTGAAAAACTATAGTCCAAAATATTTTTTACAAACATTTTTACAACTATGTACACATATTTGAAAATCATTTTGCAAAGGTTTTTCAAACAATATAGATAGATTTTTCAAAATGTTTTTTGCAACCATTTTCAAACCATTTGCAAATCATTTTTCAAACATTTTATTTCACACAAAGAAAATAAATTTTACAAACCAAAATGTTTTTACAAAGGTTGAAAATATGTAACAAGACGTTTTCCAAATAGTTTTCAAAAGATTTTCACACGGATTTTCAAACTATTTTTCAAACATTTTGCAGAGAATATTTCCACCTGATTTATTAATCAGTAAGTACAAAAAGAATTTGAGGAATGATAACATCTTTTTATTAAGGTTTTTAATGAATTTTAGACTTATTAACCTTAATTATTAGGAAAATACGAAAGTACGAGTTATGGCTAAAGTATATACGCAGTATATACGACCCCCTATACTTAGCTTGAGCTATGTCCTCATAGATCAGAGAGAAAAAGAGAAGACATAACTCGTACTGAGTATAGGAAAATCTAAAGAATACAGGAATGAACGACTGAACAAAAGAATGAGAAGTTGACCGTGCCCCCTATACTTAGGATCAAATAATCCTAAGTATAGCAGATTGTACACAAAGCAGAGAGGACCAAGGGTGGGAATGAACAGATCATACTCAGATGTCTCCCCCTATACTTAGGGTAAAATATCCCTAAGTATAGACAAGAAGAGGAGACAATGGAGAGTATCGAAAAGAATGAAAACTCGAGGTTCACACCCCCTATACTTAGGACAAAGTACATCCTAAGTATAGAAGACTGTCTACAAGGGGAAACACCTTTTTGATAGATACAGAAGATAGAAAAGGAAAAGAAGAAAAGAAGAAAAGAGATGAAAATGGAAACGAGATCAGAGGATGTCCACACCACTCCCCCTATACTTAGGGTAAAATAAGCCCTAAGTATAGGCAACGACAGGAGTGATGACACTGAACGATGAATGAACACTCGGCTCGTCCACCCCTCTATACTTAGGAAAAAAGTACGTCCTAAGCAAGGCAAACACGAGGAATGGGTGGACGAGCAATACGGGAGAGGGACAGAGATGAAACAAATGAATATACAATAGAGATGGATGTACACGGTATGAAGAAGGTAGAAAGCGAACCTTCTTGCGGGACCGCTGAGGAATGGATCTAGTGTGGTGCAGGTAGACATCAGGGTCCACGATGGACAGGAGCCGATCAGGGTCGACAGAGTGAAGATCCTCAATGGTCCTATGTTGTGAAGGCACAGACGGGTGAGTGGAAGAAGTACGTCTAGGTCCAGCCTTGGGAGTCTCGCTGATATCAAAGTGAAATGGGACAAACACATCATCGACGGAAGAAGTAAGATCAGAGTCATCCTGCGAGGTGTCATCCAGGTCAAAACCAAAAGGAGCGAACTCATCAGTAGAAGTAGTCGAACTCTGTTCGTCCTATATAATCTCAACCGGATCATCTTTCTCATCAAAAGGCCCGAATTCCCGAATAAAAGCTATCAAATCAAATTCATCCTTTGTCTTATCTGAATCTGAGTGAACATGCACAGACTCATTGGTGAAAGTAGTCGAATCATGTCCGTCCTGTCTGGTCTCTAAATCTTCCCTCCGCTCAATGGTATCAATCATGTAAATCCTGTGGATGTCATCAACACATCGCCAATCATAGGAAGCATAAACACCAAGGTCTATGCTTTCCGAGCCTTCCTCCTTGGAGAGGAATTCTCGGGTCTCATCATCGGTCATAAAGAAAGTCTCTCTGATATCCTCATATAGATCATAGGCCTCAGGGTCAGCCAAGATAGGTGAAGTCACATCAGGTGCAGGTCTCTGGTCAACGGTGGTTGCGATGATCAACACTTCGCATCTCGTCAACATGACAAAAGCGAATCTCTCCTGATCCGTAATCAATAACGACCCTCACAGAGGCGAGGAATGGTCGTCCCAGGATGATTGAAGAGTGCTCCCTTGTGGAGGTCTCCATGGGCAAAACGACAAAGTCAACATGGTAGCTCGTGCCCTGAATCGAGATGACGTCTTTTTCAAGGATACCCTTCGGCCTTTTATTGATCCATCAGTAAACTGAACGATCATCCTGGTTTTCTTGAGAGGCCCTAAAGAGACTGTACCAACGAGAAGGTTAATATGCTAATCGAAGCACCGCCGTCGAGGAGAGTGTGATCACAGGTATGGTCAGAGATGGTGCAGGTGATGAAAGGTGTGGCAGTGTTCTTTTTCCTAGGAATGGGACGGTGTGTGATGGCGTGGCCAGTGGCCATGGTCAGAATGTGATGCTCAGATCTGCTCCTCCGCTTTCTCTTCTTGGGAAGAGGAGCAAATAAATCGGTCATAGCCTGTTGACGTGGGGCACGAATAATCTCATGAATGGTGGCCACCACTTCGGGTTTAGTCAACATGTTTTTGAATTTTTGGACCTCCTCCATACAAGGGAGAAGGTCAGAATCAGCATATACACGAGGAATGCCAAGAGCAGACTGTACAACGACATCCTCGGGGTCAAAGGTGGGACAGAATGTGAATGGATGTGTGGTCAAAGGGTCTGGCAAGTGAGCACTCCCCTCATAGTCAGACTCAATCACGTGTCTCCCGAAATATTTTTGGATTTTTAAATTTTTCTCATTTTTTGTATTTTGGGCGATGGAAAGCTCTCATGGAAATCCTCGAATGAACCTATATCATCAAATGGGATATCATGATGGCTCTTATTTGTACTAGTGAGGTGGTCAATCCTCTGTATCGTATGATCCATCATCTGGGTCAAGTGCTCAAGGGTGGACTCCATGAAAGGTGACTCCAACAGGTCAACCTCGGGTGGATGTGAAGGTGGAAAACACAGAGGTGGAGGTGGGTGTGGATAGAAGTCCGAGGTCTGATACTGTGGCTGAGGCAAGTATGTACAAAAATCAGAAAAAGTAGGAGGAGGGTCCTCCTGATAAAAGGGAGGTGGACTGACTGGAGTGAACGAGGGATCCGCAAAGTACGGATAAAATACGCTCCAGGGGTTCACCTCGAAAACAAGAGGAAATGATCGAGAGAGCACGATAGTCAAGTCAAGAGAAGTGAAGAAAGGGCGCAAATGCGCAGAGGCGATCTAGAATACACACAGGCAAGCACAAACAAACAAAGACAAAACAAACCCTCAATTCACCTACTCAACTCGGTAGAGACCGCAAAAGAGCGGTCTTTTTATCTTGTCTATTTTAGAGTTAGGTGAGAAGTCAAAGAATTGCACACGCACTTAGGGGCTGAATAGGATTTGGGCACTAGTCCTTAAGGTGTGCACGAGCAAGTAAAAGCGAAGACAATGAGGGGATTACTCGCTCCAAGACAATTGATTTTCTTTTTGGTTGTTTTTAGGGTCAAGTAATATTAGCAGTACCAATTTTATTGGTTATCACTTTTTTTAGATTTTTAGTGAGAAATGCACACGCCTAACGAGGAATCAATTCCTTGAAACACCTAGGTAATCAAAATCAGAGGTAGAGAGGCAGAAAAGCAATGCAAGCGGCAAATCGATGATGTATGCTAAAGCGTAAATGCTCACCTTGCCTCCAGCACTCTAGATGCAAGGATGCTCAGCAGAATTGAAACCTATCTACTTGCAATTGCAAGCCGATGAAATCACCCTAGTGTGAGAAGTTGCTATTAGCGTGAAGAACCGTATTTCAAAATTTGACTAAGTCCGAAACATCACTATAGGTACATGCTATGGTGATTAATGGGTTCGGACCTAATACTATCACCAAGCAGATCCTAAAACTAAGGGCTCAATCACACAAAATAAGGAAAACAAAATCGGAAAACAAATGAAAAAGAATGCGAGGAAAACACGAGAAAATCGCGGTGATCCCCCAAGTGTACAAACACTTGGAAATTAGGCCCGAGAGTCCAAAGTTCGAGTGCCTGTATTATTACAATAATAGAGTCTCTCTCACACTTAAATTACAAAAATAAACACTACACAAAAATGCTCATAAATATAACTGTCTTCTCAAGTCCTTCCTTCCTCCTGTGATGCTAGGTCAGAAATCTCCGATCGCCATCACATGGGTGCGTAGATGCCTAGGGTAGAGCACCTCCCTCGATACACGGTTCCTCACACAAAGTCCACAAAGAGGATGATTAGACAAGTCAAGCAATTATATCAAATAAATGAGCAAATAATGAAGGCAAAAATATAGACAAGTAATCACAATCAAACAAAAACACGATCTACACATTGTTGCTCCCCGGCAACGGCACCATTTGATGGAGCTAGAAATACGAGGGTCTAAAAGTCTCACACAAGGCGGAGACAAAGTCGCTGTGGCGACCCTCGATAAATCCCAATCCAATCAACAATTAACCCACAACAAAGATCAAACAATGAAAAACAATAAGCGGAGTTAAAATTTATTATAACTCTACAATAGGTGTGTATAGGTGCAAGTATGTGTAGAGTGTCGAACTCAGGGAGCAAGCAGGATAGAACAAGGCAATAGTGCTAAAAAATGTGAAAGTGATCAAATGCCTACAAGTGCTATTTTTGGTGGGTTTTTAATTTTCAATTTTTTATTATTTTTTTGTATTTTGATTTTATATTTTCTTTTTTATATTTTATACTTTTATATTTTCTTTTTCTTTAAATATAGTATATATACAAAGTAAGAAAGAGAGGGATGAAGTATTTATAAAAATAGGTAAAAATAAGAAATATTCAGAAAATAAAATATTTTTGTGCTTTTTATAATTTTCTAATGTTTTTGTGATTTTTTTCTATATTTTTCCTAATTTTTTGGTATTTTAAAGACAAAAATACTGAAAATAGGGAATAAATAAAAAAGCTGAAACTAAAATGGAGAAATAAAATATCAAACAGTAACAAAAATTCTCCAAATTTATTTTAAGCTAAAGATAATAAAATAAGGAAAATTCTGAGATAAAGATTGTGTTTTTAAGATTTTTCTAGAATTTTTGATATTTTTACGACGATTTTTGGGGTTTTATAATTTTTATGGGTTTTCTTTTGAAATTTTTAATGATTTTTGGACAGAAGTTAAAACACACTAAAACACACAAAATATATTTTTTGGGATTTTTTCGAGAAGTTTTTTTATAATTTTTATGGATTTTATAATGCAGACATAGAGAAAATGCTTGTTTTTTTTATTTTTTTTTTATAAATATTAAAATGCAATAAAAAATGCAAACTAAAAATATAACATGAAACTACAATGCAACAGGAACTTATGGTAATTGTTTGGTGATTTTTGAGATTTTTTAGATGCATGAAATAAATAAAGGAAACAAAAAGAAAATACACTACTAGCAAGGGTAGAAATGTAAATATCCAGAAATACATGGGCCAAAGTGCAATTTTTCACAAAATATTTAACTAATAAATAAAGTTTCAGGGCCAAATACAAATACCCAAAACCGGTGCAAAATTGCCAAACTCACGCGCACTAGGCACGTGACCTGGCAGGGGTAATTCTGTAATATCACAAAGCTCCGGGGGCTAACATGCAATTTTACCAAAATATTACAACTTAAAAAAAAGTTTCTGGACCGTAATAAAATATGAGAAAGTGCAAAGGTCCCGATGCAAAATGTCCAAGCCTCACGTGAACTGGTCACGTGAGGTGACATGGAGAGGGACCTAAATGTAGATATGCAAAGCGTGAGGGTCTAAATGCAAATATTACAAATTATTTAAACTACGCCTGAAAGTTTAAGGACTAAATATAAAATACAAAATGGCCAGGCTATAGAGTGCAAAATACCCACAACTGCGCAATCCAACGGTTGGAGTCCTTTTACTTGACACGTGGCGGCGCGAGGACTCGCGATGACGGTTCAGTTCAATGGACCAG
Organism: Ottelia alismoides; assembly: GCA_037367405.1. NCBI lineage: Eukaryota > Viridiplantae > Streptophyta > Magnoliopsida > Alismatales > Hydrocharitaceae > Ottelia > Ottelia alismoides. The sequence goes on from JAZKJV010010643.1 coordinate 146,066, forward strand.
ATCGGATCCTCGGATGGAGATCTACGGCTGAAATGAGTCCAGATCTGACGGCGGATAACAGAACTGGAGCGGTCGCTCTGATCGGACGGTGTTGGCACCCGGAGGAGGAACATGGAAGAACTCCACCTGGGTGAAGTTCCTCCGGTGAGAAGGCGGGGCTCCGTGGTATGGGCCGCAACAAAAAGGTCGGGGAAGCTCCTACGGTGATGATCTAGCGTCTGGAACCCTCGAAAGCACCAGAGAGTCTCTATAGTGATGACGCGAAGGCGGCGGAGCTAGAAGCTCCATGTTCCTCCGACGAAGTGCGAATCTGGGTTCCCAGTCGTTATTATGCTCCCAGTACCTGCAGAAATCGGTGAGAGGGTCCAGGGCAAAATGCCTGGACCCCACGGGGGTGAAATGGAAGTCGGAGAGGGGCTATGGGAAGCGGAGGAGATTCGCTCGGAGGTGCGCTCCGGTGATGGATCGATGGACGACGAGATATGGATCGGCGAGGGAATCTAAGTGACCTAAACTATTCCTACAACTACAGGGACTAATAAAAGAGGAAAAAGGAAGAAGGGAGAGAGGGTACCTCGATGGCCGGAAGCCAGAGATGGAAACCTCGACGCTGGTGGTCGGCGGAGGTGGTGGAGACCGCCTAGGCCCTTCCTCGACCTGCCTGAAGGCTGGAGACAAAAGCTGTCACCTTCCTCTCGCTCTAGAGCGCGCTAGGTGGGGAGAAAACACATCCAAAGGGGTTCAAACTTGAGCTCGAAGGTGGCGGGTCTGATATATACCTGGTGATGGTGTCTCCTTCAAGCGAGGTCCACACGCGAATGATGGAGATATGGCGAGATTTGAGCGCTCGGCATGGATCAGTGATGATCAAGGAAGGAGTTCCAAGAAGGAAGCGAGGCCCGAGGGAGAAGGGATCAAGCTCCAAAAATCCGTGAAGTTGGGCAAACAATCGGGTGTCAGAGCTTGGCAGGCCTCGGTCAGGGAGTTGATCGAGGTCAACAAATGACCGCGCCTGGTTGGTCCACGTGGACCAACCTGGAAATTCCAAGCAGAAATTATTAATAAATTCAAAATAAAATAGTAAATGATTTTATTTATTTTAGGTTATAAATTAAAAATTGTTCCTTATTTTATAAAGAATTTTATGGTGATTTTTATATATTTTTATGATTTATGGAATTACAAGTTACCTTTTATGTCCTATATAGGTATATTCTTCTATATATTTTAATATTTTATTTTTATTTTGTATATTTAATTTTATTTATTTTGTTTATTATTTTGTAAATTTATAAAATATTTTTATACACTTAAATATATTTTATTTGATTTTTCTGATGTATTTTGTATACTTAATAAAATATAAGTAGTAATTCTATAGGCATATGTATTGGTATTGTACCTATGTATTATATACATGTATTTTATTTTTAAATTTTCTTTAGGTTTTTATTCTGTATTTAATGTACATATATATTATAAATAATATTTACGAAATTATAAAAATATAAAATTAGGAAAATAATGAATAAATAATAAAATGAATATTTTAATCTGTACAAGTATACAATAGGGGTCCAAAATTCAACTTTCAAACCGTAGCTCCGCAGGATGTGAAATCACCTTCATTAAATAGCTTATTTAAAGTTATATACAATTAAAGGTGATTTTGGTGTGTTTTGAGTTTTTATTTGAGAGATACAGGTCTGGGGAGTTGGCATTTTGAATTTTTATTCAGGTCATATCTTTTTATCTGTACAATATTTTTGCATGAAATCAATTTTGAAATTTTCTTTATTTAATTATCCACAACTTTCATGTACAAGGTTTCTTTATTTGAGGTATAAAATGTGAAATCAAAAATAGGTCCCAAAATGAATAAAGAATGAATAAAATGAAAGGGAATTTTATTGGTATTGTGGCCCTTATCTCCCCCTACTTTATTCCTTGTCGACCTATTCATCGAGATGCCTAGGTCTCAGGGTTTTGGGTCATAAAATATTTACAATATTTTATTCTTTTTCTTTTCTTTATTCTATAATTTTGGCTTTAAAAACTATATTTTATACACTATTTATAGACATATGCATGGATGCTAAAATGTATGAATTAAGGATATTTACATGCATTTGCCAGGGTTTTTGAGGCCAAAATGATAGAATAAAGATGACGAAATGTGGATTCATCAGGACCGCCACGCGAGGGAGGACCTCCTAGAGGATCGGTGCACCCGAGCAAGGCGGAGCCAGCCTTCAGACTTCGCTGCCAGGAGAGAGCGGCAAGGGCAGACAAGGAGATCTTTGAAGATAGTCTATTTTCTTTATTTATTTTATTTTTCATTATTATGTATATTTATGTGAGAGAGTGATCATTATTTGTAATAATTTAGACTCTCACAGGAAAGCAACTTCACGAGGTCCATTGCACGGGGGATTGTTCCATTAGAGGCCTCACCGGCTTTTTCGAGTTTTTATCGCTTTATTTTTTTGTTTTCCAATTATTGTTTTATTTATTTTGTGTGAATGATCCCTAGCGTAGGAATTGTTTGCTCAATAGATTAAGGTCCAAAGCCCTAATATATTTTCATGTACTTATAGCTTTGCTTCTAGACTTATTCAAATCAGAATTACTATTTATTTGGATTTGAGATCGAGCATCGAGAGAAGTGATATACAACGCTGGCAGGCTCCGTTGTAGCAGACACCGATGCTCTTCAGAGATTGGACTTTTGGATCTCACTTCTCGATATTTAGCATATGGTTCTTCATGATAATAGCAATTTCTGTACCTAGGGCGATTTCATCAGATTGCATTGCATATAATATAGGTTTCAATTCTGTTATGCATCCCGCATGGAGAGAGTTGGGAAGCACTGTAAGTCTTCGGAGTTTGCATACATCATCCAATCCAACTTACATGGCTTTTCCGACCTTCTCCCTCTGATTTTGCTCACCTAGGATGCTAAATAAATTTGAAAACATTGTTAGGCACATGCATTGAAAAATAAACAAAAATATGATAACCTAAATAAAATTGAGACTGTTGTCCATATTGGACTTTAAAATAAAATGTAATAGATTCACTGGTTTGGGGAGAGCAACACCTCATTGTTTGTGCATTTTATTCCTACGTACATGCTAAGGATTAGTGCCCAAATCCCAAGCCTATCTTCGGTGTGTACAACTTCTTGAAAATCACCTAACTCTAAAAATGAAAAGATAAAATACAATCTCAGTCTTCACTGTATTGAGTAGGTGAATTAGGGGCCTGCTTTGTGCATTGATCGTACTTTGAGCCCATCTGCATTTTCATCTCTCTTTGAGTTGACGTTCCCATCCGTGTGAGTCATCATTTTTTATCATTGAGCCTTTCTGCCTCTCTTGTTGATATATCTCCTCACCTGCATTCGAGTCGTGATATTGGGTTTTTGATATTCACCTACCTAGCCGAATTTTGCTGCTATCTTCTTCACCCATATCACCCATCACTAGTCCGGTTCAAGGAGGCCCTATCCTTGATCCACAATTTTGCCTATGTCCACATTCATCTCGCCCACCCTCCTCGTTCCCTCTGTATCATCCCTTCTCCCTCTTGGGATTGTTGTGCTTGTAGGTATAGCCCACATCGAGGTTTATGAGTTACATTGAGTATTTAAGTAAGCTGGGCTCATTGTGAGGAAGCTGATATTTATATGCTGCTTTTGGTGGATCCGACCCTGATGTGTGCATAGGAGCTTATTGAGGACTTTGATGATTGCACGATCATTTGGTGTGATGCTTATTTGAGGATTTTTGATCAAGCACACCGGATTGAGGATGTAGTGTATTATGAAGATTTGATGATGATTTCATGAGCTGTGATTAGACAATCTTTTCCGCGGTTCCTCCCGTCTTGATCTAGAGGTTTGATTGACCATCTTGATTTGTACTTCAAAGCGACGGTGACCTGGAACCTACATGACTTCACTCGTCTTCCTGATTAATCCATCCTCGATCTCCTGACTCTTTCACCCACATGTAGCATGTAGAGGATTCCTGCCGACATCTTGAGCCATCTCAACTGCTTGGATCGACTTGAGGGACCATATCGTGACTGGCTTGATTACCTCTCTCATCCCGCCTACGATCTTATGCCTTCCTGAGGATTGATTTATTGATGATTTTGAGGACCTAAGATTTGATGCCAGCATTCCCACGATTTGATTGATCCAGTTTGCATTACTTCTCGAGGACTATCTGCGGGAGAATGCAACACCTTCTCTACGCTCGGTTCACTCACTGCATGTGCTACCATCATGTTGGAGCACGGAAGTGAGTCGTACGCTTTGACTATTCGGTCTGACTGCCTTGTTGTGTATCCAATTTGTCGGATCACGAGACCTATCTGTCTAGACTCCTTTGAGTCCACTCTCCTTGACGATCGTCGCAGGGATGAGTCTCACTTCTGCTGACTATTTCACTGCATAGTTCATAGTGCTCTCCGAGGGTTATCTGCGAGAGACTATGACATTTTTTAGGATCCTTCGGTCTCTTCTGCTGGGTAGCCGATCTGTCATCTACGGAGACTGATTTTTCAGACTCCTTTGAGTCTTCCCTCCTTGACGACCCTCGCAAGGATGGAACCTATTCTGACTATTCAATGTTTAGATTGCATTACTCTTCGAGAACTATCTGTAGGAGGATGCAACACATTATTTACGCTTAGTTCCACTGGTTGATTGTGTCTCTGATTTGACGGGGCATAGAACCGAGTCGTCTGATATGTACCATCAGTCTCACTGCCTTGATATATATCCAACCTGCCAGATCATGGGACCAATTGGTTTTGCCTTCTCTGAGTCCGCTCTCCTTGACGGTCCTCGCACGGGTGAGCCATTTTCCTTTGATGATTCCCTACTTAGTTGGTAGTATGCTCCTTGAGGGTTATCTGCGGGACGCTGCCATATTTTTAGATCTGTCGATCTCTTCTGTTGGTAGCCGATCTGTCGTATATCGACACTGCTTTTGATGATCTGTCTGATGGATCTGAATCCTTTGAGTCCACTCACCTTGACAACCCTCGCAAGGGTGAACTCTGTCTGATTATTCATTGCCTAGTATGTACCGCTCCCCGAGGGTTGTTTGCGGGAGGATACATCATTTGGTAGGTACTCGGTTTCACTTCGGGTGTCTCCTATCTGGTGGAGCATGAAGCCGAGTCTTCTGACATGTGTACTCAGTCTCATTTCTGGCTGTGTCTCCTCTCTGTTGGAGCACGGAGCTGAGTCTCTTTATTATTCTGAGACCTTTTACTCATCTGAGTCGGCTTACCTTGAGGACCCTCACAGGGTTGAGCCAGGTTTCATGGTGTTCGATGCGTTCTTGCTACTTTCTGATCTTATGACCGTCGGATATCACGCCACTGCATGGATAGTCTACTAATTTTCACTCTTCCTATTCTTTTGAGACTATGATTGACTTGGAGGATTTTGTACTGCTCATTCCGCCTCCATGTCTTACACTATCGGTTCCGACCTCACATCCCTTCCCTTACAAGTCTATGATCTTCTTCATGCTATCAGACACTGACTTAACCTTTCGATTTATCTTGCCTCGGTTGCTGACACCCACTTGATTACCAATTACTGTGTCTTTTCCTGTCTGACTACGTCACTGTTCTCACAGGGAGACGATGACGAGAGTACGATATTCGCTTACCAGATATCGTCATGTACTTCACCAGTCTAGACTTGTTGTATATACGTGTTTCGTCTTCCATTCCTTCTTTCTCCCATATGTCATGTGTACCCCCAATCTTTTTCCATATCTGTGTGTCTAGACTTAGGACGTACCTTGTCCTAAGTATATGGGGGTACACACCATATTGTTCTTTCGCCATTCTGTTTCATCGCTCCTGTTGTTGCTTATACTTATGGATCGTTTACCCTAAGTATAAGGGGAGTGATGCGTACATTCTATGCATTCTTTTCATCTATCTTCATATATATTTTCTTCTTTTTGTTTTCAGTTTCTCTTTTTCCACTAGAAAGGTGTCGCCCCTTTTGGTCAATTTCTATACCGAGGACGTACTTTGTCCTAAGTATAGAAGGGTGCACCCCGAGTTTGTTCATTCTTTGATCCCGTCTGCTGTCTCCTCACTTGTTGATTTACTCTGCTATACTTAGGGATATCTCACCCTAAGTATAGGGGGAGACAGATCGAGCTATGATCTGTTTATTCCCACTCTTGGCCCTCCATGCTTTGTGTACAGTCTGCTATACTTAGGATTATTTGATCCTAAGTATAGGGGGACAGTCACCTTCTTATTCATTTATCTCTTCATTCGTTCGTCGTTGTAGTATGGGCTTCTCTATACTTAGTACGAGTTATGTCTTCTCATTTTCTTTTCGATCTATGAGGACATAACTCAAGCTAAGTATAGGAGGGTCGTATATACTCTGTATATACTTTAGCCATAACTCGTACTTTCGTATTATTAAGTAAATATGGCTAAAATACTACATATACATATACAATTAATAACAAAATGCAATTTCAATCCTCAAATTCTTTTTTTTATATACTGATTAATAAATCAAGTTAATTTTTTTTCCAAAATGACTTGAAAAATGGTTTGACTCGTTTGGAAAAATTTTTTGTAAAATGTTTTCATCCTTTGTAAAATTATTTTGATTTGTAAAAATTCTTTTCTTTGTGTGATATAAAACTTCTTTGAAAACCTATTTGCAAATGATTTTGAAAATGGTTGTGAAAATATTTTGAAAAATCTATATATACTATTTGAAGAATCTTGGTAAAATGGCTTTCAAATGTTTGTGAATATTTGCAAAAATTATTTTATTATGTAGTTTTCAAAATTGATTGCAAATAAATTTATGGAATAAATGCATCATTAATAAACATATATATACAAAATAAATTTCTTTACCAATTGTATATACGTATAAAAATAAATAACATTTTAAACCTATAAATTCTATAAATTCTTGTAAATAAATAAAAAGAGGCACGCCCGTGTAAATAACTGCACATATTTTATTCTTGTGCCAAAATTCTTTTTTCAAATTCTTTTTGAAAAATTACATCATTCTTTGCATCATTGTACATAGCATTTGCATAGCATTCGTATTATTTTTGAATTGAGCTTGATGTTTGAAGTAGTCCAAATAAAATCAAAGATTGGAGCTTGGTTGGACCTTACTGCATCTAACTTCACTGGACCATTTTGGGAACTAGATTTAAGGTACTTTAGGTCCATTGGTACTTAATTCTTTGAGACTCGGGGCTGGGTTCAAGTCACCTCAACTGACTAAGTAGAACTTTTCGAGACGCATGCATGACTCTTGTCGGTCGTGACCTAATTTGGACACTTGCACTTTTCACTTGGCTCAGTTGGAGTGGTGAGGGGAATGAATTTTCTGATTTGAGACACACACGAGTGGAAACATTCGTCCTCGTCTAGGGAGGGAAGTGCACCCCAACACGATCCAATAGCCATGAGGTCTAAAGATTGGAAAGTGTAGGTTGCAATAATGCTTCAAAAGAGGGATACTCTTCTGGCACAAGAGGAAAAACTCCTTATGTAAATGATGTTGTAAATAGTGTGTTGAAAAAAAAACTCCAAAAAAAGTGGACAGACCAGGTTGAAAATAAAATGCCTGCCAGAGTCTGTATATATGTTGTATAGAAAATAAGCAAGCTTGAGCATCAAAGTTATACCATGTGAGCCTGCAGCTGAATGACTTGACTACACTGGTCATGCATCCCAGGATAGGTAGCTACACTGGCTACCATCCACTCTTCTCTGCACCTCTCCTCTTGAGTCGGATGCCACTTGAACTTAGAAGGGAATACCCCGCTCCTCGAGGAAAGAGTTGCTGGATTGGGGAATCACTGGGTTGTCATTCTATAGAAGTCAATTACTTTGTCATTTCAGTTGGGGGAGAGCCACTATCACTTACACCGTACAAGTCACCTTCATAGTCATAAGGGTTTGCGTATGATGTAGGCTAGTTCTGACATGGCTAATGAGGTGATTTGAACAGAGTTTTGTGACTCTCGAAGACTGTTATGTTTTTTTTTTAAATTTGGTTCCCGACCAGGTTCCACACACATTCTCACATCGAGGTCTAACATGAGCTCCAAACTTTCATTTTGTAAAGACAAGTTTAATTGAGATCAATTCCATTTATTCTTTTTTTTCTTTTATTCTTTATTCTTTTTATACTTATTGCATAAGTGTTTGCTAGGGACTAACAAAGGCAAGTATGGGGGGTTGATGAATCTCCATTTCATCACCTTTATTCTATAATTTTGACCTTTAAAACCCTAGCCAATGCATGTAGATATCATTAATTTGTACAAAATAGCATTAATCATTTGTTGTATTCACTGTGTATATAATATGGTTTTTAATGCCAAACTTATAGAAAGAGAACAAAAGAAAAAGAATAAAATATTGAAGATATTTTATGATACTAAACCCTGAGACCAAGTCAAGAATTGAGTTGGTCGACAAGGAATAAAGTAGGGGGAGATAAGTGCCGAAAATACAATAAAAATCCAATTATTTTATTCATTCAATCAAGCCTTTTTGACACATATTTTATTATTTATTATTTATTTATCAAATAAAGAAACTTTGTACATGAATGTTGTAGATTATAATGTAAATAAAAATACAAAATTGAGTTTGTACAAAAATAATGCCCAATGTTCATTTTATACACAAAATAAAAAGCCAAAATCCCAAGTTCACAGATCCATATCTTTCAAATAAAAACTTGAAATGTATCAAAATCATCTTTAATTGTATATAACTTTCCACAAGCTATTTAATGGAGTAGTTTCATATTTTTTGGAGTTAATGTGTGAAAGTTAGGTCTTGGACCCTTATTGTATATGATACCCGAATATAATATTCATTATATTCATTCTTCATTATTTCTACAAATTCATATTTTTATAATATTGTAAATATTATGTATAACTTATGTACATATTAAAACCAGAAAAAAATCAAAAAGAAAATACAAAATAAAATAAGTCTTATAAGAAACATAGGCAAAATACCTATAATAATACATGTATATAAATAAAAGTGAACCCTATTCTTTCATTCTTTATTCTTTTTTATTTTTATACTATTGTTAATGTAATTTATGTTCTATTAAAAATATAACCCAAAATAAAGCCCAATAAAACACATTAAAATAAAATGATGTATATAATACATATATGAAGTACCTATAATATATACATACCTATTTATTTAAATTTACAAATAATATCATAAAAATAGGATAAAAATATATTTATGTACATAAAATTAAGTTGTAAATATATAAAATAAGATAATAAAATAATAAAATAAAGTACACAAAATAAAAATAAAATTGTCAAAATATAGGTAAATACACCTATAATTATACTCTTAAAAGTTAACCACTAATAAATAACACAAAAAAATAAATAAAAATCATATTAAAATACTAGATAAAATAATAAACATTTTTTTATTTTATACATAACAAATAATAAAATCAAATTCTATTTTAAAATAATTATTTTTGATTTAATTGGCTATTTTGTCCGTTTGCGGGCTGAGCTGGACCAATAAGGACGCCCCGTTCGTTGACCGCCCGGTCAACTCCCCCTCCAGTCTGTTGATTTGTGCATATATATTTTTCCTGATTTTGCACCCATTTTACCGCATGATCCATCCATCCATCCATCAAGCTCGCTTCCTTCACACGAATTCATCATTGATTATCAGTAATCCACGCCCAACCTTAAAAGCCCTTGTGCATAACACCAATCTCTACCATTTAGCCGGTGAAATATGGGTTCTACACTTGTGTATTAATAAAAGACATCCTCCGTCGATTCTTTGGTCATCCCCTGAGCCCTACTATTACCGCCTTCAGCCTAGCGTGAACCCTCGTAACAGGAGGGAACCCCTGGAGGGTCTGAGCGGGTAGGTGGAGGAAGGAGGTGCACCCAGGCCGCCGTCGCCGGCGACCTTTGCTCCTTGGCCAAGAGCCAGGTAAGAGCTGCGTGTTTTCACTCTTTCTAGATAGCTTTTATTTCTGGCTTTTTAATCATGCATCTACTTTAGTTCGTAGACCTTTGTTCTAGCCTTAATTACTCGATTCGTAGTCCAAACCACTAGTTCTGACCTCGCCTTCCACCTCATTCTCTTCCCTTGACATTTCTTCACACTCCTCTACCTTCCATTCAGTCACCTCCTCCCTGGAGTTGGATTTCAGGTCTCCCTCCTACACCCTCCGCCGGAGATCTCTACCATAACCCTCCTACGCCTCCATCTCACTATTTAACAGGCCAAGGCATTTTGCTCTCGGTCCCTTTGTTGTCCTGTGCAGGTTTGAGGCACAAACAAGTGTATGGGGGCGAATTCGTAGTTCGCCGGAGGTACCTGGGGTCGCCAACTTCTCCGACATCGTGGTGGTCTCATGATGCTCCTCCGTCCCTTTTGCCGCCCCCAGCAGATAAAGGACCTTCGCAGGATCATTTCTGGCCATTTTGGAGCTTCAAGGACCGCCAGAGGAGGGAGATCGGGGATGGAGAACTTCATCACATCGATGTTCTTCCCTGTTCGTTGACTAGCCCTCTCTACCATTGGATCAAGGCCTCAAACCAGATCATGCAACTGTCGTTGGATTCAGCCATGCATAGCCGCTAGATCGTTCTGCACGATCTAATCTCCACCGTCCATGGCGAAGCGTCATCAGGTGACGTGAGGACGACATGAGTCAAGTGAGATTCATTTCGTCGTCCGATCGCACGCCTTTTGGGGTAATTTTCACCTTTTTGCCCCACATTTTTTGTATTAAATATTTAGTGCTGTAAAACATTTTCAATAAATTGGAAATTTTGCACATTCCCCCCTGTACTTATTGTAATTGCATCTAAGTCTATTCAACGTCGCCTCACGTGTTGTCCCACGTGAGGTAACGAATTTGCATATATACCCCTGCATTTTTGTAATTGTTAAAAAGTCCAATAAATTTTGTATTACGTTGTTTATTTTTGGGAAAATTGCACTCAGCCCGCCGATGTTTGTTTTTATTAGAAATGTGCCCTTACTTGGACATATAATTTTGTGCTTTTGATCTAATTTTTATAGATAATTAACTTGCTCCTAAAAATCCACAAAAATAGGGATAAATGACTTATGCCATGTACTTTCACACCACATATTTACTTTGCAATTTTGAGCATTTCACCATTTATTAAAATAAAAAGGAGCCTATTTTTGTCCTATATACAATATAAAATACCAAAAAATATAAAAACATGTCTAAAATTTCCAAAAAAATTATATTATCTATTTTATTATAATTTAATTATAGACCAAAAATCACTAAAAATAGAAAAAGCTTAAAAATAAAAAACCCTAAAATCTTGTATAAAAATCTGAAAAATCATAAAAAAATCCAAAAATATGTTTTTCTATTTTATAATTTTCTTCATATAAATATTTATATATTAAAATTAACTTAGATAATTTTGGGGTTATTTATAATTTTTAACATAGAATTCTATTTCAACCTCTTTCTTTAATCCCTTATTTAGGATATTTTTGACTTTAAAAATACCTAAAAATTAGCAAAAATTCTATAAAAATTACAAAAACATTAGAAAAATATATACAATCCAAAATAATTTTAATTCTGTATTTTATTTATATTTATTAGTATTTATAAATAAATTATTCTATATTGTATATATAAAGCCTTATATATGTTATTCTATATATTTAAAAGAAAAAGGAACTATAAAAATATAAAAACATAAAAAGAAAATATAAAATTATGAAATTAAAAATCAAATACACAAATATAAACAGAAATAATATAAAAAATAAATTTAAAAAACCTTCAAAAACAATAAAAAATGGATAAAAATGGACAAGAGATAAAAGACAAATTTTTTGTGCGCATTCATTTTCCTCCTTCTACCATTTCGATCCCTGAGTTCGACCTCTGCACATGCTTACACCTATACACATTTTATTGTAGAGTTATAATAAATTTTAACTCCACATTTTTGCTTTTCTTTGATTTATACGTATCGTGGGTTAATTGTTGATTAATTAGGTTTTTTGTCGTGGGTCCCCTCTGCGACTGCATCTCCGCCCGGTGTGAGATGTATTCAGATCCGTAATGAAAACCCCAGTTATCAATAGACCTGTGAGCCTCTTCAAGAGTTTCTTGTTGTAATTCACTATTATCCGGAACCCAAAATCTATTACGGAACCTCAATCTACATCTACCCCAATTGAGAAATCAGATCCTTCTTTTTGAGAAACGGTTATCAATTTTTGAATGTCATTATCATCCTTCCGAGCCAAGATAACCTTCTCTACTAATGACGAGTGGACCTTCTTTCCAACCATAAGAACTCTAGTCTTTCTTTCAATAAAAGGGTTCCATTCTTCCAAGTCTCTCATTAGTTGCCATTGCAATTTCATACTTGCGAGCTTCCCTTCATATTTCTTGCTTAGAGCATCAACGACCGCATTCGCCTTTGTTGTATGATGATAGTCAATGGAAAGGTCATAGTCTGACAAAAACTCCAACCACTGCCTTCATGTCATATTCTATTCCTTCTGATAGAAGATATACTTGAGGCTTTTCTGATCAGTAAATACCTCAAATTTCTCTCCATATAAATAGCGACGTCAAAATTTTAGCGCAAAAACTACCGCTGCGAGCTCTAAATCATGTGTCGGATAATTTTTTCAGCTTCCTTCAATTGTCGGGAGGTGTAAGCCACAAATTTTCTATGATGCATGAGGACACATCCCAAACCAGAGCCTGATGCATCTGTGTAAACCACAAATCCACCACTACCTGATGGTAGCATGAGCACAGGAGCAGTTGTCAATCTTTGCTTTAACTCTTGAAAACTTTGCTCGCACTTTTGCGACCATTCAAACTACATCCTTTCTTAACAATCAGGTCAGAGGTTGGGAGATCTTAGAGAAATTATGATTGAATCTCTTATAATACCCTGCCAATTGCATAAAACTGCAGATTTCTGAAACATTCTTTGGTTGACTCCAATTCAAAACAACCTCCACCTTTGCAGGATCCACAGAAATACCATTCTTGGATACAACATGTCCAAGGAATGTAACTTCCTAAAGCCAAAAGTCGTATTTGGATATTTTAGCATAAAGCTGATGTTGCTGCAATGTCTCACGAACTAATCGGAGATGCATTTGGTGTTGGTCCATATCTGCTAAATAAACCAAGATGTCATCAATAAAGACAACCACAAACTTGTCTAGGTATTCTCGAAATACCCTATTCATCAACTCCATAAATGCAGTTGGCACGTTTGTGAGACCAAAAGGCATAACTAGGAATTCATAGTGCCCATATCTTATTCTGAATGTTGTCTTTGATATGTCTTCATCTCTAATCCTGAGTTGATAGTAACCAGACCGAAGATCAATCTTGGAGTAGTATGATGCTTGCTGTAATTGGTCGAACAGATCATTAATGCGAGGTAGAGGGTGCTTATTTTTTATGGTAACTTTATTCAATGCTCTGTAATCAATGCAGAGCCTATGGGATCCATCCTTCTTTTTGACGAATAAGACATGAGCACCCCAAAGCGAAACACTTGGTCTCAAGAACCCTTTATCTAATTGTTCTTGCAACTATTTTTTCAACTCATCCAACTTTGCAGGAGCCATCCTATATGGTACTTTAGATATGGGTGTGGTACCTGGTAGTACATCTATAGTGTAGTCAATCTCTCTTCTAGGTGGAAGACTCGGAAGGTCGTCTAGAAAAACATCAGGAAAATCTCGTACAACATCTAAATCCTCAAGTTGCACCATGGAGGATTTTGTACTTATTAAGCTAGTCAAATAAGCTGTGCACTCAGTAGCTATTAAGTGTTGTGCATATGTGATTTATTAAAAACCACTTTCTTTTGTCTACAATATATAGCTGCATAGTGCTCCCAAAGCCAATCCATACCCAGAATAACGTCAAAGTTACTTGACATGCTTCTTTTGATCTCCAGAGTTCTGTACCTTCTTCTTGGGACAACATGCTCCTGTAAGCTTATAGCACTCTCCGGTGTGCCTTCTAACACAACGAGGGCATAAAGGATACATCGGCTTATCTTTTGTAGCATTTTCGATTTGTAGCTTCTTTCCTCGATCCTTATCAAAATTGACCTTCTTGTTGCCAGTAGAATGGGGATGTTTCCCGCTGCCTTGTTGCAGTTGTATCCTCTTATATGCTGAGTCAATCTCTACAGACGTATAAACTACATCAGAAAAAGTACGAGGACCTCTAGTGAGCACCTTTAACTTCAAGCACAAGTCGTAATTCAAGCCTTCCACGAATTTCTTAGCACGATGTCTTTCATTTGAACAAATATCCCTTTTCCGTACTTCTCCAACTCTTGGAATTTGGAAGCATATTGTTTGCCCTTTTCAAATCTCAATGAATTCCAATCTCTTTGCATCTTGAGCGTGCTTAGGAATGTAACGATCACTGAAACGCTCCACAAAGTCCTTCTATTGAATGGTAGTTGCATCAGCAAAGTGTATGTTTTTGCAAGAGGTCCACCATTCTTTTGCATTGTCCTGTAGATGATAGGTACCAAATATCATTTTCTTTTCCTCGGGACAATCAGTTGCCTCGAATGCCAGTTCTATCTTCCTCAGCCAATGCTTTGATTTATCCAGCTCATGTTCTCCCTTAAAGATAGGTAGATCATGCTGAATGAATGTCTTTAGGGATAATCCACCAGAGCTATGTCCTTGATGTTGGACATGCGAGCCCACGACGAGCCATTATGCAATAAATGTTATTGCGAATATCATTCCCTGATCTGAAATGAAGAATAACTAATTTGCACTATAAGGTCCCTCTGTAAAATTAGGTTTATGTACTATGGCCATCTTAATAATTACACAGCTGTTGATTCGATAATTAAATCATAGAGGCAGGTGTTTGGATGAATATCTAAGGAGTTAGATTGAGGACTCGTCAAACACCGTCAAATGATTGTTAAGAGATGATCTCCAGCCTGAGTAGGAGATGGCAATCCATACTCACATAGGCTGATATCTGACCGACCTCTTGATGCATGTCCTCTACATAGGAATATAGATTCAGAGGAGTCAGATTAGTTAAGTCAAAGGGTTGACTTAACGAGATCGAGATAACCAAAGTCCTACATCGTATGCTGTCGCGATATAGGCACACATCCTCTGATCGGAGACAGATGTATTACTATATGTCTGAGTATGTACATTTGGTAGATCAATAAGTTGATGACCTAACCAAGGTCTATACATCAACGAACTGATGTGCATATAAGGACATATGAGTAATACGATCTCTCAAAGGGATCATACTGGTTCACATGTGAACCGGAAGACATGAGCTCACTCATGAGGTATTGAGACTGATCAAATTCCATGCATGGTCATCATTCTTTGGAAGCATGACAAGAATTTGAAGGTATGATATATGCTTTGAGAAAGCATATGATCGATACCAATTCCCAATAACCAAGATTGAGAAACTTGGTGATCAAACTCTGAAGATGACAGTGTAAAATTGATCTATATCTTAGGGATGATTATAGGTCTTCCAGTATGCATGATGTACATGTATTAGGAATACCCGAGGGTGATGTGATCAACAATCAATTGTATAACCATGACGCTTCCATTCGGAGGGAGTGATGAAACATGTCTGGATTTTAGTGACTCCTCTCAGTAGAGAAGCAATCTGATCTTGGTCCAATTATTGGACATTGATCTGAATGAGATTCAGATGCAATAAGAAGATTAGATTTGCGGCCTTTATTAAATCAAGCATCTCTGGGAGGTCCGTGAGATCTGGATTTGAGATGTGATCTCAATATCCAAGTCACTATACGTGGAACAATACAATCACCCTGTCCTTATCTCCAAGTATCTGCGGAGAATACGCATTGTTCTTGAAAGAGTTCAAGAATAATTCCAAAGTTGAATTATATCTAAGCATTGAGATATGGATAATTAAATGTGATTTAATTATCATGAATTATGTGAATTCGATTCACATTATCTGAATGCATGATAATGAGTATCAAATGTAACTAAATGTGATTTAATTAATGTGGATATGGATAATGTGGATAGCACTATCCAATTATCCATCTATTTATAAATAGGATTTATATTATACATTAAAGAGAGACTTGTGTGATTTATATTTGTTGATTAATTGTTAATGTGAATGGGATTCACATTGAATAATTAATTAAAAATATAATTACATTTAGTTTTGGGTTGTGAATAAGATTCACAATTTTTCAATGGCTTGATTGATATTTGCCAAAAGATAATTTGGAATTATTTTTTTTTTGAGAAAATTATTTTCGACAAGAGTTGTAGGAGATATCATAAGATAATGAGATCTCATGATATATTAAGGAGATAGACCAAGTCCTATCTAACAAGAGAGGACGACTACAACTCTCTTTGAGGAGTAGAGTAGCCGTTCCCCCTTTTTAGGAGAGGACCATGGTCTTCTCATTTTCCTTTCTCTAGTTAAATGTGATTTAATTTGACATTAATTATATTGATTTATCAATGTTAATTAATTTGAATTAAATCACTTGTTGTTGTGTTTTACCAACAACATCCTAGCCGTTGAAAGGAACACAAATCAATCTCATCCATTGATTGTGTGTTGTTTATGGATTGGGATCCATGGACTCCCAAAACCCTATATAAGAAGAGGCATGCCTTGCTCTTCGAGTGACACCGACTTGACAAAGTCTCTCTATTCTCTCTCTCTCTCTCTCATTCTCGCGTGCCCTCTTCTCCTTCTCGCTTGGGTGGCCGTCCACCCTACTCCAGAAGGAAGAAGGCCCTCATCGTCAGCCTGCATTGCTTCGAAGACTCTCGGTGCTCCAACTTCTTTGGTGCTTCTTGCTCGTGAAGAAGATACACGATCTCGTGTGACGAGGTCAGGAGTTCCCTTGCTTGGACAACTACTTGGATTGCTAGGATCACGTGACTCATCCCCGCGCTCGCAAGCGTCTTCTCCAAAGATCAGACTTGAGACAGGAGGTCTCTTTTCGTAGAGACTCGATCAACCACGCTACAAGAGGTATTCCTATATACTTAATATAGTTCTAGATGAAACAATGCGAGAACCGTTCTTGGATCATGTGGATTCATCGCATTAAAATTTTTTAAATTCCGCTGCATAGAACAACTAGTCCAACTAGTCGTTCTTCATCGTATTCGATACGATGCTCACGCTTCCGTGATGCGATTAAGGATCCTCCCATATCCTTCATGTGGTATCAGAGCCAGGTTTACAAAGTTTTTGTATATGATCCATGAACCTACGAAATTTTGGGCTCGTTTGGGTTCGTGAAGATTTTAGCATTTCAATTTTTGCAGCCCTGCATATTGATAATTTTTCAGCTCCATTTAAAATATTTAACCATGAATTTATCACTTAGATAATGTTCACCCTTTAAATAAGGAAAATATGGAATTTAAGTTTGCGTAATTTGGATTCCTTTTGCTCAAGATATGATCGTTTTATTGACCATATGTCCGCTGTTTCGGGGATAACGATTAAAGACGTAATTAAGATGTTAATTACGATTTAAAATGCCTGGAAATGCATGTTTATCACATGATTTCATTTTTAAATCAAGTTATCAATCTCTGGAAATTGATTTTGCTTAATTTGGATTTAAAATGAATGAGATATGTTATTTTTAGTTAGTGAGGGTCACTGCTGGAAATTGCACCATTATCCAAAACCTTGTGATCGTCATTTAAGAAAA
This sequence comes from Ottelia alismoides, assembly GCA_037367405.1. Taxonomy (NCBI): domain Eukaryota; kingdom Viridiplantae; phylum Streptophyta; class Magnoliopsida; order Alismatales; family Hydrocharitaceae; genus Ottelia; species Ottelia alismoides. Next base: position 163,918 of record JAZKJV010010643.1, read on the forward strand.
TTAATTTCCTGGAATAATTGCGGATAATTTTTGAGAAATATTAGAACAATAATTATTCCCTTAAATGACATTGCCTCATCCAATGAGTGATTAGATTAGATCTAGATCACCAATTGGTTGCTTGATACACTTTCAACAAACTTGTTACTTGAATAGGCTTTGAGATTTTGTCTCGCAAATTTCCTTATAATTGATGAATCTCTGAATCATCACTCTAAAAGTTGAAAATAGAGCTTTGTTCCCGAGTATTTAGATGCATATTTCTACTTATATTGTATAATTAGCATTCATGCATGCATAAATAATATCTGCATTTTAGCATTCATATTTGCATTAAATAAGAAGCCCAATTCATTGTAAATATTCACCTGTATATTCACCATAATTCACCTATTTGTATATATTTTATACTAACTCCAAATCCAATAAAACTAACTCTATAGTGTATATATTACTAACACTAATAAAAGAAAAATATCAAAAAAATACTAACTTGTAAAATTGACCAATAAAACTCGAATCCAAGTTTGAAACTCGGAGCCTTAAAACGCATATCTCTCTCTCAGACAATATTCGATTCAGGTTTACTCACTTTTAAAGTAATATACATTAAGAGACCTTCAAAACTAGACCAACTTCATTAAAATCGGAGCTCGTATGCAAAATTTGGGTTTCGGACCCCTTTTATATATTGTACATATAGACCAAAATGCCCTTGCATTTTTCCTTTTATTTTCTTAATTATTGAAAACCCAAAAAATTAGATTAAGTTGTAAATATTTTTTCATATTTTCCCTATTTTTATTTTGATTTTTCTCTTATTGAAAAATGACAAAAAATGCAAAAGGTAAAATCCGGTATTTTATACCTATAAGATACCACCCAAAAATATATTTTGTACAGATGATTTCATTTGATTTTCGGCCCTTCATAAAAGTAGTAGATCTCATCTAGACGAGCAACTTTTGTGTTGATCACTTTTTGATTTAATCCGTTTTGTTATTTCTTTTTGATTTTTCTTTACATTTAAATTTTGAATTTTCTAGGAGCGACATGTGGCCGCTCTTGGAGCCGCCACATGTCACCCCTTTTTTTCATTATTTTCGGATTTATTTTATTATTTTCCGATTTATTATTATTATTATTATTATTATTTTATTATTACTATTTTAGTTATTATTAGTAGCCTACTATATTACTTTATTAATTATTTATTTTATTCTCCTTTTACTTCTTCTCCCCTTACTTGTCTTCCACTCCAAGCCATCAACTCACCACTTCCTCCACCATCCCTCCATCTTCTCCACCTCTTTTGCAACTCCCTCCCCCTCTTTATATTCACATCTCATCCTCCATTTTTCTTCATCTGCCATTCTACGAGTGAGAAAAGTCTAGCTCCGCCAAGGTTCTGAGGAGACAGCTCGTCCATTGGTGTTGAGCGACAACGAGTCCAGGCGAGATCCGCGAGCCTTGTTCGTGTAGCATTCCTCCACAAGGGGATTGCCTAGCTTCTCCGCTTTTCACCAAGCTGATCGAGGCCATGACAGGAGCCGTACACCATAGCTCCATCCTTCGGCGAAACCACAGGTAAGTATCCCTCAACTTTTCTTTGTCATTTTTAAATCTAATATTTTCATTGTTGTTATTCTAGATCATCACAAATCACACCCTCATCACATACCATCACCATCACAATCATCATCCCATCATTTCATCTCTACACATTTTTTTCCTATTAAAAAAATTACAAAAAAAATTAAAAAAATAAAAAGGAAACAGGGAAAGCAGCTACTGCCGCCCCCTGCCTCCATGCCAGGGGCCTGCCTCCGCCTCCCCGCCGGTGTCGTGCGCCCCTGGCCTCGGTCGCCGCCCGCCTCCTCCGTCGACGTCAGCCCACCGACGCCGCCCCCAGGCCGCCCCCCTCGTCCACCTGCGGCTGCAGCCACGAGTCAGCAACCGCCCTAACCACCGCTTCATCGGTGTTCCGTGCCCTGCCACCTCAGCGGCGTCGCCGCCCCATGGTCGCACGCTCCGCTCTACGCGGCAGGACAGCACCACCCCTTCACCTGGGCGTGACCCTCGGTGCTGCCCCGACCTCGCCGCCGCCAAGCAGCGTCCGACCACTGCGGTATGGTGCACAACCGCCGCCCGACTTCGGTTGCTCTGCCGCACGCACAACCGCACGACGTCGCGACTGCCCCTCGACGCCGTCCTCTTCCTCACGCTCCAGCGTGCCTCTACCTCGCGTCGCCACGACGCCCTCGCTGCGAAGCTCCTCGGCCGACCGCCCCTCTACGCCTCCCGTCCGCCCCGCGACGCTTCGCCTTTGAGCAAGCCACACCCCTCTGCACCACCCTCAACCTCCGCGACCTCCAAGAGCCCCCACTGCCCGCTCCAGCCGCCCGTTCTAGGGCACCGCTACACTGTGCGGTCATCGTCAGCCCCAAGCGCCCCTTGCCGCGTGCCGCGTGCCCCCGTGCGACTACAACTGCCTCCTTCGTGTGTGCCCTAGCAAGGTAATTTTTTTCATTTTTTTATTTTGCAAAAATTGCAATTTCATCCTTTTAAGTTTGTTTAATTGGAAAAGAGTCCCTGTCCACATTTCAGTTCATTCAGTTTTTATTTTGTATTGCGAAGACACCCTTTCCGTTGAGCATTAATTTGGACAGTATTTTTACATCATTTTTATTCAATCAAAAATAACATTTTGTAGAGCAACTAATTCTTTATCTCGTAGCTATTTATTTCTATTTTTATGAGCATCAGATTTATTATTAAAAATCAGAGATCGAAAATCAGTGATATTTTGTCCATTTATGCTCTGAAATTTGCACAGACATATTTCTTGCTCCAAAAATTATGAAAACATTGTAGATGATGCCTCTAAGTGCTCCATAATTTATGTCCAAGTTTCATTGAAATTGGAGTTGTCTTTTGCATAGAATAAATTCTAGAGTGATTTCTGTAATTTATTTTTAATTAAATCCACAAAGATTATTTTTGAGAAATTTCAACTCTCTTGGATTCCTTATCAAAATACTATTTGAGATAAATATCTCTCTGGATAATTTGATTTCATGGATTAATTAGGAATTAAATACTCATAATCTCTCCGTTTTCAGCAAAAAATTCATAAAAAATCATAAAGTGTCAGAAAATTACAAAAAATTAATGTAGCTTAATTTCATCATATTTCAGTTCCAGTAATTTTTTCATAATTTTTGCATATCATTTTCACGAAAAATTGCATAAAAACCGCAATTTTTTTTGCATTTTTCATTTGTGCATTTTAAACCCAAAAGTTCCAAAAAAAATATTTTGCATTCACTGTTGGATTAGGTTTTTAGGAAAAATACAATTTGGTTAATTCGGACTAATTTCATATTAAAATTATCTCTGGCTAAGTCGGTTATTTTCTTGTTAACTTAATCCAATTCGTATTTTGCATTTGGACTTTATATTGCATAAAAAATTAAAAAAAACTCACTTGGAAAACAACGATCTAATTCATCTAACCTGATCCCGAGTTGTTCCTTTGCCTCCTTGAGTCGATCCTGGGGCTTGCCCAGGATAAACAAACATAAAAACACACTTAATTTCATTCGAAGATTATCAATCCGTGCGATTAATTTTGATCGATCCGGATTTATCTGACTGCAACGAAATCGTCAATTCAATAACATTAAAAGGGTAGATCCGAGGGCTATCAAATTGCACCATTGCCAGGGAGGCAAATGGCTTAGGATCACTTTAGAAAATTTGATTTGTGTTTTCCATTCACTCGGGTAGTCTGATCCCTGAACCACCTTGTAATTATTCCATTTCTTTATAATTTTTGTATTTATTTTTGTTTTTCTCTCTGACATTTTTTATCTTTTTGTGCGAGGGCTCGGTGAACTTGGAGCTGCTTTCTTGAAGTCGACGCATCTCGAAGTGCATCGGAGGCCGACGATTCGTGGATCAAGTCGGCTGTTGAGACGTCAAAAGGATTTTTCATTTTTTATTAACCTGTAAAAAAAGGTTGCATTTCAAGAGGTTCCTGTTTGGGTTCTCGTGCATGTAAGTCATAATAAAACGTGTCCCCGTGTCCTGTATAATTGCTTTACGTAGAATAGGACATGCATTTGCAGCTCTTAGAGCTATTTTAGGACCTATTTGTGCTCATAATATTTAGGACCACACTTCACCATTAAAAGATGCACTTAGACCGCAGATCTTAGCCAAAATCAATCTGTTCTTCACTCGCTAATAGAACTGCCTGTCTAAGAGCAGCTTTTATCGTTTGCATTTCATTTAGTGTAAAATTTCAATTCAACATTGCATCCCGCATTGTAGAGAGCTGGAGGCACTGTAAGTCTTCTTACTCAAGCATTCATCATCATTTTCTTGATTGCATCGACTTTTTCTGATTCTCTCTCTCTCTCTATTTTCTAAACCTAGGATAAAGGAATTGGGACTGGACGGTAGACTTGATTGCTTGTGTGGATTAGTATCAGTGACAACTATTCTCTAAAATCGGGGCTGCTAATTGAATTGGAACCAAAAAATTGGCTAAAATTAACCCTTGTTTGCGAGAAATTAACCCCGACCTTGTTTTCAGGCTGAGTGAGGGTACTAGAGTGTGTGAGCACCCTAGGGCAGAGCCAAACATCCCCGCCTTCCATATCGTGTACCCTGATCCGAGCAAATATCACCGATTGAGCCTTGGATTCAACTGACCAATAGCCTCCGCCTACTCCGGTAGGTAGATAGGAGCGAAATTGCGGTGCACCACGATAAGTTGCTAGTAGCCTCTGCCTGCGCTTGTAGGTAGATAGGGGCGAAGTTACAGCCTTGTCAACCTTCGCCTACTCTGTAGGTAGATAGGGGCAGGTCCTTAAACTTTCGGCTGGGTATAGGAGCGAAGAAAGGAAGGGCGTTGGTATCTAAGGCGACATGTTAAACAGGGGAGACACAACCGTCTTTTAACTGACTCCCCTCTAGGCCACGTAACCTTTGCTATTTGTCTGATAAACTCACTCTTAAAATCAACCAGACTAATCGGACTCGGTTTCAGGTCCTTCACCATGTTGAGTGTGAACTCAGGGTTTGCTCTTGCGTTTGTCTTTGTGTCTGTCCATGTGTGTTATCCTGTGTAATTGCACATTTTCTACCTTAATCTGCTTACATTCATCCTTTCCTCTTCAAGATGTCAGGATATTGGTCCCCATACCCTGTGACCTCTGGTCAATCCTCCTCGACCATATACCGTTCATCTTCGCCTTCTCCTTCTACCATGTATCCTTCGCCATCCACGGGAGACCCTTACCCGTGGTCGGTTCCACCTCAACCCGATTATGAAGTCAGAACTTCGATTGACTTCTCCACTTCTTCGCATTTCTCACCTAATCCATATTCTAACACTCCGGATCCACTTCCCTCTTGGATGACTGTCCTTATTCTCGAGAGCTTGCAGGAATCAAAGAATCGAATGAAGAGCAAGCCACTGTTGAGACAGAGATTGGCAAAATTATATGCCCCCACATACTTTATTTTCACTTCAAGTAGGGAGCAGACAACAATTTACATATACACATCCCAACTTGACCTTAGGGCATAACATGGTCGATCGAACAAACCGAATGGAGAGGCCTGCACATCATGATTTCCCAGACTTGATTAACTTTAGTGATCAAGCTTCCATTAACCAGCCTTTATATCACATATTCGGAGAGCCTATACATTCACAGGAGTGGACTCATGAGCTAGACTTACCAGTCCCCCGTTCATTGACTCCATCATATGAGGCTCCGACCAATATTTGCCATTTAGACTGTCCATACTCGACCCAACATTACATGCTAGAATCTAGGTATGTTGAGTATGTGACCCCGATATCTCAGCAGTATCCTCCAACTTAGCAGAACTCTCTCATGATTTGTCATGAGAATAGTTTGGAGGATGGCATTTCTCGACTCATCGAAAAAAATGAATTATTTGGTGCAAAATTGAGAGATGGCATCGACATATTGCACTCAATTTCTTACAGCTTGGGAATGATAGTGGAGAAGGAAGTTAGTAGATCTGATGTTGAAAACTGAGCAAGCATTAGGGAACCCACACCTTTTGTACAACTGGAGTCCATTCTACCTCCCTCTTTTACTAACCACTTACCCTCCAATCCAGAGTCTGATCATTCATCCACCAAAAATACCAAAAAAATTGAAAAACCAAAAACCCACATAAAAATTGAAAATGGAAAAGACCTAAAAAAATTAGATCCTGCCCTAAGGGAAGCACTCGATGAAGAATTGATTTTCAAACTTCCCTTAATTAAGGCCATAGATCACTTCCCCGACCTCAAGAGATTTGTAAAGAGTAAAATGATGCCCAAGAGGTCGGGTAATAAGAGGACAAGGACTGAAAGACACATAGTGTCTATGGCCACCTCCTTGGTGATGGGGAGAAAGACCAAAAGCCGTAGAGTGAAATGATTACCCCAAGTTAAATGTGAAATCAAAGATACTATCTTTACCCATGCAAGAATCTATGATGAGTCCCCGATAAATATACTCCTGACCTCTGTGTTTGACAAGCTCAAACTCAGGCCTATCAGAAAGTCGAGAGAGACCGTTCAGCTGGATGATCGATCTATCAAACGGTCGAGAGGAAACATTTCAGTCATCGTTACTTTCTAAGGTGCTCTACTCCAGGTGGACTTCACGGTCATTGACATCGAGCACCGAGGAGAGTTTACCTAGTCTCCGATTATTCTCGGGAAGCCGTTCTTAGCCTTGTCTAAGGCGACTATAGATTGCGAGACTCAGGAAATCGATTTTACATCATTGGGAATGCTTCAACCTCACCCATTCTTTGATACACTTTACTCTAAGGTGACCCGCACATCTGCTGATAGTCGTGACCATCGAGAGGTAGATGAGTCCCACCTCTCTGCTACACCTGAGAGATCGACTATCGGACGACTGTTGGTTCAGAGACTCCCCACACCACCACTTCATCAACTACTTGCACCACCACCATTACAGCTTCTAAGGAGGACTCACGACCAGATTCTGCCATTGAGTCAGACATGATTTTTGCTGATTGTCTTGACCATTTTGATGATCCGACACAATAGCCCAATAATGTCAAGCCAACTGAGATCACTAGCACCTTCTCGAGATGTGTGCTGACCCTTTAGGAATATTCTAATCTATATGGAGACTCGTCTGATGAGGAACCCACGGTCAACACCGCATAACATCCCGGACCTTCAAAGGAAACAACCAAGACTAAATTGACTCCACATAAAAACACGGTTTCTCCCTCTTCTAGTCGGCTATCTAGTGAGAGGAAGTTGAGAATTGATTCCTCGAGGTGTTCCCCCGAACCTCTCGAGGCACGTCGCTCTCATCTCCCTCTCAATGATTCAGGTTCTAGAAAACCGACCAAGAAAATTTGCTTCAAAATCCCAGAAAAGGAATTTTCTGAGGAGTCCTCATCTGGTCCGGATAAGGTGATCTATATGAGTGAGCTCAATTCGGTCGTTCTTAAGCTGTATCCAAGCAAGCAGCCGTGTGTCGACCCTCGTTGGACGATCCCTTCACCTCACTACTATTCATCTGAGGATGATTCCGACAGCGACACACTCGTATATTCCTTACCTCCTCGCTCCCGCAAGAAGGTTCGTCACAAACCTTCTTGATCCTTGTATATTCTCACTCCTTATATATATTTTCCTTCCCTCCCCAGTGATTCGAATCACTCGCCCTGGCCCCATATCATTTCATTTTATGGCTATACTTAGGATGACCAGATCCTAAGTATAGGGGGGGAGAGTGACCCGAGTCTCTTCACCATTTGTTGTATATTCTCTAGATCTCATCGGTTCTCATACTCACTCCTGACCTATAGTTAGGCTGACCAGAGCCTAAGTATAGGGAGAACCAATGCCCGCCGTGTATATACTCCTCCATTTCCCCTCTTAACCTCACCCGCCCCATTTTTGATCTTCTTCTACACTTAGGCTGCCAGAGCCTAAGTATGGGGGGTAGAGCGACTTCTATACATTTTGTTATTTTAACTCTCCTACGCTTAGCTCGAGCTATGTCTTTTTCCTCGCTTTTCGTGCTCTGAGGACGTAGCACACACTAAGTATAGGGGGTGTGTGTATATTACATATATACTTTACCCATAGCTCGTACTTTCGCATATTGTCACGTTTTTTGTATATATTATGCAATAATTACGGGTGGGTAAAAATTGATTTTTTTACTTGTATAGTATATTGTATAATACTTGTAAAACTTTTGTAAAAAAATTCGAACATTTTTTTTGTAAAATACATGTATACTTGTATATTGTATAACACTTGTATAATTTGTATAACACTTATAAAACTCTTAGAAAATTATTGTAACATAGGAGGTTTACCAATTTCTGAAAAAAACAAAAAAAAACAAAATACAAAAACAAAAATAAAATAAAAAATAGGCTTCTTATTTACTCTCGCGTATCATCCTTGCATTAAAAAAGAGAGTCTTGCATTCATCTACATAGCATGTCATCTATATCTCATCCGCATATCTTGCATATGCAAAGTGAAAAGCTAGTGGATTCTGAACCAAGTTTTGAATAAATGTCGAGAAGGGACTTGATTTGACCTTAATCCACCTAATTTTAGAGGAGCCTTATAGGAACTGGAGTTAAGATTTCTCAGGTCAAGTGACTTAATTCTTGAAGTCCGTAAGTCTATGTTCACGTCATCTTGATTAGTCTAAGTAGAATATCTCGTACACACGCATGATTCTTATAGACAGTGACCTAACTTGGACAAGCACTATGCACGTAGCTCTTCATTGATGAGGTGGTGAGGAGGTAGAATCCTTTAACTTGGAGTAGCACACGGGTGGAAACATCCTCCCCTAAGGAGTGTAGTGCATCTCAACCTAGTCTGGTGGTGTTGACGTCTAAAGAAGGGACGTTGTGGGTTGTAATAATGCTTCAAAAGAGGGATAGTCTACTTGCTAAAGAGGAAAAACTCCTGATGTACATGCTGCACCTTGTATATAGTTCAAAAAAAGGAGAAAAAAATGCAAGAACTCCAAAAAAAGCAGACAAGCCAGATAGAAAATAAAATACTTGTCGGAGTATGTATATTAGCAAGAAGTCTGCAGCTGGATGACTTGGCTACACTGGTCAGGCATCCCAGGATAGGTAGCTACACTGGCTACCGTCCATTCTTTCTCCACCTCTCCTCTCGAGCTGGTCGCACTTGAACTTAGAAGGCAATATCCCGCTCCTCAAGGAAAGAGTTACTGGATCGGGGAATTAGAGTTACCTTGTTAGAGGAGGCTGGTTTTGAGCCATTTCTAATGTGGAGAACTATTTTACACTCACACAGTACAAGTAAGAATCATAATCATCAGAAATTTGCATTTGAGGATTTGTTCTGACCTAACTGTTGAGGAGTCTTGAATAGAGGACTTGTGGAACTTGAAGTCTATTAGGTCTTAAATTCAATTTCCAATAAGGTTCTTCCACACAATTAATCCAAAGGTCGAGTCAAGCTCCATTTTCAATTTTTGTTCATGACCTTGGTATGGAACCCAAAATCATTTCACTTTTGTATTTCATTTTAGTTGCTCGGGGACGAGCAAGGTTTAAGTATAGGGGGTTGATGAATCTGTGATTCATCACTCTAAAAGTTGAAAATAGAGCTTTGTTCCTGAGTAGTTAGATGCATATTTCTACTTATATTGCATAATTAGCATTCATGCATGCATAAATAATATCTGCATTTTAGCATTCATATTTGCATTAAATAAGAAGCCCAATTCACATGTAAATATTCACCTGTTTATTCACAATAGTTCACCTATTTGTATAAATTTTATACTAACTCCAAATCCAATAAAACTGACTCTATAGTGTATATATTACTAACACTAATAAAAGAAAAATATCAAAAAAATACTAACTTGTAAAATTGACCAATAAAACTCCAATCCAAGTTTGAAACTAGGAGCCTTAAAACGTACATATCTCTCTCAGACAATGTCCGATTTAGATCTACTCACTTTTAAAGTAATATACATTCATAGACCTTCAAAACAAGATCAATTTCATTAAAATCGGAGCTCGTATGCAAAATTTGGCTTTTGGGCCCCTTTTATATATTTGTACATATTGATAAAAATGGCCTAGTATTTTATCCTTTTATTTTTCATAAATATTAAAAACCCAAAAAAATTAGATTAAGTTGTACATATTCTTTTCATATTTTCTCTATTTTTATTTTTATTTTTCTCTTATTGAAAAATGACAAAAAATGCAAAAGGTAAAATCCGATATTTTATACCTATAAGATACCACCCAAAAATTTATTTTGTACAGATGATTTCATTTGATTTTCGGCCCTTCACAAAAGTTGTAGATCTCGTCGAGACGAGCAACTTTTGTGTTGATCACCTTCTGATTTAATCCCTTTTGTTATTTCTTTTTTATTTTTTTACATTTAATTTTTGAATTTTCTAGGAGCGACATGTGGTAGCTCTTGGAGTCGCCACATGTCACCCCTTTTTTTCATTATTTTCGTATTTATTTTATTATTTTCGGATTTATTATTGTTATTTTATTATTACTATTTTAATTATTTTTAATAGCCTACTATATTACTTTAGTAATTATTTATTTTATTCCCCTTTTACTTCTTCTCCCCTTACTTGTCTTCCACTCCAAGCCATCACCTCACCACTTCCTCCACCAATCCTCCATCTTCTCCACCTCTTTTCTAACTCCCTCCCCCTCTTTATATTCACATCTCATCCTCCATTTTCTTCATCTGCCATTCTACGAGTGAGAAAAGCTCCAGCTCCGCCAAGGTTCTGAGGTGACAAATCGTCCATTGGTGTTGAGCGACGACGAGTCCATGCGAGATCCGCGAGCCTTGTTCGCGTAGCATTCCTCCACAAGGGGATTGCTTAGCTTCTCAGCTTTTCGCCAAGCTGATCGAGGCCATGATAGGAGCCGCGCAATGTAGCTCCATCCTTCGGTGAAACCACAGGTAAGTATCCCTCAACTTTTCTTTGTCATTTTTTTATCTAATATTTTCATTGTTGTTATTCTAGATCATCATAAATCACACCCTCATCACATACCACCACCACCACCACAATCATCATCACCATCATTTCGTCTCTACACATTTTTTTTCCTGTTAAAAAAATTACAAAAAAATAAAAAAAGGAAACAGGGAAAGCAGCTACTGCCGCCCCCTGCCTCCACGCCAGGGGCCTGCCTCCCCCTCCCCGCCGGTGTCGTGCGCCCCTCGCCTCGGCCGCCGCCCTCCTCCTCCGTCGACGTCAGCCCACCGGCGCTGCCCCCATGTCGCCCCCCCTCATCCACCTGCGGCTGCAGCCGCGAGTCAGCAACCACCCAAGCCACCGCCTCATCGGTGTTCCGTGCCCTGCCACCTCAGCAGCGTCGCCAGCCCACGGTCGCGCGCTCCGCTCTGTGCGACAGGCCATCACCACCCCTTTTCCCAGGCGCGGCCTTCGGTGCTACCCCGACCTCACTGTCGCCAAGCTGCGCCCGACCACCGTGGTACTGCGCACAACCGCTGCCCAACTCCGGTTGCTCCGGCGCACACACAACCGCGCAACGTCACGACCGCCCCTCAACGTCGTCCTCTTCCTCGCGCTCCATCGTCCTCCACCTCGCGCCACCATGACGCCCTCGCTGCGAAGCTCCTCGGCCGACTGCCCCTCTACGCCACCCGTCCGCCCCGCGACGCTTCGCCTCTGAGCAAGCCACGCCCCTCCGCACCGCCCTCAACCTCCGCGAACTCCAGGAGTCCCCGCCGCCCGCTCCAGCCACCTGTTCCAGGGCACCGCTGCGCCGTGCGGTCACCGTCAGCCCCAAGCACCCCTGGCCGCGCGTCGTGCGCCCCGTGCGGCTGCAACCGCCTCCTTCGTGTGTGCCCTAGCAAGGTCATTTTGTTTCGTTTTTTATTTGCAAAAGTTGCAATTTCATCATTTTAGGTTTGTTTAATTGCAAAAGATTCCCTGTCCATATTTCAGTTCATTCAGCTTTTATTTTGTATTGCGAAGACACCCTTTCCTTTGAGCATTAATTTGGACAGTATTTTTGCATCATTTTTATTCAATCAAAAATTCCATTTTGTAGAGCAACTAATTCTTTATCTCGTGGCTATTTATTTGCATTTTTGTGAGCATCATGTTTATTATTAAAAATCAGAGATTGAAAATCAGTGATATTTTGCCCATTTATGCTATGAAATTTGCACAGACATATTTCTTGCTCCAAAAATTATGAAAAAATTGTAGATGATGCCTCTAAGTGCTCCTTAAATTCTAACCAAGTTTCATCGAAATTGGAGTTGTCTTTTGCATAGAATAAATTTAGAGTGATTTATGTAATTTATTTTTAATTAAATCCATGAAGATTATTTTTGAGAAAATTCAACTCTCCTGGATTCCTTATTAAAATACTGTTTGAGATAAATAGCTCTCTGGATAATTTGATTTCATGGAATAATTAGGAATTAAATACTCACAATCACTCTGTTTTCAGTAAAAAATTCATAAAAATCATAAAGTGTCAGAAAACTCCAAAAAATTAGTTAGCTTAATTTCATCATATTTCACTTCCAATAATTTTTTCATAATTTGTGCATATCACTTTCACGAAAAATTGCATAAAAACCCCCCAAAAAAATTTGCATTTTTCATTTGTGCATTTTAAATCCAAAAATTCCAAAAAAATATTTTGCATTCGTTGTTGGATTAGGTTTTTAGGAAAAATACAATTGGGTTAATTTGGACTAATTTCAGATTAAAATTATCTTTGTCTAAGTCGGTTATTTTCTTGTTAACTTAACCCAGTTCGCATTTTACATTTGACATTTATATTGCATAAAAAAATTAAAAAAATCTCACTTGGAAAACAACGATCTAATCCATATAACCTGATGTCGAGTTGTTCATTTGCCTCCTTGAGTCGAACCTGGGGCTTGCCCAGGTTAAACAAACATAAAACGACACTTAATTTCATTAGACGATTCATCGATCCGTGCAGTTATTTCTTATCGATCCGGATTTATCTGACTGCAACAAAATCGTCAATTCGATAACATTAAAAGGGTTGAAAGACCGATGGTCAATCAAATACAAAATGATTGGCTCGTCATTATTTTTTCCGGAGGGGGATATAGTGTCTAGTCAGGGAGCGTTGGGGTAGCAGGTTGCACCGTGTGTGGTCTGTCCCACTCCCACCGGTACTGGCCACGACAGCGGGTAGGGAACGAATGAAGCCTGAGAGATCATGATGTATTTTCTAATTATTAAAATACGAACTAATACGTATTTGAGTTAATACCATATTTCAAGTAACATTTAAAATGTTTATTGAATATTAATTGGATCATTAATTTAATATGATTAAATTAATTAGAATCCAATTAAAATTAAAACACTCTATTATGAATAGAGTTGTTATTTCCCTTGGAAGAATTAATCATAATGAATATGATTCATAATGATTAATTAGAATTTGAATATGAGGTGGAGGATCACATAAGTGACATCCATGGTCTCCCGTCATGGCGAATGGTTTCCGTCGCCAGGGATTGCATGTAGGAGACGCCTGTCCGAAGTGACAGCTTCTGTATGCAAGCGCATCTGGATCGGGCTCTTTGCTTCTCAAAAGAGTAAGGTCGTATGCGTAGTAATCCCAATATCAGATCCTCATATTATTGGGGCGATATTGGATTGCACATAGCGAGTACTATTCATGTTGACGGTTGGTTCAATTAACAACGAGTCAACAAGCCATAGGGGTAGTGGGCCCGGGTGTTAAAGATCGAATTGGGAAATGCAAGTTGGACTTGCAAGGCGGAACGTGTTCCCGCTTCTCTTTATTGGAGTCACAGATTCTCATATTATTGGGATGTGACAAAGGTAAAAAGGAGATCCCAAATCTTGCTAGAAATATATTGGTAAGAATATCTCTTGCTTTGAAAGTGATTAAGGGAATGAACTTTCAATGTTGACAAGGCAAGACAACTTTGATATAAAATTCCTAAATCAAAGTAAAATGTGTATATATATTTATATATATTTATGCAAATTTCTTATTTCAGATAATCCTCATTAAACCTACTCAGTACTATACTCAATAATAACCAGTAAAATATCATGGATAGGATCCATAATCAAGATATTGTACTTGCAGTTGGACACATAATGTATGTGGTTGCAATGTGCAAGTTTCCTCATAATAATGAGGAATGACAATTAAATAGATAATAAGACTACAACCTTAGGGTTTGTATGTCTCTATAGTCTTGATCTCTCATCGAATGTACTTTGGAAGTGACATGTCGATAATGATCGTGATTGTCAATTAATCCTTATAAATTCTAAGAAGATGCTCTGGCATACATATGTGCTCTTGACATTTAATCATGAATAACATGGTCCACTGCATTATGCAGAATGATGGCTCTATAAGAGATGATGTATTCAAAATGTTTGAATGCCCACCTGAACCTAAGTCTTTAAGAGTTAAGATGTATGTAGATATGATGAGTGTCGTCATCCTACTATCTATACTCTAGTCATTCATGAAGCTTCATAATGTTCATATTGTATGAATAAATGAAGCATATATAAATGTCGAAATACTCTTATATTGAAATCTTTTGAATTCAACATAAGAGATCCTTTGTCTTAAGCAATGGTTGTTTAGAGATAAAAGGAGCGCAGTGGAAACATGGGTCGGACCCAGGTTAGAAGGAAAGTAAAAAGGTTGGCTGTACTTCTATGGTTTCCACACACATATGACATCCAAATGGTCGGATGAATGCCAATACTGCAATGAGCTGATGTATTGTTAGTATGACTATCAAGTCTATCTAGAGTCCTTAGAGAAGGACTCAGATCGAGCATCAAAATAATTTGCATCTATATATAATCATTGAAATTGAATTTATCATTTGATAAGATGAAAATCTAATAATTGTATCTCATTCTTCTACTAACAGTTGCAATTGGTTGCATATGTTTTAGAAGTCTGGAATTTGATCTTCAGGTTTAATAGTCATCTACATAGATGTTGATGCAATTGTTGCAACAACCTCTATTGGATAAATAGACTTCATATTTTCAATGGGAGAGCCCTTAGTCTTAGAGAATGTCTCTATGACCTAGATATTATAATACTCTCATTGTTTATTTCTAAATGTTGGAAATAAACAAGAATTCTGGAATAGACCTATCATAAAGAGTTATGATGGATATATTTCAGATAGTAATCTAAGATCTAGTGGACTCTACTAAATTAGAAAATTAATGAATGGTTCATTAATATTTCTTAATACTGAAAATTAAATTTTATAAGATCAATAGGAGGATGAAGATCATTTGACAATGATCTGGCATCGAATCTTGGACATCTGTCTGTTGATGAGATCAATAAACTAGTAAGAGATAAACTTTAGAATAACTAGAATTTCAAATCTTACATACTTGTGAATATTATATTATAAGTATAATTGTCCAATACACCCTTCTCTGGGAATGGTGTTAGATGCCAAGGTATTCAAGATCTCATACATATTGATGCATGTGAATCATCTGTATCATAATAAACATTGATGATATGTGATATCATTTAATGATTAATTGTGAAATGGAATTTCTTCCCTTCACCTAATAAAGCTTTGAAATGTTCAAAGATTTCATAATTTTTGGTTTAGAACCAAAGTTTGAAGGAAGATGAAATGAATTTGATCTAACCTAGGTAGCTTGTACCTATTGGATGAATTCAAAGGAATACCTTTATGGATATATGAATGTCATTCATATCTCAATCCTCCTAATGCACCTAAACTCAATAGAGTTATAGGGAGATACAATTGATCATGTGTGACATGATTTGATCAATGATTAATCTTAGCATAATTATCTCTTAGTTTCTAGGTATATATATGTGGTAGAGACTACATTATATATCCTTAGAAGGTTCCATGCTAGTAAGCTGGAATCTAGCACTAAAGAGTGCTACTTCATTAGGAAAATAAAGGATGGTATTGTATACCTACATTATGACCTTGAGATTTTTAAAAGATCTCATCTCTAAGGATATGATTCTTAGAGGATGACTCTCTTGAGAATCAAGATGAAAATAAGTGAAGGAACTCATTGAATCTTGAAAAGATAATGAGGCTCATGAAATCAGAAACTAAAAGGATAATTAAAGGTGAAACACTAATACCTCTTCAAATGAGTTTGAAGATGAATTCCATGTGTCAGAGAAATCTGACAATGATCAAACTTCATATGATGAAGCTTCTGAAGATCATGTCGTAGAAAGATGGAAGTTAGCAATTGAGTCTAAAGTATACTTCATATACAAGTGTTGTATATGGACCCCCGGGGGTCCACCTATATGGGTAAGACCCATTAAGGTGTAAATGGATCTTCAAGAGAAAGAGAGAACCTGATGAGAAGGTAGAGACCTTCAAAGCATAGTTCGTATCTACAAGATACACACCGAAGAGAAGACATTGCTTGCAATGAAACTTGCTCTTCAGTAACCTTGCTTAAACCCATCAGATTATTGCTAACTATAGCTACACAACTTGACTTTGATATATTCAAGATGGAAGTCAAGATTGCATTCCTCCACGAACATCTCTCCGAGGATATTCACATGAAGTAGCCCCAGGGCTTCATGGTTGAGGAAAGCAAGGTGTGCAAGCTAAAGAAACTCCATCTATGGACTTGAATAAGCTTCTTGTAGTCGGAACATAAGATTTGATGAAATTATAAATGTTATGATTTCAGATAGAATCTTGATGTACCATGTGAAGCTTAGTGGGAGTGCCATTGTGTTCATCATGTTATATGTAGATGATAGCCTAATCATTTGGAATGATACAAGGATAATAATAAGTGTTTTATAGACTTGCTATTCCATACCTTGAGATATGATCTCAAGGATACCTCTTAGATCTTAGTTCTGAAGATGTTCAGAAGCAAAGAGAAGAGGGTATTGAGACCGTCACATTAATAGTACACCTTGGACATGTTCCATTTTCTGGAAAATTCCAAGAAAGGCTTCATTCCCTTAAGATATGGTATCAACCTATCTAAAGGGATAGCACCTCAAAGAGTTGAGGAAGTAAATGCTAGAACTACTTGCCCTTGTGCATTAGTTACGAGAAGCCGAGTGTATGCTAGATGTGTACAAAAGTTAGATATCTTCCATGCAGTGGGAGTAGTAAATGTTACTAATCCTACTAAGGAGATAAAACACTTGATTGCAGTGATAACAATATCTTCAAAGATGAAAAGATTTTTGAGATAGTGATCTCAAAGTCTTATCTTCAAAAACTTAAGACTTTATAGACAATGATCTAAAAGGTCTTAATTATGGATACCTTAGGAGATAGAGATCTCCAAATAATAAGGGTATTCTGATAAGGATTATGAAAATACTGGTTATAATAACTATTAAGCTGTAGTGTCAAGGACACAATAACTGACAAGATTGAGTATTGGTTGCATAAGATGCAACATTCGCATTGGATGCGAGCACTGTTACTAGGGGACAAGCAAGTGCCGTAAAAGGACTTAGCATAGTCTCTCGGGAACAGAGTGACTGATCAGCTTACCTAGCTATTTTTGTAAATAGCCTATAATTGTCACATGAGTCTGGGTTTAAATGATTAGCCCATTAATGGCTCTTTGGGCTAGATGGCAATCCTTTCTCATATAGGCTGATATCTGACCGACCTCTTGATGTAGGTCCTCTACATAGGAATAGAGATTCAGAGGTGTCAGATTAGTTAAGTCAAAGGGTTGACTTAATGAGAACGAGATAACCAAAGTCCTACACGTATGCTGTTGTTAAAGGATATGGAATAATCCTCAAGCGCATCACGGAAGCGTGAGCGTCGTATCGAATACAACGAAGAACGACTAGTCGCACTAGTTGTTCGGTGCAACGGAATTTAAAATTTTCATGAGATGAAACCACATGATCCAAGAACGATTCTCGGATCGTTTCATCTATAACCACAACAAATATAACACAATACCTCTTGAAGCATGGTTGATCAAGTCTCTACGAAAAGAGACCTCCTGTCTCAAGTCCGATCGTCAGAGAAGTAGCTTGCGAGCGCGGGGATGAGTCACGTTGTCCTCGCAATCCAACGAGTTGATCCAAGCATGGTGATCTTCTGATCTCGTCGTACGAGATCGAACGTCTCCTTCGTGAGTGCAGCACTCCAAGAAGACGGAGAACCGAAGAACGTCGAAGCGGCGACGCGGTGGCGTAGGCGACGACGATGATATCCTCTAGGGTTTTGGTGGACGGCCACCAAGTAGAGGGAGAGAGAGTTGGCGTGTGTGGAGAGAAAGAGAGAGAGAGAGAGGGATGTGCTTCCAAAAGCATATACACGAGAGCATGGTATGCCTCTCTATTTATAGGGCTTTAGGATCCATGGATCTCAATCAATGGGACATATAAAATCAGTGGATGAGATTGATTTATGTCAATCCAATGGTCAAGATTGTTGTTGGTAAAAACCAACAACTTATGATTTAATTTAGATCAAAAATATTTGACAAATCAAATATACATCAATCCTAAAATTAAATCAATCAAATAAGGAAGCAATGACATGGAGATTGCATCTCCCATGTCAACATGGTGGACGACCACCAATTCCAAGTAGGAATTCGTCGCCGTCCACATGTTTCCATGTGGAGGCAATCTCAAGAGATTTCATGAGATTGCATATCTCCATGTATTTCTCCTTTATTTAATCTCAACAACTTTTGTTGTGATTTATTCTCCAAAATAATTCATAATTAATTTTGAGAATATTGTAATCTTGCCATTGGAAAATTGTGAATCACATTCACAACTCAAAACAAAATATAATTTACATTTTCAATTAATTAAGCAATGTGTATCAAATACACATTAATAATTAATCGACAAATATAAATTATAATTAGCTCTCTCTAATACATTATAAATCACATTTATAATATATTATGAATAATTAGATATTACTATCCACATTATTCTTATCCATAATAATTAAATCACATTTAATTATATTGGATAATTCCACATACATTATGATAATTAAATCACATTTAATTATCAACTTCTTAATGCTTAGATCTTATGGAACTATTCTTGAACCCTTCAAGAATAATGCGATTTCTCCTCAGATACTTGGAGATAAGGACAGGGCGATTGTATTGTTCTACGTATAGTGACTTGGATATTGAGATCACATCTCAAATCTAGATCCCATGGACCCCTCATAGATGCTTGATTAAATCAAGGCCGTAAACCTAATCTTCTCATTACATCTGAATCTCATTCAGATTAATGTCCAATACATGGACTAAGATTAGGTTACTTCTCTACTAAGAGGAGTCACTAAAATCCAGACCTGTTTCATCACTCCCTCGGAATGGAAGCGTCATGGTTATACAATCGTTTATGATCAAGTCACCCTCAGGTATTCCCAATACCTGTACATCCTGCATACTGGAAGACTTATGATCATCTTGAAGATATAGATCACTTTTACACTGTCATCTTCATGGTTTGATCACTAAGTTTCTCAATCTTGGTCCTTGGGATTTGGTACATATCATATGCTTTCATAAAGCATATATCTTACCTTCAAATTCATGTCATGCTTCCAAAGCATGACGACCATGCATGGAATTTGATCAGTCCCAATACCTCATGAGTGAGCTCATGTCTCCCGGTTCACAAGTGAACCTGTATGATCCCTTTGATAGATCATATTACTCATATGCCCTTACATGCACACCAGCTCGCCGGTGTATAGACCTTGGTTAGGTCATCAACCTAATGGTCTGCCAAATGTACACACTCATACATATAGCAATACATCTGTCTCTGGTCAGAGGATGTTTGCCTATGATGTGACAGTATTCATCATATATCTTTGGTTATCTCGATCTCGTTAAGTCAACCCATTGACTCAACTAATCTGATACCTCCAACTCACTATTCCCATACAGAGGACCTGCATCAAGAGGTCGATCAGATATCAGCCTAATGAGAAAAGTATTTCCATCTCTTACTCAGGATGGAGATCATCACTTGACAATCATTTGATGATGCTTGATGAGTCCTCTATCTAACTCCTTAGATATTCATCCAAGCATCAGCCTCTATGATTCAATTAATGAATCAACAGCTGTATGATTATCAAGTTGGCCATGGTACATAACCCTTATTGCACAGAGGGACCTTATAGTGCATTCATTCATTCAATATCAGAAAGGGAGTGAAACATAATCAATAACTTTTATTGATAAATCATTTATTACAATAATATTTATTGCAAGAATGGTTCGCCTCGGGCTCACATTGCTAACAATCTCCCACTAGCCCTCAGAACCATTCTGGAACAATCCTTAAACCCATACTCATTACATGCTGGTCGAAAACCTTCTGTGTCAGAGGTTTGGTAAGAGGATCAACAACGTTGTCGGCAGAGGCCACCTTGGCGATGATGATGTCACCACGCTTTTGAATCTCTCGAATGATGTGGTATTTTCTTTCCACATGCTTGCTCTTCTGATGCTATCTGGGTTCCTTCTCCTGGGCAATGGCTCCCGTGTTATCACAGAGTAGCGGGATGGGAGTGTCAGAGGAAACTACGCCAAGCTCCAGGACGAACTTGCGCAACCACACCGCCTCCTTTGTAGCATCCGATGCGGCAATGTGCTTGGCTTCTGTTGTTGAATCTGTTGTAGTGTCCTGCTTCTTGCTTCTCCAGCTCACAGCACCACCATTCAACAGGAATACTAACCCTGATGTCGACTTTAGATCATCAATATCCGATTGGAAGTCAGAATCTGTATATCCCAAGACTTGGAGATCACCATCTCCATAGACCAAGATGTAATCTTGCGTCCGTCTCAGATATTTGAATATGTTCTTTACTGCATTCCAGTGTTGTTCTCCATAGTAGGATTGGTAACGACTTACCACTCCTACTGCTTGATAGATATCTGGCGTAGTACACATCATGGCATACATTAAGCTTCCTACAGCTGATGCATAAGGGCATCCAGCCATGGCTTTCTTTTCCTCAACAGTTTAAGGAGCTATTCCTTTAGACAGGTGGATACCATGTCTTAAGGGTAGGAATCCTTTTTTGGAACTATCCATACGGAATCGTTCAAGAATCTTCTTAATGTATCCATGTTGTGACAATCCCAATACCCTCTTCTCTCGGTTTCTGAACAACTTCAGACCCAAGATGTAAGAGGCTTCTCCAAAATCTTTCATCGCAAAGGTATGGGATAGCCAAATCTTCACACTAGTCATCATCCATGTATCATTCTCAATGATAAGGATGTCATCTACGTAAAGCACGATGAACACAATGGCGCTCCCACTAAGCTTCTTGTACACACAAGGTTCATCAGGATTCTGCACAAAATCATAACTCTTTATGGTTTCGTCAAATCTAATGTTCCAGCTACGAGAAGCTTGCTTGAGCTGTAGATGGATTTCTTCAGCTTGCATACTTTTCCATCCTCAGTTATGAAGCCCTGAGTTGTTCCATATAGATATCTTCCTCGAGGTATCCATTGAGGAAAGCCGCCTTGACGTCCATCTGCCAGATGTCATAGTCAAGATATGCAGCTATAGCTAGCAATGTCCTGATGGATTTAAGCATAGCTATAGGAGAGAATGTCTCATCATAGTCGATGCCTTCTCTCTGTGTGTAGCCCTTGGCTACGAGCCGTGCCTTGAAAGTCTCTACTTTCCCATCAGGTCCCCTCTTTCTCTTGAAGATCCATTTACACCCAATGGGTTTTAACCCTTTAGGTGGATCCTCTAGGGTCCATACACCATTCTTATGCATGGAGTCAATTTTTGACTTCATTGCTAGCATCCATCTATCCATGTCATGATCCGTGAGTGCTTCATCAAATGAAGTAGGATCATTGTCAGTCTCACTTGACACATGGAATCCATACCTTTCAGGTGGTGCAACCACCCTCGAACTCCTTCGAAGAGGTATGGGTCTTTCATCTTTATTTATCTCTTCAGTTTCTGGTTCAGGAAGCTCAGAATCCTCAGGAGATTCAATGAGTTCCTTTACTTCATATTTATCTTGACCTTTAAGGAAATCAATCTCCAGAAATCTTACATCTCTAGAAACAAAAACCTTTTGTGTCTCAGGGTCATAGAGTTGGTATCCAATACCATCTCTAACATACCCAATGAAGTAACACTCACGAGAGCGAGATTCTAGCTTACCTGCGTCCACGTTCTTTGCATGAACCAAGCAACCCCAAACCCTCAAGTGATTAACACTAGGTTTGGTTCCATACCAGAGCTCATGAGGAGTCTTAGGTACAGATTTGCTAGGAATCTTATTCAGGATATATATTGCAGTCTCTACTGCATATCCTCAAAAACTAAGTGGTAAATGTGCTTTGCTCATATTTGAACGAACCATATCCATGATGGTCCTATTGCGTCTTTCAGCAACACCATTAAGTTGGGGAGTTCCAGGAGGAGTAAGATTGGAGACAATTCCATTCTCTTTAAGATATTCCTTGAATTCATCTGAGAGGTACTCGCCACCCCGATCAGATCGAATCCGTTTAATCTTCCTATCGGTTTGGTTCTCAACCAAAGCCTTGAATTCTTTGAACTTTTCAAAGGTTTCAGATTTATGACGTAATAGGAAGACAAACCCATATCGCGAATGGTCATCAATAAACGTCAAGTAATATCGATATCCATTTCGAGTCGCGATACTGAAGGGACCGCATACATCAGTATGTATTAGGTCAATAATACCTTCGCATATTGTAATCTTGTTACGGAAAGGCAACCTGGTCATTTTACCTTGAATGCAATTCTTATAAGTAGGTAAAGATTAAACCTGTAGAAAATCTAAAGGTCCATCTTTTATTAATCTATTGATCCTATCAACAGATAAATGACCAAGCCTTTGATGCCAAATCTCATTCAAAATATTTTCATCCTCCCTGGATCTTTTAGGATTTCTATTAGTGGATGTAACATTCATAACACATTTATTAATGCACAATTCATAGAGTCCTCCAGAAGTCAAAATGCCATCCGTAATATATTTATCATAATGATTCATGACAAATTTATTACAGAATAGGAACGAATATCCACTTCTAACTAGCTTAGATACATATATTAAATTCCTTCTGGCTTCAGGTACATAAAGACACTCTTTAAGTACTAGGGCTCTTCCACTAGATAATGATAGTCTACAAGTCCCGACGGCGACTGCTGCAACACTTGCATCAGATCCCATTTGGATGACTATCTCCCCTTCTTCAAGTTTTCTAATTTCCTGAAACAAATGCAACAAATTGCATACATGAATACAAGCATCAGAATCAACAACCAAACTTCCTTCTCGTCCAATGAGAAAACTGGTTTCTATGATAAAAGTAGATTTCATACCTGCTGGGGCTTTACCTTTGTCGACCGATTTCTGGTAATCTGGGCAATTACGCCTCCAGTGCCCCGGCTTCTTGCAGTGGTGATAGACATCGGTTTTCTTTGACGCTGTTAGAGTGGATGCATTGGAAGATGAGCCAACACCTTGCCCCTTCTTCTTTCTCTTCTGGACCGGGCCCTTCTGAGAACCTTGCTTCCGACCGCGCTTCCCTCTGACCTGTGCAACCATTGCACTGCCAGCGTGACCATCTTTCTTCATTACGTCTTATGCAGACTTTAATGCAGCAAGAAGCCTAGCGTTTGTCAATTCCAGCTTGTTCATGTGGAATGAAACCACAAAGTTATTGAAAGACTTGGGCAATGATAGCAAAATGAAATCAGATTGCATGTCGGCATCCATGTTTGCCCCAAGAGTCTCCAACTCCGACAAGTATCCAAACATTTTGAGTATATGTTCACGGGCCGAAGTTCCTTCATGCATCTTGCAGCGAATGAGTTCTTTCATAACGTTGTACCGTTGGGTACGGTTAATGTCACCAAACATATCTTTCATATTCTGCATTATCTCCTGGAAAGTACTCATCTCCACATGTTGTTTCTGAAGAACATTGGAGAGAGAACCCAAGGTGTAGCATCTAGCCAAGACATGATCTTCATCATACTTGTCATTGCATGATTTATCTTCCTTTGATTTAGGGTTTTCATGCTTGTCTTCTGAGAGCACATAACTTATGCGCTCAGCTGAGAGAACAAGCTCCAAATTACGGATCCAATCCGAGTAATTCGGTCCGGTCAACTGGTTGACCTCCAGAAGCCTGCTTAGTGGGTTCATGGACTTCATTTTCTGAAATTAAGAATGCACTATATTAGAACATATAATCATATATTAAAATTTATGATATTTGATTAAGGTTTTTAAATCAAATTATTCTTGCATTGTCAACTTTGAAAGTTCATTCCCTTAATCACTTTCAAAGTAAGAGATATACTTACCGCTATCTCTCAAGCAAGAACTGGGATCTCCTCTTTATCTTTGTTACATCCTAATAATATGAGAATCTGCAACTCCAATAAAGAGAAGCAGGAACACATTCTGCCTTGCAAGTCCAACTTGCATTTCTCAATTCGGTCTTTAGTACCCGGGCCCACCACCCCTAAGGTGATGATGACCTGTCATTAATTGAACCAACCGTCAACATGAATAGAACTCGCTATGCGCAATCCAATATCGCCCCAATAATATGAGGATCCAATATTGGGTCACTACGCATACGGCCTTACTCTTTCGAGAAGCAAAGAGCCCGATCCAGATGCGCTTGCATATAGGAGCTATCACTTCGTACATGCATCTCCTATATACAATCCATGGCGACGGAAACCCTTCGCCTTGATGGGAGACCATGGATGTCACTTATGTGATCTTCCACCTCTTATTCAAATTTTAATTAATTATCATGAATCACATTCATATAATTAATTCTTCCAAGGGAATCAACAACTCTATTCATAATAGAGTATTTTAATTGGACATAATTAATTCAATCATATTAAATTAATTATCAATCCAATTCAATCAATCAAACTTGATTGTTTTACTTGAATATATATATAGTATTATTCTCAAAGTATGTATTCATTCGAATTTTAATAATTAGAAAATACATCTTGATTTCTTCGGTATTATCAAGTCCCTACCCGTTGTCATGGCCAGTACCGACGAGAGTGGGACGGACCACATACGTTGCAACCCGCTACCTCAGCATTCTCCGACTAAACACCATATCCACCTCGGGAAAGGATAATGCCAAATAGATCAATTTGTACTTGAGATGGTCATCGGTTCTTGAACCGAAATTATACCATATAGTAATAATCAAAACATTTTTTATTATAAGGAAATTTTCTAGACAAATTCCCAATCCTATTCAAGCAAGGAGTTTGATGGTGTGTTTCCAATTGTGATCTAGATCAAATCTAATCAATTTATTGGTTGAGGACAAGTCAATAAAGGAAATAATCATCTTCCAATATTTCTCAAATATTTTCCATAATTTTTTCTTGAAATTAACAATTAATTCATTAATTGACAATCACGTGGTTCTTGATTAGGACTGTAATTTCAGCAGTGACCCCTACTTACTAAAATTAACATATCTCAATCAATTTAAATCCAAATTAGACAAAATCAATTTTCAAAGATTGCTAATTTGATTTAGGACATAACCTATGATATTTCACGCATTTTGAGGCAGATCATAATAGTAATTAACTCATTAATCATGTTAAAATTTGCAGTTCCCGCAACAGTGCATGCATGTTCATTAAAATAACCATATCTCGAGCAAACGGAATCCAAATTATATAAACTCAGATCCTATGGTTTTCTTATTTAATGGGGAACAAAATCTAAGTGATTCATGTTTAAATAATTTAAACAGGGCCGAATTTATTCACTAAACAGAAGTACGAAAATCAAATGCGATAAAAACTTCCGCGATCTCTACGAATCCAAGTCGTCCTAGGTTTGCGGATCATATCCAAAACATTCGACCTAAGGATCTGATATCACTTGAAGGATATGGAATAATCCTCAAGCGCATCACGGAAGCGTGAGCATCGTATCGAATACGATGAAGAACGACTAGTCGCACTAGTTGTTCGGTGCAACAAAATTTAAAATTTTCATGTGATGAAACCACATGATCCAAGAATGATTTTCGGATCGTTTTATCTATAACCACAACAAGTAAAATGCAATACCTCTTGAAGCGTGGTTGATCAAGTCTCTACGAAAAGAGACCTCCTGTCTCAAGTCTGATCGTCAGAGAAGTAGCTTGCGAGCGCGGGGATGAGTCGTGTTGTGCTCGCAATCCAACGAGTTGATCCAAGCACGGTGATCTCCTGATCTCGTCGTAAGAGATCGAAAGTCTCCTTCGTGAGTGCAGCACTCCAAGAAGACGGAGAACCGAAGAACGTCAAAGCGGCGGCGTGGTGGCGTAGGCGACGACGATGATCTCCTCTAGGGTTTTGGTGGACGACCACCAAGTAGAGGGAGAGAGAGTTGGCGTGTGTGGAGAGAAAGAGAGAGAGAGAGAGATGTGCTTCCAAAAGCATGTACAAGAGAGCATGGTATGCCTCTCTATTTATAGGATTTTAGGATCCATGAATCTCAATCCATGGGACATATAAAATCAATGAATGAGATTGATTTATGTCAATCCAATGGTCAAGATTGTTGCTGGTAAAAACCAACAACATATGATTTAATTTAGATCAAATATATTTGACAAATAAAATATACATCAATCCTAAAATAAAATCAATCAAATAAGGAAGCAATGACATGGAGATTGCATCTCCCATGTCAACATGGTGGACGGCCACCAATTCCAAGTAGGAATTGGTAGCCGTCCACATGTTTCCATGTGGAGGTAATCTCATGAGATTTCATGAGATTTCATATCTCCATGCATTTCTCCTTTATTTAATCTCAACAACTTTTGTTGTGATTTATTCTCCAAAATAATTCATAATTAATTTTGAGAATATTGCAATCTTGCCACTGGAAAATTGTGAATCACATTCACAACCCAAAACAAAATATAATTTACATTTTCAATTAACTAAACAATGTGTATCAAATACACATTAATAATTAATCAACAAATATAAATTATAATTAGCTCTCTCTAATACATTATAAATCACATTTATAATATATTATGAATAATTGGATATTACTATCCACATTATTCTTATCCATAATAATTAAATCACATTTAATTATATTGGATAATTCCACATACATTATGATAATTAAATCACATTTAATATCAACTTCTTAATGCTTATATCTTATGGAACTATTCTTGAACCCTTCAAGAATAATGCGATTTCTCCTCAGATACTTGGAGATAAGGACAATACGATTGTATTGTTCCACGTATAGTGACTTGGATATTGAGATCACATCTCAAATCCAGATCCCATGGACCTCTCATAGATGCTTGATTAAATCAAGGCCGTAAACCTAATCTTCTTATTGCATTTGAATTTCATTCAGATCAATGTCCAATAGACGGACTAAGATTATGTTACTTCTTTACTGAAAGGAGTCACTAAAATCCAGACCTGTTTCATCACTCCCTCGGAATGGAAGCGTCATGGTTATACAATAATTTATAATCAAATCACCCTAAGGTATTCCCAATACCTGTACTCCTGCATACTGGAAGACTTATGATCATCTTGAAGATATAGATCACTTTTACACTGTCATCTTCATGGGTTGATCACTAAGTTTCTCAATCTTGGACCTTAGGATTTTGTACAGATCATATGCTTTCATAAAGCATATATCTTACCCTCAAATTCATGTCATGCTTCCAAAGCATGACGACCATGCATGGAATTTGATCAATCCCAATACCTCACGAGTGAGCTCATGTCTCCCGGTTCACAAGTTAACATGTATGATCCTTTTGAGAGATCATATTACTCATATGCCCTTACATGCACACCAGCTCGCCGGTATATAGACCTTGGTTAGGTCATCAACCTAATGGTCTGCCAAATGTACACACTCAGACCTATAGCAATACATCTATCTCTGGTCAGAGGTGTTTGCCTATGATGTGACAGTATTCATCATAGGTCTTTGGTTATCTCGATCTCGTTAAGTCAACCCATTGACTCAACTAATCCGATACCTCTGAATCACTATTCCCATGCAAAGGACCTGCATCAAGAGGTCGATCAGATATCAGCCTAATGAGAAAAGGATTTCCATCTCCTACTCAGGCTGGAGATCATCACTTGACAATCATTTGATGATACTTGATGAGTCCTCTATCTAACTCCTTAGATATTCATCCAAGTATCAGCCTCCGTGATTCAATTAATGAATCAACAGTTGTATGATTATCAAGTTGGCCATGTTACATAACCCTTATTGTACAGAGGGACCTTATAGTGCATTCATTCATTCAATATCAGGAAGGGAGTGAAACATAATCAATAACGTTTATTGATAAATCATTTATTACAATAACATTTACTGCAGGAATGGTTCGCCTCGGGCTCACATTGCTAACAGTCGCGATATAGGCACACATCCTCTTACCGGAGATAGATGTATTGCTATATGTCTGAGTATGTACATTTGGTAAACCAATAGGTTGATGACCTAACCAAGGTCTACACACCGGTGAGCTGGTGTGCATATAAGGACATTTGAGTATTACGATCTCTCAAAGGGATCATACAGGTTCACATGTGTACTGGAAGACATGATCTCACTCATGAGGTATTGGGATTGATCAAATTCCATGCATGGTCGTCATGCTTTGGAAGTATGACAAGAATTTGAAGGTATGATATAAGCTTTGAGAAAACATATGATCGATACCAATTCCCAATAACCAAGATTGAGAAATTTGGTGATCAAACCCTGAAGATGACCGTGTAAAATTGATCTATATCTTAGGGATGATCATAGGTCTTCCAATATGCGGGATGTACATGTATTAGGAGTACCTGAGGGTGATGTGATCAACAATCGATTGTATAACCATGACGCATCCATTCCGAGGGAGTGATGAAACAGGTCTGGATTTTAGTGACTCCTCTCAGTAGAGAAGCAATCTGATCTTGGTCTAATTGTTGGACATTGATCTGAATGAGATTCAGATGCAATAAGAAGATTAGATTTGCGTCCTTGATTAAATCAAGCATCTCTGGGAGGTCCATGAGATCTGGATTTGAGATGTGATCTCAATATCCAAGTCACTATACGTGGTACAATACAATCGCCCTGTCCTTATCTCCAGGTATCTGCGGAGAATACGCATTGTTCTTGAAAGAGTTCAAGAATAATTCCAAAGTTGAATTATATCTAAGCATTGAGATATGGATAATTAAATGTGATTTAATTATCATGAATTATATGAATTCGATTCACATTATCTGAATGCATGAGAATGAGTATCCAATGTAATTAAATGTGATTTAATTAATGTGGATATGGATAATGTGGATAGCACTATCCAATTATCTATCTATATTATAAATAGGATTTATAATATACATTAAAGAGAGACTTGTGTGATTTATATTTGTTGATTAATTGTTAATGTGAATGGGATTCACATTGAATAATTAATTGAAAATATAATTACATTTAGTTTTGGGTTGTGAATAAGATTCACAATTTTTCAATTGCTTGATTGATATTTTCCAAAAGATAATTTGGAATTTTTTTTTGAGAAACTTATTTTCGACAAGAGTTGTAGGAGATATCATGAGATAATGAGATCTCATAATATATTAAGGAGATAGACCAAGTCCTATCTAACAAGAGAGGACGGCTACAACTCTCTTTGAGGAGTAGAGTAGCCGTCCCCCCCTTTTAGGAGAGGACCATGGTCTTCTCATTATCCCATCTCTAGTGAAATGTGATTTAATTTGAGATTAATTATATTGATTTATCAATGTTAATTAATTTGAATTGAATCACTTGTTGTTGTGTTTTACCAACAATATCCTAGCCGTTGAAAGGAACACAAATCAATCTCATCCATTGATTGTGTGTTGTCCATGGATTGGGATCCATGGACTCCCAAAACCCTATATAAGAAGAGGCATGCCTTGCTCTTCGAGTGACACCGACTTGACGAAGTCTCTCTATTCTCTCTCTCTCTCATTCTGGCGCGCCCTCTTCTCCTTCTCTTTTGGGTGGCCGTCCACCCTACTCCAGAAGGAAGAAGGCCCTCATCTTCAGCCTACGTTGCTTTGAAGACTCTCGGTGCTCCATCTTCTTTGGTGCTTCTTACTCGTGAAGAAGATACACGATCTTGTGTGACGAGGTCAGGAGTTCCCTTGCCTGGACAACTACTTGGATTGCTAGGATCATACGACTCATCCCCGTGCTCGCAAGCGTCTTCTCCGAAGATCAAACTTGAGATAGGAGGTCTCTTTTCGTAGAGACTCGATCAACCACGCTACAAGAGGTATTCCTTTATACTTAATGTAGTTCTAGATGAAACGATCTGAGAACTGTTCTTGGATCATATGGTTTCATCGCATGAAATTTTTTTAAATTCCGCTGCATAGAACAACTAGTCCAACTAGTCGTTCTTCGTCGTATTCGATACGATGCTCACGCTTCCATAATGCGCTTAAGGATCCTCCTGTATCCTTCATTTGATGCTTTTGCTTCTGAGTCATCATGGTCATCAATTCCTGCATTTGTTGCTGCATGTTCATAGCCATATCGTGGGTTGACGAAGAGTCACGATCTCCGTTCACCTCATTCCCACGACGAGGGAACATCTGAAATGATGACATTTGAAATTTACGGTAAAATATTTATATTTTCTAAAACTAATGGAAATAAGTTTGATTTTGTTGGATATCTTTTGTCCAAAGGATCTCTTACTCTGATACCATTTGTAACGAACCCGATCGTCCGAGAATGATGCGGAAGTGGGAAACTCAACGGACATCTCAGGATTGTTACTCATGGCGTCAATCATAAAATAAAAGAGGAGTAAAGAATCAACTTTAAAAAAACTTTTCCTTAATAATGAGGACAATGGTCCAAGAGCTCCCTAAATAAAACAAAAGATAAATAAATTAGATGAAATCGTATCTACGATTTCCTTATTCCAATGGGAATAAAGACATCCTTCCAAACCGATCCTACAGCAGTCCCGTACCGATTCTACTTCTTGAAGACGGCGAAGTCTCCCTTGAGCCGTGAATAACTTAATCTTCACGTTCCCCTGAAAAAGAGTAACAATATATGTTATGAGCTTAACGCTCAGTATGTGCCGAGTTGAGGTCAAGCCGGCTAACGTAGAAATCAAGTCACAACTAATTATTCCATCAATAAAGACTTATAATTTTTATTCTACACCTTTGCCATGTTGCATAAAATAATTGTCATGACACATATAAAAACATCATATGAATCATTACTTAACTCATTTATGCATACGAAGTATATTTCTTTCATATACATGCATTGCATACCATACTTGCATAAATAACCTTAAGTTTTGTCATATTTGCATGTATGTTGTAATATTAATATAAATTGCACATATGCACTTAATAATAACATAATTGCACATATACCCTTAACATTACCATAAATTGCTCATATGCACTTAACAATAACATATTGCACACGTACCCTTAATATTATCATAAATTACACATATGCACTTAACAATAATTTGCACATGTACCCTTATCATTACCATAAATTGCACATATGCACTTAACATTAACATACTTGCACATGTACCCTTAACATTACCATAACTTGCACATATGCACTTAACATTAACATACTTGCACACATTTCCATAATATTTTCCATGTTTAGAGTTGTCTTGATTGTTGGTTCTTAGATAGTTTTGATGGCTTTGATGGTTTACCACTGGCACAAGCGGTCCATAACAAAATATAACATGACAGTGTAGCTACAACTGAAGAGGACTTATCGTTGGCCCTTTTAGGCCCTTACGATCCCTTAGTTTGAGTCGATGCCAAATCTTAGTATTATATTATTTTAATAGCCGTGAATTTGAGCACAATTATGTATGCGAATAATGCTCACATCAATTTACCATAATCTGTTACCTTTGGCCTAACTGCACTTTATGCGTACCAAGAAAATTATGAATTATCTATATCTTAATTGGCTACCATGGATTATTCATAGAGGAAAAAATCCTAGCCTACTCATCTACTAATTATATAATAACTTAATTAATATAATCTATAATTACATCTATTGCTTAGGATTCTATTTTTTTCTTTTCCATTCAAGGACTCTATGCATATAAATTCCAAAATCGACTTATCTCAAAAAGGAGAAAAGGAAAAGTCTAACAGACATCCGCCCAAGAAAAGTACTCGCTCATGCTTAGCGTGTATATACATCTCATTTGCATGGGTATTCCATTTGTTTTTGAAATAAAAAACCATTATGTTGTGAGACTTATATTTTTAGATGAAGTGCCTAATTAGCCATACATGTTGGACATGTGAGCCCACGGCGAGCCATTATGCAATAAATGTTATTGTAAATATCATTCCCTGATCTGAAATGAAGAATAAATAATTTACATAAAAGGTCCCTTAGTACAATTAGGGTTATGTACCATGGCCATCTTGATGATCATACAGCTGTTGATTCAAGTATTGAATCATAGAGGCTGGTGCTTGGATGAATATCTAAAGAGTTAGATCGAGGACTCATCAAGCACCGTCTAATGATTATTAAGAGATGATCTCCAGCCTGAGAAGGAGATGGCAATCCTTTCTCTAAAGACTGATATCTAACTGGCCTCTTGATGCAGGTCCTCTGCATAGGAATAGAGATTCGGAGGTGTTAGATAAGTTAGGTCAAATAGTTGACTTAACGAGATCGAGATAACCAAAATCCTATATCGTATGCTGTCATGATATAGGCACACATCCTCTGACCGTAGACAGATGTGTTACTATATGTCTGAGTATGTACATTTGGCAGACCAATAGGTTGATGACCTAATCAAGGTCTATACACCGGCGCGGTGGTGTGCATATAAGGGCATATGAGTGATACGATCTCTCAAAGGGATCATACAGGTTCATTACTGAACCGGAAGATATGAGCTCACTCATGAGATGTTGGGAAGATCAAATTCCGTGCACGGTCGTCTTGCTTTCGAAGCTTGACTGAATTTGTAGGTTTGATATATACTTTTGGAAAGTATATGATCAAGACCTAGGTATGATATATACTTTTGAAAAGTATATGATCGATACCAACTCCCAATGATCAAAATGAGAAACTTACTGATAAAACCCTAAAGTAGATAGTATAAACTTGATCTAATACTTCGGGTTTATTCTGAGTCTTCCAGTATGTAGGATGTACAGGTATTGGGAATACCTGAGGGTGATGTGATCATAAACGATTGTATAAACATGTCGCTTCCATTCCTAGGGAGTGATGAAACGGGTCTGGATTTTAGTGACTCCTCTCAGTAGAGAAATAATCTGATCTTAGTCCAATTATTGGATATTGATCTGAATGTGATTCAGATGCAATGAGAAGATTAGATTTGCGATCTTGATTTAATCAAGCATCTATGGGAGACCCGAGATCTGGATTTGAGATGTAATCTCAATATCTAAGTCACTATACGTGGAACAATACAATCGTCCTGTCCTTATCTCCAAGTATTCCGGAGAAAGCGCATTATCCTTGAAAGAGTTCATGGATAATTCTATTGTTGATATATGTATCCGAGCATTGAGAAAATGGATAATTAAATGTGATCTAATTATCATGAATAATATGAATTTGATTCATATTATAAGGAAAGTTATCTTAGATAATTAAATGTGATTTGATTATCAAAGATGTGAATAATGTGAATGTGATTCATATTATTTAGGCACATGAGAATAAGTTATCCAATATAATTAAATGTGATTTAATTATTATGGGTAAGAATAATTTAGATAGTAATATCCAATTAGTCATAATATATTATAAATGCGATTTATAATGTATTGGAGAGAGCTAATTATAGTTTATATTTGTTGATTAATTATTAATGTGTATTGGATACACATTGTCTAATTAATTGAAAATGTAAATTATATTTTGGGTTGTGAATGTGATTCACAAATTTTCCAATGTCAAGATTGCAATATTCTCAAAATTAATTATGAATTATTTTTGGTGAACAAATCTCAACAAAAGTTGTTGGAAATAAATAATGAGAGGGATTTCCACGGAGATATGCAATCTCATGAAATCTCATGAGATTGCCTCCATGAGAAATCAAGTGGGCATCACCCAATTCCTTATTGGAATGGGTGGCCGTCCACATGGAAAGTATATGGAGATGTGATCTCCATATACATTCTCTCCTTATTTGATTGGTGTAATTTATGATTGATTTATATTTGATTTTGTCAAATATATTTTATCTAAATTAAATTACAAGTTGTTGTCTTTTACCAACAACAATCTTGACCACTGGATTGACATAAATCAATCTCATCCATTGATTTTATATGTCCCATAGATTGAGATCCATGGATCCTAAAACCCTATAAATAGAGAGGCATACCATGCTCTCTTGGGCTATGCAATATTGGAGCAAACTCTCTCTCTCTCTCTCTCTCTCTCTTTCTCTCTACATGCCATCTCTCTTCCTCTCATGGTCGTCCACTATGGATGCCCTAGAGAGGTTCTCCATCGCCGCAGCATCGTCGTTATGTTGTCCGATCGTCTGCTCGTGGATCTCCATCTCCTCCAGTGTGCCTCGCTCGTGAAGAAGACGTCGGGAAGAAGTGATGTGCCACACCCACACTTCGTGAGTTTAGGTATGGCACTGTCACTGGGAAGAAGTGATGTACCATGTCGCAACGAGGACGTTGCGAATATAAGTGGGGGAGGTTGTAAAACCCCAAAATGGTCCCACACCGTGGAAACATGAAATTTCCGTGTGGGATAAAAAGTGAGGAGATTACTACCGAACAACCCGGCTTGAGCATTTTGGGGGTGGTTAATCGGGTCCGTATGGGCCCAATCCCAAGAGGTTGTCAGGGCCAGTAATCGTCTGATAACGGACCGGGGACATAAGCCCGGGACGTTACAAATGGTATCAGAGCCAAATTCCCTCTGAAGTGGAAAGGGCTACCCGAGAGGTGGAGCCGCCCCTACAAAGAGGTTGGAGGAAATGGCTACCCGGAGCGTGCAACCGTCACTATCATTGGGAATAAGTGATGGGCCATGTCGCAACGAGGACGTTGCGAATATAAGTGGGGGAGGTTGTAACACCCTAACCCCAAACATAGTGCCATACCTATAACTCACGAAGTGTGGGTATGGTATATAAGTGGTGGGGATTACTACTTGACAACTTGGGCTTAAGCATTTTGGGTGGTTGTCAACGGGTCCATCTGGGCTCGAACCCAATAAGTTGTCAGGACCAGTTTTCCTCGATAACGGACCGGGGACCTAAGCCCGGGACATTACAAATATAAAATTATTTAAAATAATAAGTGAATAAGAAATTGTGTAAATACTTTAAAATTGTGCATACTTTTTTTCTTTTAGTAAAAAATGACACACTGAAAATATGAAAAAATTAAAATTATGAAGAAAAAAACACAAAGCATGTGAACTTATTGAGAAAATAATATGCATAAACGAACATAACAAGAACATAAGTCATGAAGATATGTTGAACGCCAAGCCACTTGGTTCAGAGTTAACTCCAACTTCAAGTTATGTCACTCTTACTTAAGAGTGACTTAGGACTTAGATATTAAGAGCATGTGGGATTTAAATATGTGTGTTATATTTCATGCGGAACCTCTTAACTTGATTATAAAATGGCCAGCTTTGCAAGCATTGGTTACGAGTCAAACAGCTTTGCAAGCATTGGTTACGAGTCAAAGTGCTGCTTAAGGAATAAGGACTAAAGATATAAGGGTGTGTTTGGACAGTGGGTTTATGTGGGTTAAACTGATTGCAGGTAACCCATTTTTGGGTTTTGATGTTTGGATAGAGGGTTAAACTTGGGGTGGGTTAGAAGTGTGTTTATTGTGATATGATTGTATTGATGTTTGAAAAAATGAGTAGTTATTGTGATGTGATTGTATTGGAGTTTGAAAAAGTGATGGTATAATATATTATTTTTTGATGGAATAGATGGAATAAAATTAATTTATTTAATATTTTAAAAAAGGGAAAATATGGGACCCACTTGGAAAGAGAAAGAATGAGACCCCTACCCGAACGGCACCTAAGGGTTTGAAACGAGAACGATTCTAAAGATACTCAAGGATGGGAAGAAGTTCGGATCACCTTACGAAACCTATTTTTGAGCATATATCTTGTATGGGGCAAGGATCGCTTACTATCCTGGAAAAAAATTTGTGTGCCACGCACGAGTTCTGAACCTATAAAGCTGTGTGGATCACAATGCGCCAACTTGGTAAGAACTAAGGAGCTAACTACTACAATAAAAGGAAAGTGCTACCAATTATTTTGCACCTTCAAATTCTATAAATAAATTTTAAAAAGAGTTTATAAAAGATCATCGATGCAAAAAGCTCTCAACCATTTGAATGCCCACTTGGACCGCTGAAAGCGATACGTAATAGTGTCCATTTCTCTTCAATTGAATACGGGTCGTGCTAACATGGAAAATGGGTCACATACCTGAAAGCAAAAACATGTTTATGGAAAGGTTACAAAATAACTCACGAAAGGTGTACCCTTGTGTACTCCCATAAAAAACAAGTGTTCGATGATCAAGACCCCTTGACATATGTGAAAGATCCGAGTTAAAACTTATTTCATAATGCAACATGTAGGGCACAATATAGAACATTTGCATGGTGAGAGGAAGAACACAATCCTACCCATCCATACTTGACCTTTCATGATCACATCTTCTTAAGTCTGACAACTAAGAAGATAATGTATGGAGTTGAAGCTGACTTTGAAACTATAGTTAAAGACATGTTCTCAAATCGAACTTCACATACTCGGACCTTGGGAGAAACATCGATTGTACATTGATTGATGCAATACGTGGTAAATGTCATAAAAATCATGTATAAGTACACATAAAGAGTACATAATCACAAAGATTGTCGATTTTCCTTCCGCCAAATGTTGATTATGACCCCACATTGTAGAATGCATGGGTCAAGAGACCTATTCAACATGTCTTGACCAAACTATCTCATAAACTATCATGATTTTGCCCAATATTTTTCCGCTTTTTCTAGTTAACCTTTCTTCAAGTGAGTTTTTGTTAAAGGACTGACAAAGTTTAAATATAGTACTCAAATTTTGATCCAAATTCCTTGACACACATCATATAAAATGCCCTTATCATGTAAAGAGGGTTGTCAATCTAAAAATAATAAAACAAAAAAAAAACCAAGAAAGTAATATCCAACTTGTGCATATATATATATATATAGAGAGAGAGAGAGAGAGGAGTGATCCTATGAGAGCAAAAAGTTGTGAGAGCATGAGAGGAATGATTCTGGACCACATGATTCTGTTTTCTCTCTCCTGATCTTCTCTCTCCTGAGTGAATCATGTGGTCCAGAATCACCCATCTCATGCTCTCACAATTTTTTGCTCTCATAGGACCACTCCTCTATATATATATCATTGAACAAGTGGAAAATATTCCTGATTTTATATAGAGCTTAAATAAACTATAAATAAAGTGATTCCTTTTGCAATTTCTCATTCAAAATTAGGGTGGGCTCTATATGGGTCCACCCATATAACCCAACCGAATCGTTGAAAATGAATCAAAATGATTTGGATCATTTGAGTTTTGGGTCGGGTTGGACACAAACCATATTCCTTCAATGGGTATTGGGTTGATTGGCGAGTCTAATGTCTTCCACCACCCACCCAAATAACCCAAACTATTTCTTTGGATGAGATGAAAAAAGGTTTAATCCCGCCCAACCCAACTGATATATATACTTAATATATAATATCAAGAATTCTAAACTCTTATATATTTCTAATGTACAACTCGGATTCTCCAATCCGAGCTATCAACTTGTTAACAACATCGTCTCACTAAACATTATTTCAGTTGTTATTTTGTGTTGTACTCGATGTATTTTTCTCTATCATCCTTAATATGATCATTGCATACTATAAAAAGCTGAGAGCATGCCTTAATAACACACAACTATGCTCCAATCCCTATCCTCTTAAGATGACATAAATTATTCTTAAAAATCCCATAATCTTAACTGAACAACTCCATATCAACTTGAACATATCCCAAACTTCTTCATCCATCTTGAATATATTCGTCCAACCTTCTTCTCTATTGAGCTTAATACATTCTTACTTTGACATCTTTTTCATACATCAATGATCCCATTATTACTCGACCTTCAATTAACAAGATTTTTCATATGGGTAATTTGGTTTTCACCCAACCCAATCGACCCAAACCAATCACCCAAACATCTCAACCCGATCTAATTTGGTTGGCTGATGGATGTCAATTTTGCAACCCAAATCGAATAACCCGTACCACCCAAATTATAAAATACCCACCCCTTAAAAATGTAAAAAAATACAATAATAATTCAAAAATCAAATAACATGTGCACATAAAGGAATCCTGAACCCTGGTTGACACTATGTCAAACTTCAAAAACTTGTATTCATAACACACGAGCTCCAAGTCAAATACACTTACTTTTGAAGTTCTTCACTAAAAACATTATGCATTTTAAATATATTCACGTGGTAATGTGCAAGGCAGGTTTTTGGGACCTTATTATATTATACAAAGTGTACATTTTACTTTATAAATTTATACAATGTACATTTACCATCCTTTTTATTTGTTTTTACTTTTGTATATAATTTAATCTATTATACTTCACTAAACATATAAAAACCACAAAATATCGAGGATAAACAAGAAATAAAAATAAAATGACTTGAATTAAAGTATTTATAAATCCCTTACTTATTTTCTATCTTATATATACGTTACCAGTACAATAAACTAAAATTACATTTAACTGTCTCTCTCATATGTACATGTACGTTAATTAAATATATGTACATGTATGTTAATTAAATATATGTACATGTATAGTATATTTATCCTCGAAAAAAAATTGTCTCTCTCATAATTGGATGAATTACAACTTAAGCCCATGTACAAAGTTGTAAAGAATAAATCTCTAAATGTTTACATTTTTGCATATTTTTTAAATTAATCCATTTTATATTTTCAATCTACTATAGAAGGTTTTCTAGGTTGAGGAATTATGCAGGGGCACCATGTGACGCTACCACATGCATCCTCAACATCCGTCTTCCCTCTCTCTCATGATCTTTAACCAATCGAGCGGCCATTTTTTAATACCCCGCCCCTGGAGCTACCAAAACTGACGAGACAGGAGCATCGGACATACATTCCAAATGCGTCTATGATGTATGATACTCAACAAACTAACTTATACATATTAGATTAGCATTTTATACAACAACTTGAGAAAAATATGAAATGAAAAGCAAACGGCCACATTCATTGTTCATTGACCATATACATCAAGTCCATGTCCACAAAATGAGATACAACATATAGCTATAAAATGTAATGTAAAAACTCTTAAGTTATCTCACTACAATGTCTCTCAAAGCAATAGGAAACAATGCATAAGCAAATAAAAATTTACTCTAAGTAAAGCGTACCATGTACGATGCAAGTATGATGTAGAAAGTCCAATCTCCTCATAAGTCGGTACTGTTGCATTTGTTGCTCAGCTAGACCTGTTGGATCCACACAAGGGTAACGTTATAAGCAATTGTCCAATAACGAGATAAACACTAATCACTAATGCAAGGGTGAGCAAGACATGTATACTCAACTCTATATGGTGGCATATGCATATACTATAAATAATGAATTGCATCAAGTTATTCTAATTTACATGGGACTACATGTTCACTGATTTATAAATATAATCATCATTTGAGGACTACGCATTGATCTTGATATTCTCACCCGTTGGTTAGAGTCTACTACGGTATACAAATACAATTATTGACATCCGATCATCAATCATTTCTCATAAACAAGCACGTGTAAGTACAAAGCTCGTGGGCTTCTGCTACGGGGGAAATTGGTAGTCATCTTGAGTAAATCCTCAAGAACCTCTGTTCAATTAGAACATGAAAGGATCATAATCTCAATTTCTCTAACTTAAACCCACATCCGGAAATACCTCTCACAATAGTAATATTCGAAGAAAAATTCGATACAATCACATCAAATTCTAAATCAAATCTTAATATCGTGTATAAGTGTAAAATCAAGAATGCCGACCGTGCCACCTGCCTACTCCGTCGAGCGACCCCGGATACAACCGGTATTAGGTGCAACGTTTTTCAACTCGTCCGTTGACGTCCAAGGTTTAAAAAAATGGATTGGAAGTTGAACCAATCAGTTTTCAATTTAGTCCAATCGGGTTGGACGTCAAATCGATTGGACCGGTGATGATGTCAGCATGATGTCATCATTCCTATCGACTCGAAAAAAATTAAACCGGGCTTAATTTACTGGTCTGACCGATCGAACCGATTTTTCGAACTGATAAAGCTGGATCCATATATGTCAGTATATATTTATATATCAATGAAATAATTATTTAAAATATCAAATCTTTCAATAGAATACATGATTGTCTATTTCGAGTAAAAC
The DNA here is from genome assembly GCA_037367405.1 of Ottelia alismoides. NCBI lineage: Eukaryota > Viridiplantae > Streptophyta > Magnoliopsida > Alismatales > Hydrocharitaceae > Ottelia > Ottelia alismoides. The sequence continues at coordinate 204,741 of JAZKJV010010643.1, forward strand.
ACGACAAAAGTCAGTCATATTTTCTAGTATCATTTATGAATACAATATCACAATCCTTTATTTATAGTTGATTCTAGAAAATTACTCTAAAAAATAGTGACATATTACAAAAAAAGATGAAATTGATATTGCAGAAGTTAAGAAGGGTACAAGTGATAAACACCCTATTATTTTATTATTTAAATCTTTATTTTTTGAAAATTTACCAAACTATCAAAACTGGGTCAATCCGGGTCAACTCGATCTGACCACCAGGGTCAACCCGGTCTGACCACCGATCGGATCCGGTTTTTTATTTTTCTTTTTTTAAAAATCAATTACATGAAACTGGTCGAACCGAGCAGGTTGAGGCCGGTTCCCGGTTAGACCGGTCGATCCGATCTGATTTTTTAAACCCTGGTTGACGTTGCAGCCTTCTTAGGCATCTACCCGAGTCCCAAGGGTGCATGCTCAAGCCCTTGCGACATCTAACTCCATCTACCCGTTCACTGTTATACACCAATATCTCACCCACATAGCGCACTATAATAACAATATAAAAGCCATTTCAATATGCTTGATAATCATCTAAAAATTTTAATTGGCTTGTACCGGCCAATGTCGTATGTATTCACGACTCAGCCTTAACTTTTCCACATTAGTAGGGGAACTAATGCTAACTATTAAACGACACGTTGTTACTCTACACTTGATCACAAGATATCCCAGAGAAAGAAAATGTAAGTGGAGATAATTACATCTAAAAGAGGTTTTTTCCTACAATGAACATTTAAACAAAAATTCAATGATGGAATCACATACATAAGTTTACAATGTTTTATCATGTAAGGTATAACACCGCTACTTCTGATTACATTCATTGGATGCATATTACAAGTAAATGGAATATTGGGAATTTGTGATATGAGACGTTTGTAATATTTATATACGACTAATATGTGATAATCATCCGCTGGACAGTGAGGTGCGTGATTATTAGGATAAAACCATTAAGATAAGGCAACCCAAATTCTTAAGATTCTATGGTAATATGTGGAAGGGGTCATCATGTTACAATTCAAAATTTACTTCTAAAACAAATAAGATAATATACTACATTTATACAGGAGCTAGTAACGTGTTCATCAATTAGTACGTATCCCTTATTAGTCCAAAACCAACTTTGATATCACACGTAACTATCACAGAAAATCAAGGTTGTTAAATTAAAGTCCATGCAATTATATTTATCCTCCACTGATATTGGTCGTTGTAGACATTGAATGGAAGCTGCATCGATCGCCTTTCATTACTGAGCAGCTCAAACTTTAATATGTAATTATCTGTAAATCATAACGTCGTTGTTAAATACATATTTAAGATTCAACTTTTCATGGGCTCTCTCTCTCTGTGTGTCCTTTTTTTAAACCCTTAACGTGGACAAGGGTTGTTAATCCTCTAGATATCATCTCCAGAATCCACCACTCGAAAATTATTACTTGACATGGAAACCAATTTCGCATGTAATGCACTTAACGTGGGTTTTCAATCATGAATGGGCAAAGAAACAAACCCGAATACTTATATGCATGTTCATCACTCACGCAAGATGCATAGGACTAAAAACATCAATATTAAATGATTGAAAGTTATCACTCACTAACGTATCTAGTGATAGAGAAGCTTAAAAGTTCTTGATTAAATGGATCTAGAATTTGTCATAACCCATTATCTAAATTTCGATCATTGGCTCTGTCCAATTATATTATTCCTGTCTCACATGAGGAAAATGCAAATTAAGCAATATGGTCCCTCCAATTCTCCCATTATCGGATGCTAATCTTTTTTGGGGTTTCATTTTCCTTTAACATTGCAACATGCAACCGTTGTCCACATAATGCTATTATTAAAAGTTGAAAATCATTATTGTCTTGCAAACTTGCGTCAATGACATGCACATAAACCAACTATTTTAGTGAATCGACTATTTTCACCGTTGGGAGAAACCCCCCTCCCCCAACAAACTTTCAAATCGAGTTGTCCTGACTGTGGGGTTCCTTTATCTGCACAACACTAGATGATAATTTTAAAAAATGTGCTAAAATTTCTTAAATTTGTTCGATGCAAAATTTGACTTTTGAATGTTGTGGTATTATGATTAATGGTGGTATTTAATTTGATTTATGTTGAATTAATCATGATAAGTCTGGTATCGAAATTTATAAATTCCTACGTTGTGTTATCTATACATATCTGTACTGCAATTTAGGATATTAATTGCAGTTGCACTAGCATATATGAGATTATATCTGAAATAATATTTTACGTGATATGCAATAATTTCAGTAACAAAATGTGTATGTTGACATTAATAATAAAATAAATCATATAATAGTAATATTATTCGTATTGACTTGAAGCATACATATGCTTGTATTGATAATTTTGTTAGTATTGTCAACTAATCATTATATATACTTCTCTTTGACTCTATCCATCTTTTCGTAAATAATGTAACTCAATAGCAATAGATTTTACTCACCCCTGCAACACCTCGTCACACATTTGTCTATAGCCATGTCCTCGTACTTGGTGTCCTAGCTCACTCAGGAGACCTCCCCCAAAACCAACTACCATGCCATTGCAGAACTCCCAACCACATTTAGCTTAGCTCAAGGTTCATGTGACAAAGGGACTTGTCTAATCATGTTAGGTCCACCATGAGAAAAGATCCTTTTGCGTGTTGATCAAACCACTTATCATGCTTGTCGGAGATCTCTTGAGTAGAAAAAGACCCCGTCTTCTTGCCAATGTTGAGGCTACTATGTGGATCTAATCAAAGCTTCATTCCCCATACGACCCATCTACCAACACTCCATGATTTCTTCACAAGTACATCCCCTTGTGCTCGTTCTCTTACCCTCATTTTATTTGCATTTCCATTCATATCCTATCCCTCAACATTAAACCTCGGGTTCTAGTCTCGAATTCAAGTAATCGGGGGTGATCAAATAGGTGCATTCCACCAGAAAATTCATCCAAACTCTAATTTACATTTTATTTAGGCGTGCAATAAATTAATGGATGCATATTATCGTTAGAAATCTAACACATCTAATATTTATCAAATCACACTAGAGGGAGATACAATCATTTTAGTGAACGGTCTAATCTAGATTTGGAATACAGGTTTCGCGCGGGATTCGCTTAGCGATCGACCCAAATCCTAATAGTAGGGTTAAAAGAACAATGTTGGTACATTTTTCTTCCTTATTTGCAGTCCAAGGTTCTCTATCACCACCATCTCCCGAGCTCGTTGGAGCTTCACCATAGGACCTCTCGAGTTCATTGAAATGGCGAACCACCGGGATTTGTGGAGAGGAGCTTCCTCTTGCCGCGCTCTATGCAAGTCTCATGTTGAAAATGTGAGAAACTTCTTTTCCTCTAGAACTCTTTGGGATTTCTATTAGGTTGAGTTTGATCATGCAATTATCGTGTTTCAATGATTACATGAATGCAATGGCACATGAGCACGACCATGACATAGTTTGCATGCAAGAATATCAACGTGAGGTACGATCTCCTGGATTTTTACACTTGTTATCCTCTGAGTTTCTCCAAGTGCAATTATATCTATATCTTTTTTGCAATAATATTAATGCCCTTGTATTCTTACAAAATTCATAATACGCCCTTCCATTAATGCAATGCATGAACATGCATATGGTAACAAAAGGGCATAATACTGTGAATTTTATGAGAAAACATGGGCACGTATGTTTTGCAAAAAGGTCAAAACATGATTGTATTCACAGAAACTCGGAGGGGTGCATGTTTTAAAAAACCTAAATATAACTATTGAATTATGTTAAAAACTTCTAGAAGTCAAATAAAACATATAATGCTTACCATCTTTAGATTCAATCAAAAAGTGAAATCACTTACAAACCCTGACAACAAATCCACCATCCAAACACCAAAGCGTACAAAAAATATATATCAACTTGCAACCTTATGGAACTAAAAACAGTTACCCCATTGCTTGTGTGCTCTTTCATCTAAATGCATCCATAGTGCATTGGACACTTCTCTCTTCATGGTGCAAATCAAGAGTGACGAAATGAGGTAAAATCATCCAAGTCTCTTGTGCATTTCCATCTCACACTCTCTTCAAGTGACTTGCAGTGTCGCCTATGACCACGTAAGATTCTTCGACATACCACTTATATGTTTCTCAATGATTCACACTTATTTGAAGGATTATTTTTCTATGGCTTACTATGAAAAGAGACTGTGACTATGTGATAGTGGAATTTCACTTACGCTCTTCCATGTTTTTCAAAGTTACACCTATGCTCGTGCCTCTTTTGTATCAACACTTGCACACCTAACTTCTTGCACCATTAATACTTATGTTGATCCAATAGTTGATCGTCTATTAAATCAAACTAAATCATGATTTGTTTTAACCATGTATGGTTACGTAGGAGGCCCACCCCTTCGCCCTCCCCGCCTCCTTCATCTGCCCCCTCCAACTCATATGCCTTTTTAGCACCTATATGTGAAAGTGACATGATACACAACATCATGTGATTCGATCATATAGATTGTCCAATGTTGCTTGATCAACCATGGAATCTATCAAGGTGAGCCTATGTTTAGGAGAGGATGTTTCTAGACAAAAACTCCTTTAACATCTTCAATAATAATGGTGTGCAATGGAGAGAGATGCTCGTTGGTTCATGACGATTCTCCATTTGTTATGAAAAATCATGCTAATTTGAACTCTTCAAGGTCTTGAAGATAGCCTTCGATCGCGATGAGGAGGTGGGGGGAGATGGTGTTGATGTACACCCCATCATAGTACTACTTCTAAAACTCACAAAATGTGGGTGAGAATTATAAGTAGCGGGGGTTTACTCAACAAGTTGGGCTTAATTAGTTCATGTGGTTGTCAACGAATCATATGGACTCGAGCCTACCAAGTTCTTAAGACCCGTTTTCATCAATAACGTTCCGCATATCTAATCTAGTGGGGGTTTACTTATCAACTTGGGCTTAATTATTTTATGTAATTGTCAATGAATCCATATGGACTCGAGTCTACCAAGTTCTTAAGACTCGTTTCATCAATAACATTCCGCATATCTAATCTCGAATCATGGCTAGCTTTCCATTAATAGTAAAGAAGGTTATCCGACATGGGGAGCCATTCCTACAAATAGATAGGAGGAAAAGACTACCCGAAACATGTAGCTGCCACTATTTCCTGAGAATAAATGAAGAGCCATTTTGTAACAAGGATGTTGCAGACTTATGTGGAGGAGGTTGTAATACTTTAACATAGTACTGCACCTAAAACTCACAAAGTGTAGGAGTGAATTGTAAGCGGTGGTGATTTCTTGGCAACTTTGGTTCAAGCATTTTGTGTGGTTATCAATGGTTCCATTTGGACTCGAGCCCACTGAGTTGTCAGGATCAATTTTCCTCGATAATAGCCTACATATCTAAGCTCGAGACATTATAAATGATAACCGGTTAATAATGGAAAGGACTACCTGAAAGGGAGAGCCACTCCTACAAAGAGATAGGAGGAAAAGACCACATGGAACATGTAGTCGCAACATTACTAAAACTGTGAATATTTGAATAACCTTATCGTTACAAGCATGTTGCATATATAAGCAGAGGAGGCTATAATACCCGAATGTAGTCTTACATCTAAAACTTAGAGAAGTGTGAGAGTGTGTTATAAGTGTTAATCATTACTGCATGACACCTTGACTTAAGTATTTTAGGAGGTTACTGATAGGTCCCATTTAGACTTGGACCCATCAAGTTATCGATACTAGTTTTACTCCATAACATTCTGCATATATGAGCTCGGGATGTTACAATTAGGGTAGAGAAGCTCGAGGCAAAGGGGGTTGAGAGAGTGGGGGCGGAGCAACAGATGAATTTAATGCGAAGCCGAAGTTGAAAGTGCTGCATAATGTTGTGATTATTTTTATATTATTGTAATTGTAGTAATTCATGTCATTTTATCTAATCCACCCACACCCATCGACCGACGACCGTGGGTGAAAACCAACATTTTATATCAAGCCTTGTCCATGTAAAAGAAGTCATCTTCAGATGTACACATGGCTAGCATTTCAGGATCAAGACTGGAGGGAAGCTATGTGACTCATTCACCTTTTTTCGATGGGATAAACTATGCAGGATGAATGAAGAAGATGTCTTTCTTCCTGCAAGCAAGCGAATTTGCAATTTGAGAAAAAAGTCTAGAAAAAGTTCAATATATCGAAGAGAAGGAGTATGGCTACACAAAAGACAATATGGAGAAAATGATGCTAAATTCAAGAGCTATGAATACCATATATTGTGCCCTATCCAATGAGGAGTTTGATTGTATCTCTCATCTAAGAATGACTAATGAGATTTATAGTTGCATCGCTTCTATCCATGAAGAAACTCCAAAAGAAGAAGGTTATGGTGCAAGTTCAAAAATGTAAAGTTGTCATGAAGAAGATGAGCAAGCACTTGTTGGGATAGTTGAGTCTACCTCATTGGACCCATTCGATTCAGACTCAAACAATGTGGTAAGCCAAATTTGTTATAATGAATGTTATATTGTCTCTCAAGATCTTTTTAGACAAATATGAAGTACAAAAACTAGATTCTTTGAAAAAGAAAAATGACTTATTAGAAATTGATCAAAATAGTTTTAAAGTCAAAATTACTTCTTTAGAAAAAGATATTGTTGAGATTAAAAGAAATAGTACTTTTGTACTCTCCAATGAAAGATGAAAAAGGGAAGATAACGAACCATGCGTCTAGCTCCACTTTTTTCTCGAAAAGAAAACAGGGATGGAAAAAGAAATTTATAAGAAATCTAACCATGAAGGAGTCCATAAGAAAAGGGTGCCCGATCAATCAAGGTGCAGAAGGTTGAGGAAAACTGAGATGCAAGAGGCCACATCAACATTGTTGGGAGAAAAATGAATCATGCATTTAGAAGAGACCGAGAGCTCTCTTATATAGGAGAAAATCCCTTGGGTTAATTACATGAGAAGTGCATAAAGAAAACATAAAACATAAATGAGACCGAGATATATATTTATCTCAACACTCCCCCTCAAGCTGGAGCATATATATCTATCATGCTCAGCTTGGAGCAACACCTCTGAAATGGACCTTTAGTTAGGGCCTTGTTGAAGATGTCAGACGTCTTATCTCCCGTGGAAACATGGGAGGTAGATATAAAATCCTAGTGGATCATGTCTCTAGTGTAATGACAATCCACCTCTATATGCTTTGTTCGTTCATGAAAAGCAGGATTATTGGCAATAAATAGTGCAGTTAAAATATCACATAAAAGTTGCATAGGAAGAGGAACCTCAGTGGTAAGGACAGTCAATACCGATTTAACCCACAACATCTTGCACTCCCTTGTGCCATGGCCCTGCATTCAGATTTCACACTTGATCTGGCCACCACTGTTTGCTTCTTGCTTTTCCATGGGACAAGTGAGCTCCTGACAAACACAACAAAGCCTGAAGTAGACTTTCTATCTCTGGGACAACCTGCATAATCAGCATTTGCACATGCAGTCACCTCAAGAGATTTATCCTTGTTGAATATAAGACCCAAGCCAGTTGTAGTGGCATATAAAAGCTTCCCAACCAGCTCTCTGTATCTCATGCTATCTACCTTCTCAGTGTCATCATCATATAATATCATACTTGGATCCATAGTGGTAGTAGCAGGCTTGCATCCTATCATACCTATCTCAGAAAGGAGATCCATCAAAAACTTCCTCTGGGTCATCACCAGACCATGCTAGTTCCTGGCGAACTCCAACCCAAGGAAGTATCAAAGAGTGCCAAGGTCCTTAGTCGCAAACTGTTGACCTAGGAACTCCTTGGCAATCTGAATGTCTTGGTCATCATCCCCTATGACAACAATATCATCCATATAAATAAGAATAGCAACAATACCTCTCTATGTTCTCTGAACAAAAAGTGAGTGGTCCGTACAAACCCCTGGTGCTCCATCAACTCTGATAGCTTCCTGTACCAAGCTCTCGGACTCTGTTTGGGCCATAAATCACCTTGTGGAGCCTGCGCACCTTCTGGGACTCCCCCTCAGTAGCAAACCCTGGTGGATGCTGCATATAAACTTCCTCATGAAGGTCCTCGTATAGAAAGGCATTCTTCACATCAAGTTGGTACAACGACCAGTCCCGTGAAACAACAATGAAAAGAAGAATGTGTAGTGTCTCATGTCTGGCCCAGGAGAAAACGTATCCTGATAATCCACCACATAGGTTTGGGTGAACCCACGTGCCACAAGTCTTGCCTTGTAGCAGTCCACACTGCCCATCTGCCCTTTGCTTGACTGTAAATATCCATTTGCAGCTTACCACAGAGGTACCTTTTGGAGCAGATACAGTGCTCCATGTTCCACATGACCTCAAAGCAGCCATCTCCTCTTCCATTGCAAGTCGCCCCCTACTGTCCTATAGTGCCTCCTGATATGTACGTGGGATATTAACAACAGAGAGTCCTACTACAAACTTCCTGTACTCCTTTGAAAGATGATCCAAAGATACATGTGTCGTACGAGGATACGTGGCACATTGGCGACGAGGCTTCCTTAGGTCAATAGGAATCTCGTGATCATCAAGCCTCATTGTCTTCTGGAATCAATTCTTCATGTTTATCATTCAAAACTCCAGTGCCATCAGTAGAAACAATGTGTTCATGACATACCTGAGGCATAGTGGATGACGTGGACGACGTATGAGCAGAGGGGCGAGTAGAAGACCTGCGAGTGTAAACAAGGGGTAAGAACTTGGACTGGGTAGATGGAGGTGGAGGTGGTGGGGGTGGTGGAGGTGGTGGAGGTGGAGAAGGCTGAGGTGCAGCATGGGGTTCATATGGTGGAGTAGACGGAGGTGGAGGAACAACAACATCCTCTCATGAAGTTGCATTGCATGACCTGTCACCTGTAGGAGAGAAGTACATAATCGACTCAAAGAAAGTGACATCAGTACTCACATAATATCTTTGTCCTACATGATCAAAACATCTATACGCTTTTTAGGTACGAGAATAACCAACAAAAGCACATTTGACAGCTCTAGACGAGAGCTTGTCACGGCCATGAGTGAAATTGTGGACAAAGGTCACAGATCCAAAGGCTCGGGGAGTGAGAGAGAATAGTTCCTTCTCAGAAAACACAATCAAGAAGGGAACCTTCTCTCCAATAATGGTGGATAGCATGCGGTTCACCAAGTAGCAAGCATTGAGAACCGCGTCCCCCCAGAAAGCATGAGGGGTACGACTCTGGATCAGCAACATTCTTGTGACATCAAGAAGGTGGTGGTGTTTACGTTCAGCCACACCGTTCTACTAAGAAGTATAATTGCAAGAGATTTAATGAACTACGCTGATAGACCTGAGAAATTCAGACAAATGTAATGTGGAAAACTCCAAAGCATTATCCGTACGAATGAATTTCACATTAGCAGAGAATATATTTTTGACTTCAATAAGAAAAGATTTAATGATAGCTCTGCTTTAGACTTATGTTTTAAAAAGGACATCCAAGATAGTCTAGAATAATCATCCACAACAACCATATAAAAACGATGCCCCTGAGGACCTGAAACACGACTAGGACCCCAAATATCAAAATGAAACAACTCAAAGGAGTGACTATTGTGACGACTTGGACAACTCAGAAAAGAGGAGCGATGGTGCTTCCCAAGCTGACAGGCTTCACAATCCAGTGTAGTACGAGTAGATATCTGGGGTAGCACATGACACATCTTCTGGAGAGGAAGGTGGCCAAAGCAAAGATGCCACATGAAAGGAGAAACATATCCTGAAGGATAGTAGTGATTCCAACACATGGTGGTATGGCAAGATTATACAATCCTCTCTGCTCACGACCATGACCAATCATCATGTCAGTTAGTATGCCCTGAAACACAAAATAAGAGGGATCAAAGATGGCATGGCAATGTAAATCTTTTGTAGGTTGACTAATGGACAAAAGATTCATATGAAATTCTAAAGCATATAAGACGTTCTGAAGATGCATAGAAGGGGCTAGAACAATCTCCCCCTAACCAACAATGGTAGAAGAACCCCATTAGCAATGACCACAGATCTTCCAGGTGGGATAGGCCTGTATGAACTAAACTGCGTCCGATCTCCACACATATGATATGACCCTCCAGAATCCATAATCTAATCAGTCAAGTCTGAACTGCTAATGCTGGTAAACACATAATGAATACCTGATGAACTAGACGACGCTCTGGCAGTAGTTGTTGCATCTGTGGAATCTGGAGTCGGAGTCGTAGGAGTGCTCATCATCTCACGAAGTCTGGAGGCAATATCATCTAAATGAATATCCGGAGTAGGCGTAGAAGAAGCCTCAGTCTGCTCAGTAACACATGTAGATGCTGGATATCCATGCTTCTAAAAGCATGTCCCCTTAGAATGACCAGGAAGATGGCAATGGGAGTAAGGACCACGCTGTCGGCCTTCCCCTCGACCAGAAACTGGAATGACCCTCCCCGGCCACGAGTAGCTACCATAGCAGAAGGAGTCGTCTGGGTCGTATTAGTGGATGTGGTAGTAATCCTACTCAATCGCTTGTAGATCTCCTCCATTGGCGATATTATCTCGCCAGTCAGAAGTTGAGTACGAGCTGTATCGTACTCATAGTCAAGAGATGACAAGAAAACTCTTATCATTGTTGCATTCTGATATCCATGATGTTGTTTAGTGCTGGTGGTAATAGGCATGAAGCTGTGTAGTCGCTCAAACATGCCTCTCAGATGAGAGAAGTGCACGTGGAGTGGTCGACCATTCTATTTGGTTGAGAAAATGTCGAATTGCAATAGAAGAATCTTGCTCTCATTCTTTGCCTGCCCGTATGTGTCTGCCAATATGTCACACATAGCCTTTGCAGTTAGTTGATTAACAATATCATTAGCGATCTCCGTGGTAAGTGTCCCAGAGATATGAGCATATGCATTATCTTGCTTCTATGAAGCATTGGCCCCAGCCTTGTCTGTCGGCTCTGAATAAGTCAGAATGTGCTCCTTGTTATGGCACTGCATTAGGGTACGAAACGGCATGGACCATAACTCATAGTTGGTCCCATCCATCTTCACGATAGGTGTTGGGCCCTTGAAGGCACCAGAAGAGGAGAAAACGTTACCCTTGTTCTCTGACATTGTACGGAGAAGCTGAAATGCAGAACAACTGAGGAGTAAATTAAAGAAAATGTGTCCACAGGACCATTAATTGTATCTGTAGACTCATACAACCATCCCTAGATCTTCGTGCGAGGTCTAGAGCCACACAATGTGATAGAAATCATTATCACGATCCGCGAACCAGAATAGATCTCGGATCTCGATGAAAATCACCCGCGACGACTCGCGAGGCATCTGGGACCCTTGCGACAACCGAAAAAGGTGGCAGGAGGCCCTTGTGGCGGCAAGACAGATGGCAGGCGACCCCCGCAGCGGTGGGACATGAGGCGGGAAGCCCCTGCGACGGTGCTGGAGGACCCGGAACTATGGAGCGACGGCGTTGGAGGCGTTGTGCCCCTCACGCGGAGGTGCGGAGGTGTTGGGTTGACGCCCAACAATGGAGGGGGGCGCTTGTAGGGTTAGGGTTTTGGTGGGATACAAGAACCCCGGTCTAGGATCGTTCTCTCATACCAAGTTGGGAGAAAAATGAATCATGCATTTAGAAGAGACCGAGGGCTCTCTTATATAGGAGAAAAGCCCTTGGATTAATTACATGAGAAGTACATAAAGAAAACATAAAACATAAATGAGACCGAGAGATATATTTATCTCAACAAACATCAAAGGTGGACCCCAAGTCTAGACATCTTTCAGAATCATGGATGGATGACACCATAATGGAGAATCCAAGACTAGAGAGATCCATCGCCAAGGACACTAGATGACTTCTTATCTTTTTTATTAACTTGATCCCTCGATTCTTATCTTTCAGTGAGGAGGGGAGATGAAACTCACTTTCATGGTTTTCATTCGCAGATATTAACCCCCTAGCTTAGACTAAGTGTCAATAAAAACCAGATAAATCCTTGTATATATCTTAGCCTTAAGAATAAATTAAAAAGACAAAAAAATAACAAAACTAAAATCATAGTGCTTTTTTACCCTTAAAAACTCTCATAAAAATATTTCTCCCTTTGTTTGAACTCGTTTCCATTTTTCATGTTTTGAGTTTTTTTCAAATTAGGCCTCCTTCTCCCTCCTTTTTCACATTCTTCTTCTGAATAATCTGATTGGGCCACGTGGCTCTTTCTGGTTGAGCCACGTGGCCCGCTTCCAGCGCGAAACACGCCGTCTAGCCGTCATCATTAGATCGCCTCATTCTCCTTTCTTCTCAACCGTTCCTTCCTGCAAAGAATTTCCACCCTTCGATCAAGATCCGGACTCCATCACAACCGTCCGCCACCACCTTGACCTCCTCTCGCCTTGTGTCCATCTCCATCACCACCCGATCTCTTCCATCAGCGACATCTCTACCGCACATTGGCACCCCAACCACAGCCCCTTGATCGTTTCCAGAGGGTATCCATACCATCCACATCCGCTGCATCTCCGCAAGCCATGTGACGTGCTCTTTAGCCGTTGATGGCGCCCTCCAGAGATCTGATCTAAGCCGCATTTGCACCCATCTCTCAGCCGTTGGATCACGAGATCCAACGACCAAATGTCCATATCCTACCTCCGGCTTCTTCTCTCCCCCAACCACTTCACGCACCTGTCGTACCCTTCTTATTTTCGCCACCCACTCTGCCAACCTCGCCACTCTCCGACTACTCCACGATGAAGTCCGATCATCCCTCATCCTCGCGGAGATCCACTCACTCCATATTTCCCTAGCCTTCGCTCCATATCCTTTACTCAAACCATGTCACCCATCATTGCTCCACCGAACCTCCACCCTTCAAATAGACCTTCGCCACCGCATCTTCTCGTCGTCCATCTTTACGTGGGGCTAAGCCTAGCTCGTCTCTGCCTCCCCGTGATAGGGGGAGGTCCGATCGATGAAGCCAAGATGACTTATGCCTCTGGTGAGACCCCTGCCAAGGTAGGCCAGGTCTGCGGTGCTCTGCTACCGCTGAGCTACTCCTCATGGTCGGTGGGTTCAACGATGACCTGGGGTTCACTTAGAACCCCATGCACAAGCCCGACGACCACCCAAATCCTCCACGTAGGCTTTCTGATCTCCCTTTGTATTTTCCTTTGATTTCGCTGATTTAATTATGCCCTTACACACCGCATCTCCCTTCATTGACCACCGATAAGCCTCACCTCACTCCCCTCATTCACGCGCCCACTTCCACGCACCTTTTCCTTCCTCCGCAACCTCGGACCCCTAGCTCCTCTTCTCCACACTCGTCGGAGAAGATGATCGGGCCACCATGTTCTCTACCATGCACGACCCCATCCCACTCAAAACGCTTCATACACCGTGCTTCGGCTATTGCACTAACATTGCAGGACTCCTTCATCAATGGTCAGAGCCATCTCCGAAGCACCTTCAAGTAGCTTTGTCCCGGCGTACAAGTATCAACGATGACCTCCAGATAGCCCAGCTGCTCTACCGATCGTCCACGATCTCATCTAGCCATTTGGGAGTGGCTAGGGATCTTTACCGAGCTTGATAGGAGGTGGCGGAGCAATGAAGGCTTCGGCGGAGTCCCATTCTTACCGCTAGCCCCGCAACGGAGGAAACAGCTCCAGAGTCTACAGGTACCGTTTGATGCACCGTCCCGGTGGCCATCCAATGTCTTAAGAGGGGATACGTCGACGCCTCTCTACAGCTACAGCTACAGTCCGATCTCAGTGATCGAATGTTCGACAAGAGGGCACGTGTCAGCACCCAACATCAGCACCGAACCTCCAGGCTCGGGAGCCTCTTCCGAACCTCCCGAGCTATGATCCGAAGCTGAGCCAACAGCCGAAGCTACTCCGAACCTACATTGTTGCCGAGCCTCGCCCCACATGCCCGGTCATGTGCGGGAAGAGGTATGTTGCAGGGAGGCTCCCAGAAATTTTCAAATTGCATTCAGATCTTGAAACATGTGATTCCCATGTGCGCTTGGGGTAAATTTGCACTCAAACCCTTACGGGTTTTAATAATTGTTGTTATATCCCCACACGTGTGGGTAAATATCAGGGAAGGCCGTGTGGTTATTTTTATTTGCATTTTAGTCCCTCCTAGGGACCTGTTGCCATATTTTACTTATTTATTTTTATGTTTTCTTTGCGTTTATGCCCTTGGATGTTTTTATTCATATATTGAGCATATGAGCTCCATTTGAGTTGATTTTGGTCTTGTTTTGAAGCCAATTTAATTATCTTTCTAATGGCATAATTTAATTTCTGTTTTGACACTATGAATTTTGATGCTTCAATTCAAACCAAGTATCGCTCATATAATGCTTTTCATGCCTTGTATCACTTCATTAATGGGACTAGCTTCATGATGCGAACCCGAAATTGACTATTGTTTAAATTGCTCAAATATTTTTATAATTCGAACATATTTGCATCATTTTAACTTTGCATTTCCTTGCATATTAAAAAGCAAACAAAAATTATATGTTCCATGCTTCTCTCTTTATGCATTATGTCTGCATTATTCATGTCTTTGCATTTATTGACCTATGGTTTTTAATTTAACACTTAATTTAGGGAACAAGAGTCTAGATAATTACTTAAGAGGCTTGTATCCCTGAGTTTGACCTTGGGCTTGCCCAAGTAAAAATAGAAATCGACCGCTTTATTTTAATTGATTATTTTAATCAAGCAATCTTTGACGCATCCAATTCGACCGACTGGAATGACATTCAAAGTGTTAATTCTACACTTTTAGAGGCTGAATTCTGCAGTTCATCAAATGGCACCGTTGCCGGGGACTCAACTCATCTTTCGAATTTAGATTTTTATTATTTGATCAAGTGATTGTTTCTAAATTGGAGGTCAATTTGTTCATGTCTCATGCATTATTATTGATAATTCTTTGATGGATATCTAACGTATATTTTTGTGACATGGGCCCTTGGTGTTCAAGGAGGCGAGGAGCAAGTGTTCCCCACTACGAGGAGCTGCAGAAGCAAACCTTGGAGAAAAATCGAAGAGAAGAAAAAAATGTGTTTCTTGCATTTTTATTTTCCTTGTAATAATCATCTTTACAGCGGTCTTCGTTCGAAGACTCGCGTGTGTAAACGAACGAAGATATCCGTGGTTGTGTGGGGATCACCCCACTTGAGTGTTGACCTAGGATCAGGCACACAGCTCTCTGAGCTATCTCGTGCATTTTTATTTTACATTTTTGATCGTAGGTAGGACACACAACAATTCTATATGCTCATAAACATCGTTTCACCTAGCCAAAATTAAAAGATGTTTTTCCCCACTAATAGAAGCATGGTAGGTGCGGTTTTTCATCGACTTGCATACATTTGGGTTTTGGTTTCAATTCAGTCTGATTTTTCATGAATTTTGCTCAAGGCACTGCGAGTTTTATTTTAGCATTGTTCATGATTTTATCGACTGCATGGCTTTTCTCAACTGTCCTTCCTGGCTTGATCACCTAGGTTATTAGAAATTAAGAATAAGCGGTAGATGATTGATTGATTAATTTGTGCTCACATTTAAACAATGATAACCTTAAGCAACTAATTGAGACTGTTAATGCAAGTTGACCTAAAATGGAGTAAAATCATATTTTGGAAAAGCAACACTCTTTTAATGTAGGATGGTTTTATTTGATATTTTTCTTAACCCTTGCGTAAATTAGAAGGTTTTTTATCATCGATAAAAATGACAAGATAAAATAACCAACACTTGTTGGTTTCACGTGTGAGTTGGTGAATTAAAAGTGTATTGCATGCTTGATTGAGCCTTGATTGCTCTGACACCATCCCCTAGACCTAAGTGCTCCATTCATCTCCGAAGATTCACTCGCTCGTGTGTGCATCCATCCTAACTTCTTTGTTTCCCTCAGGTCTCCCCAGCATCAATTATCCATCTCTGTACTGAGGCAACTCTCAGCCTATGTATAGGGGGGCCTGAGTCCCCATGATTTTCTTACTCGTATTTACTTTCCCTGATACTTCGGTTATTTCTTCCCTAAGTATAGGGGGTGTCCGCCTCAGTTCGTATATTTTTCTATACTTAAATGGAACTATGGCTTTGTATCATCTAGTGCTATGAGGACATAGCGAAGTTTAAGTATAGGGGGTATATATGTATATACAGTATATGTACTTTAGCTATATTCTAAAAAAATTGAAAAAATTTAAAACTTTTTGGGCTAAAGTATAATCTTTTGAACTACGTGGACAAGATATCTTCAAATCTTTAAAATTTTTTCTATACTATGTTACACTATTTTCAAGAAAAAATATTTTTAAATGATTTGAAAAATGTGTTTCACTTATTTTGAAAAATCGTTTGAAAAATATTTGAAAAATTTATATAAGTGTGACATGGTTTGGAAAATATTTTCTTGGTTTTAAGGGAAAATGAGTTTAACTTGTGCTCTAACTTTAATTAAAATTCCATAAAAAATGAGAAAAATTAAAAAAAACCTTTGAAAGTCAAATTGACTACTAAACTCAAATAAGTAGCCGCTTTTCAGTGAGGGTTTTCCCTTAGCAGAGTAGGTGGTTCAGAGGACATCGCATAAGGCCCCGTACATCGCGTGAGGCCTGTACTTACACCTATACTGGTTGAAAGCAGATGCAACTGCTCATTTGAGTTTAGGCAGTCAGTAAGCCTTTTAAAGTCTTCGAAAAAAATCGAAACTTGGATGAAGGAGTTGGATTGAAACACTGACATTATCACTTCCACACAGGGTCAGTGATGTTCGAGAATACTTGGTTTATGAGGTCTTGAGATTTTAGGTTAAAACCTTAGCCATCAGGGTCTTCGACTTTAATTTCCACATTTCCCTAGTTTGCTAGATTTGCGTGCTATATTGCATACTTAGTCTCCAACCTTAAGAATATGATCAACACTTCACATGCACGATTGCGGTCTCGATGAGATGAGTTGAAATTTCACTTAAGGGATTGGGATGAGGATTAAAGTTTGGACTTGATTTGATTCTACTCGAGGATGGGATAAAATCATTGAAGGCTTCATGAAACCTGAGTGTCAGCATTTTTAGCCAGTATGAGAACTTGGTTCTTGTAATAATCTCTTGACATCTTCCTAAATGCCAGGGTGTGAATAAAATAAAAATGTTGATCAGTGTGCGCCAACTCTTGATAAAAGCAGTGGAGCTAGCCAAAAAAATATAAAGAAATATCAATGTTGAAAGAAAAGCTCTCATTCCACAAAGACAATTATCAAAGAGCTCCTAATCATTTCAAAGTGTCCACTTGGACCACCGCTATTAGGACCAAGAGTCGAGCTTGCATCAAAAAAGAGCTCTGCATCATAAATGCTACAAGTCTGGTTGTAGAAGGTACGATAGGTACTCAAAAAGGCACACCCCGGTGTACTCTCAGGAAAATAAGTGCAGACGACTCCAACTTCTCTTGACGAACGCACTGATCAACACCAAAAATATGCGTTGAGTAATAAGTCATTCGAGAGGATCCTTGTTCCAATGAGAGGGAGAGAAGAAATGACACAATCCTAAAACCATCCATCAACTGGCCTGCCACCTACACTTTTAAGATTGACAACTAAAGAGACGGTGGATTGGATGCAATATTTGATTTATTCCCTAGAGTTGAGGATTGGGTCCTTAGGAGAATTTCTTAGACCAGGGCCTTGGGTGACGTTGTGACTCTACTCTCGTGATCGCAGTCAACACTTAATGGCATATACTTAGTTTATATGTATAAAAGAGAGAGTCCGGAAAATTAGAGAAATTAGATACCTCTTGATTAAGGCTATATTGAACTCTGAGATTTTGGATCTCTGAAATTAGGAGTCTTGAATGGATCAGATCCCGTACGCACATGCACAAGGGGGTTAATCCAGCTCATTCATTTTTTTTGAGATGCTTGAGGACGAGCATAGTTTACGTACAAGGGGTTGATGAAACTCTGTTTCATGGTTTTAATTCACAGATATTAACCCCTTAGATTAGACTAAGTGTCAATAAAAATCAGATAAATCCTTATATATATCTGAGCCTTAGAATAAATAAAAAAAACAAAAAAAAAACAAAAACTAAAATAGTAGTGTTTTTTTACCCTTAAAAACACTCACAAAAATATTTCTCCCTTTATTTGACCTCGTTTTTGTTTTTGGTCAACATGAAACTTGTAGATCTCATCGAGATCTACAACTTTCATGTTTTGACTTTTTCCAAATGCAGCCTCCTTCTCCTTCTTTTTCACATTCTTCTTCTGAATAATCTGATTGGGCAACGTGGCTCTTTCTGGTTGAGCCACATGGCCTGCTTCCAACACGTGATGAATATGTGATTCATCACTCTTAAAGTTGAAAATAGAGCCTTGTCCTTGGGAAATTAGGAGCATATTTCCACTAAAATTGCACAATTAGCATTCATGCATGCATTGATAACATCAGCATCTTAGCATTTGCATCTGCTTTAAATAAGAAGCCCAAATCTCTTATAAAATTTACCCTATATGTATATATTTTATACTCACTCCAAATCCAATAAAACCAACTCTATAATGTATACAGTACTGACAAATAATACAAGGAAAAATACCAAAAATTGTTAACTTGAATAATTGCCCAAACCAAGTTGGAAGTCATGGATCTTACAATGCACATATCTCTCGTACGCAACCTCCGATCTAAGTCTACTCACTTTTAATTAATATACATTCAGAGACCTTCAAAATGAGACCAATTCATTTAAATCGGAGCTCGTATGCAAAACTTGGATTTTGGGACCCCATTGTACACTATATGTATGTATATTGTATCCTTGTATTTTAGTACTTTTTTTGACCTTATTTCCATTTTGGTCAACACAAAACTTGTAGATCTCATCGAGATCTACAACTTGCATGTTTTGAGTTTTTTCAAATTCGACCATCTTCTCTCCCTTATCTCACATTTTCTTTTAGCCATCCAGATCAGGCCACGTGGCGCCCTCTGGTTGCGCCACGCAGCCCACTCCATCGCCCGCCACGTGCCTCGCCTCTGGGTCGTCAGATCGTCCTCACCATCTTAAGATCTGGGCCCTTCATACCGCTTCATCTCCCAGCTGTTCGATCGTTTCCCCAGATCTCATCTCTGTTGTTACTGCCTGCCTCATCCATAGCCCTCCACGTGGCACGCTCGTGGCCATTGGATCATCGTCTTAAGGACCAGATCACCACCGTTCAATCCGCCTCATTTCTCGGCCCTTGGATGATGGTCCAGATCACCTCCAGTCCGTCCTTTACCACACTCACCTACTCTCTCCATGTGTCACGTTCACAGCCGCACGATCATGGTCTGGATACCTCCATCCACGCCGCTCATTTCTGCTCATTTTCTCCATCCACCCGATCCTACTCTTCATTGCATCTTAACCGTCCACTTTCGCCCACGTAGCATCTCGCCACATGTCTCGTCCTCAATTATTGATCGTCCTTCCATTGATCTAATCTGAGCCGCTTGTGAGCGCCCACCTCTCAACCGTTGGATCACAAGATCCAACGGCTGAGAAGTCGTCTCCTACCTCTGACCCTCTCTCTTTCCCACGATCTCCACCCTAGCAACGACCCCGCCCCTTTCTATTTCTGGTGCCACTACAATCACCATCTCCGCTCCCTAGCACCTCCACGATGGAGCCCATACATCCCTCTTCATCGCCGACCTCCATGTCCTCCATAAATCTCCCACACGTCACTCCACAACCCCCATGAAACCTCACCTCCCGCACTGCCACCTCCACCTTCTCTCTATAAAACCATCACCTCCAGACTCTTTTCACCCCCATCCGCCATAGCAGGAGGCACCCCAGAGCTCTACTCTCCTCATCGATGACAACGATTGGGCACGGCATCGAGCGAAGAAGGTCGACTACCTCCGGCGAGACCCACGGCAAAACTCCGCAGTGTCGCAGCTCCTCTGACGAGCTGCACGAGCTCGGGATGCTACCGACCCTTGAGCGAAGACCAAGAAGCTCCTCTCCGAGCTTCTAACCCCAGGTAGACCCCTCCATCCTCCTCCGACCGTTCTTCTTCTTTCCTCACATCTTTCTCTGAATTAATTCCGCTTCGCCTCGCATCTTTACGCTCCTCCGGCTATCCATCGAGCTCCGCCTTGGAGCTCCCATCTTCGCGCGCTACTCCATTCTCTCCGACAACACTTGGCACCTCCCTTCGACCACAGCTCCTCCGCCATAGCGGAGGAGGACGAGCAGCCCCGTTCACTTCACCTCCAGGCCTAACTGCACTCACACTCACCTCGCGAGCACATTGCACATATTTCCTTGCACATATTAACCCTCAGGTGCCTTCAACTTCATTGGTCGGAACTTTGCCAGAGCTCCACTCGAGCTTCAACGCCTCCGTCCTTAGGACCTCTCTAGCCACTTCTAGGACCTTCGGTAACCTCCTAGCACTTCCACGACCAATCTGAGCAATCCAGGAGCCACCGGCGAGCTACATCGAGCACGGGGAGGGCAACGGAGCGACACCCTCTTCACCGGAGCCCCGCCAAGTCCGCCGCAAGAGGTGGCGGACCGGAGGAACACGAAGCATAGCTACCGTCTGATCCCCTTGATCGGGCGGTCCTGATCGAGCCATGTCACCTACATTCCGCCCCTGTTGGATCAGGGAGGATCCAACGGCCAGTGCTCTGCCACGTCGCCCGCGCCATCAAGCTTCAGCTGTCGTCCGATCTTGCAAGGATCTGACGACCAGTGTCACGCCATGTCGGCTTCATTGGCCAACGTTAGATCATCTTGATTAGACGGTCCCTAGGTGCGCCACGTCTCCAGATCCGAGCCTCTTCTCAGACCCTCACCCGAAGCAGTGTCGAAGCAACGCCCGAGCCTCCAACGCATCCGAGCCTTCTCCGAGCCTACCCCCTCACGTGTCTCTCATGTGAGGGCTGGGTAAATTACACAGAGGCCCTTGACGGTTTTGTAAATTGCAAATTGGTCCCTATCAGGCGCGTCACGCGAGGAGCGCATGTATTTGTGGGAATTTTGCATACACCCCCTCCGCATTATAGACAATTGCATTTAAGTCCATGTCAGCACGTTTTATTTAGCAACTTTTATTTTTTGTATTTGCATTTTGCCCTCTGTCTTTGCATGCATAATTAGGTGTCCATTTATCATCATTTTTAAATTCTAAAAATTGCACGTTGTAGTTTAACTTGTCCTCTATCTTGTGTGACACTTGTCTTATTTTTGTGTGTCATATGGAATTTAATAATATTAAATTGGTGAAAGTTTCTATATTTTGCCCACTGTGTGCCTTTTAAATAATATCAAATTCCTTGTTGCTCCATAAATCACCATAAAATCACATTAGACCTAGGATAAATTACTCGACACTGTACCCAAAAATCATTGCATTTACACGCATCACGAGGCCTGAATAACTCAAATAATGATTTATTTTATTGATTTTTAATAGATCCAATTCGCATAGAATTTTAGGTTTATTAATTTTCCTGGATTCATTATTTTGATCCATCTAGGATAATTTTTATATCTAAAAATAATGTGTATTTGTATTTATTAAAATTGATTTAGTGAAAACTACCATGCATTCATGTTTTATTCATATTAAATTCGTATAGAGTCTAAAAATTCCAAAAAAGTTGTAGACACTTAGGTTCATAGCATTCCATATTCTGGTCAATTTTCATTTTTTTGGACTTCATTTGATTATCTTTCTAATTTCACTCGTAAAGTTGGCCTGAAATTGTATCGTTTTCTTTTATTGCATAAAAATTGCTAAAAAGATCAAAAATATTCTTCTGAAAATCTGATCCTTAAAATTAACTTAAAATTTACCTAAGGAGATAGCTGCCTCCCTGAGTTAGACCTTGGGCTTGACCAAGTAAAATAAATCTGCCGCTTAAACTTGATATTCCATTAGATTTGAGTGGTTTTGATGAAGTCTCGTTTACCCGACTGCAACGAACCTAACTTTTAATTTGACCGTTAACTCGCTCAATTAACAAGGGTAGACGGGGCGACTTCAGCATGCCACACGCCCTCTATCCGTTGCCGTTAGGTCGCCTCATTCTCCTTTCGTCTCAACCGTTCCTTCCCACAACCAATTCCACCCTTCGATCAAGATCCAAACTCCATCACAACCGTCCACCACCGCCTTGACCTCCTCTCGCCATGTGTCCATTTCTATCACCACCAAATCTCTTCCATCAGCGACATCTCCACCGCACATAGGCGCCCCAACCACAACCCTTCGATCGTTTCCAGAGGGCATCCAGACCATCCACCTCCGCCCACATCTCCGCAAGCCACGT
The DNA here is from genome assembly GCA_037367405.1 of Ottelia alismoides. Taxonomy (NCBI): domain Eukaryota; kingdom Viridiplantae; phylum Streptophyta; class Magnoliopsida; order Alismatales; family Hydrocharitaceae; genus Ottelia; species Ottelia alismoides. The sequence goes on from JAZKJV010010643.1 coordinate 227,233, forward strand.
GGCGTGCTCTTTAGCCGTTGATGGCGCCCACCAATGATCTGATCTGAGCCGAATTTGCGCACCCATCTCTCAACCGTTGGATCACGAGATCCAACATCCAAGAGTCCATCTCCTACTCGGGCTCCTTCTCTTCCCCACATCTCCCACTTCACACACCTGTCGTACCCTTCCTATTTTCACCACCCACTCTGCCAACCTCACCACTCTCCAACTACTCCACGATGAAGTCCTATCATCCCTCGTCCTCGCAGAGACCCACTCACTCCATATCTCCCTATCCTTCACTCCATATCCTCCACTCAAACCATGTCACCCATCATCACTCCGCCAAACCTCCACCCTTAAAATAGACATTCGCCGCAGCATCTTCTCCCCGTTCATCTTTACGTAGGGCTAAGCCCAGCTCGTCTCCACCTCCCCGTGATAGGGGGAGGTCCAATCGATGAAGCCAAGATGACTTACGCCTCCGGTGAGACCCCTGGCGAAGGTCGGCCAGGTCTGCAGTGCTCTGCCACCGCCGAGCTGCTCCTCACGGCCAGTGGAGTTCAGCGATGACCTGGAGTTCACTTAGAACCCTGACACAGGCCTGACGACCACCCAAATACTCCAGTTAATCTTTCTGATCTCCCTTGTATTTTCTCCCCCACGTCTCCTTCTCTCATTCACGTGCCCACTTCCACGCACTTTTTCCTTTCTCCGCAACCTCGGACCACCCCAGCTCCCTCTTCTCCATACTCGTCGGAGAAGGATGACCGGGCCATCATGTTCTCCACCAGCATGACCCCTATCCCTCTCACAACGCTTCATACATCGTGCTTCGGCTATTGCACTAACATTGCATGACTCCTTCACCAATGGACGAAGCCGTCGTCGGAGCACCTTCAAGTAGCTTCCTCTCCGACGTACAAGCATCAACGATGACCTCTAGATAGCCCAGTTGCTCTATCGAGTGTCCATGATGTCATCTAGCCATTCATGAGTGGTTTAGGATCTTCACCGAGCTTGATAGAGGTGGCGGAGCAATGGAGGCTTCGCGGAGTCCCATTCTCGCCGCCAGCCTCGCGTCAGAGGAAGCAGCTCCAGAGTCTATAGGTGACGTTGGATGCACCGTCCCAGTGGCCATCCAACGGCTTACAAGGGCCATGTCGACGCCTCTCTACAGCTACAACTACCGTCTGATTTCAGTGATCGAACGGTCCACAAGAGGGCACGTGTCAGCACCCAACATCAGCGCCGAACCTCCAGGCTGCTTTAAGCAAAGATTAATGTGGAGCTCAGGTTAACGAGAACAATTTCAAAAGGGGGAGAAGTATTATCTTTTCAAATAACAATTGATTTTACTCAACTTGTGGTATTAGTTTAGATCTTTTTTATTAAGTAAAAAAGGAAAAGAAAAGATTGTTTAGAAAAAAATGTTTGCTCACACAGATACACTTGTTTTTTCTAACATTTCAAAATATTTTGTCATCACATAAAAGGGGGAGGTTGTTAGTTTATAATGGGCTGGGGAGATTGTTAGTGCACAAGAATGCATATTTTGATGATAACAAAACTCATGTGGAAAGCTTGCAACTAGATGAAGAGCAGAAAAGCTACTAGACCAAGAACATGTTCAAGCTGAGGAGCTCAAGCTTAACTTAAGAAGATGCTAAGAAGTTCAAACAAGCTCAAGGCTAAGGAACTCTAGCTCAAGTTCAAGAAAGAATCCCAAGTTCACAAAGAAAACAAAATCTTTTCATTTTTAAGTCATGCATTATATAATTGTACTAGAATCAAAAGATCTCAAGTATCATGCATATTGCATTTCAGCCCTTTGACTTTGACTTTCATGTCAAAGAGTTAAGCTGATCAATCAATTACTCTACATTGATCCATCACACATGATCGATCAACCTTGTTTCCTGATTGATCATTAATTATGGAAGTTATATTCTGATCGATAAAATCTGATATTTGATCGATCACACTTTTGCATTTTGACTCTGATCGATTACACTTGGTATCCTGATCAATCATATTCCATTAAGGAAGATTTTAGAAGGTTATTTCATTCTTGATTTGCTCAGAACGGCTAATTTCAAAGCCAATGGTCATGGGGACTCTAGCCTTATAAATAGGATCCTATACCTCATTCTACAATACACAACTAGAGCAAAGAGTTCTATTCTCTATACTTTTCACTCTATACTCTAAGTGAAAGATCAAAAGCTGTTTTCTGCTTTGTTCTTCACACCACAACTCTGAAGCTCTGCCATTAATCTTACAATCCCGCTCCTCGCTCTGTAAGATCGTTCTAGTTTTGCCTCATATTATTCTCTGCATATTTATTTCAGATATCAAGGTTATTAGGTTTGTTACTTAACTGTAATACAGTTGTACATTGTCCAGAACAACTTGTAATATGGTTGGGTTGTTGGCATAAGAAACTTAGGTTAGTGGAAGACCTGTGTGAGTCAGGTTGAAAGCTCGAGTCGGAGACTCTGGTCATGGTTTTTACTTAGGAGGGTTTCCAAGTTAGATACATGTGTACTTATGGTTGTTTATTTATCAATGATTGATAGTGATAGACAACATTGTGGTTGTTTCCAGATTATCATGATTGCAGCGATCCGTGTCATTTAGTCTGATCCAACAAACCATGGTTTATTCAAACCAAATCAGGTTAAGGAATAGTTTATTGCACTTAAAACCATGCGATCAAAAGATTTAGCAAATGAGGTATGCTCTCAAATCTGGAGAAGAGTCCAAAGATTGATGCCCTAGGGGGCTCGGTTGCTGTAGCGACGACGAGCAGGGACGATGAGCCAGAGATCAACAATGTGGGCATCACGAATGAGGTTAAAGGAGATCAACAAGAGGCGATGACCCTCAATAGGTGACGAGTTACAAACCAATTGAAGGGCAATGACAATGGGTTTACCTATGTTGCAAAGATGAACAGAGGGGATTTATAGACGATGCTCTGGGGAAAGTATTTTGCAGGAGGCCAAGGAAGAGACAAGGAGACAACTGCTATGTGTCTCGAGGAAGATGGTTGATGCATGGATCACAAAGTTCTCTTTTGGCAATAGTAACTACTATGGTATAAGGAGTGGTGACACCAGAGTCAGCGAGCTCAAGGGCGGTAGAGGTGGGAAAAGATAATAAGGATGAGGATGCTAGAGGTTAGGGGTAGCAGTGTAGGGGTGCAGGAGGTCATGCAACGATTGGGAATAGGGGATTAGGTTAAGGGGCGGCTTGAAGCTGGAGGACGGGGAGAGGGAGGTTGAAAACAAGCCCTCTACAACCCTCAATTAGATGAAATATGCATCATTTGTAAAAGGTGATAAAGAGAGAGTCTTCAAAATCAAATGGAAATAAATTATTCAGTTAATTTAGTGTGGTGATTGTTTTATCTACTTAGACAAGTCCCAAGGTCAAACTCAGGGAGGTAATACGAGGGTTTAGAATTAATTTTCAAACAACTCGATGTTTTCAAAAGAGGGATTTTTAGCGATTTTTTATTTTTACAATTTTTATGGATTTTAGAATAAAGGATGCAATGAATTAAAACAAATATGATGAGTAGATTTTTTTCTATTTTTAATGCAAGAAAATAAATGCAATGCAATGTATGAGAGAAAATAAATAATGTAATTGTTTTGGATTTTTAATGATAATGAATGAATGCATAACACAAATGATGCGATAAAATGAACACACCTATTAATCTCTTCTCAATTTAAGACCTAAGCCCTATGATATTCGGATGAATAATTCATCAATATACCTCAAATTAATTCTAATCAATTCCCCTCATTTCCCCGCAATTTAATGAGCAAAAAATCCTTTTCAAATAATAAATGATTTACAATAAAAAACTCCTCAATTTTTATTGATGTCCGAAAATATTTAAAAATGAATGATTTGATGTTTTATATGACAGAGAATGTCATGAACGTAAAAGTTACATAAAAATAGCATAAAAATTAGACTCTGAAAGCTCAAAACATGAAATGAATTAAGTTTAAGGGTGTGAATGCGATAAAAATAACTAAGAATACTTTAAAAATAGACCTTTATAGGGCTTAGTTGCAATTTGCAAAAGTTGGTTGGGTTCTTGTGGAATTTACCCGAAAGCTAGGATATTTGCGGAGATTCTAGGAGTATGTGGGTGCCTCTGCAAATTCTACGACACACATGTGTTGAGTACGTGAGAGACTTGGTTGGAAATCCTTATAAGTGGTGGGTCTAACTACAATTTAACCAGGGTGACATGCGAGTTGCACGTGACCTGGCGCTGTGATCGTATGAGTGACGGGCTCCTCGGGCGTTCTGATCATGTGGCCTTGGTTAGGCCATGTGGAGAGCTATATTGTGTTTGAGGAAGATGGACCCCCCTCATTGAATGGTATTTGTAGGGTGGGGGTCATTCCTCTTCTCCTTTATTTCACGTATGTACAGGATTGATCCCCTGATATGGATGAAGAAGCTTCTGTTGTTCATGAAACGGACCCTCCCTCTCTGACACAACTCTATAAGGAGAGGAAGGTGGAGTTGCTGCTCCTGGTTCGTGTATGTGATGTTGTTCTATCGCTTTTGACTTGCAAACAATAAGGGGGTTCGAGCTTGTGCGCCTCGGCCTGAGCGTGCAACAAAAGAGGAATACGAGGGAATGGGTAGTTGATGAATCCTCATTCATCACTCTTTATTCTTTCATTTTAGCTAATTATCTTGGCAAAGCATCATGTAAATAAGTGTAAATATAATAACTTAGCAATAAGCATGCATGTGTTAATATCTCATAATTAGCATGTATTTGTGCAAAAATAAAAGAATAAAGAATAAAAGAAAAAGAAAGAAGTATTTAGAATAAATACTGAGTGACCCAAACCCTGAGAGAGGGCCAAGCATTGGCCTGATCGCCAAATAAAATAAGTAGAGAGAGAGGGCCACTCTACCTTGTACATATATATCATTTGTGTACATAAATTATTTTTGCCAAAATTAAAATAAAAAGGTGTTTTTACTTCCTTGTATATATATTTCTAAAAATAAAATAAAAATAAGAAAAATAAAATAGAATAAAATTCTCTCTCTCACTTGTACATAGTACATGTATATTTGTTTCTTTCCCTATTTATTTTATACTTGTAAATAAATAACAAAAATAAAACAAAAATTATTTTATATTCCAAAAAAATATTTTGTAAATAAATAAATATAAAATTGGGGTATTTTTGTAAAAATAATAAAATAAAAATAAATATACAAAATGTATAGGTATTTTATACCTGTATATAATACAATATAATGTATATACAATAATTTATTTTTCAAAAAAATAAATAAAAATCACAGAAAAATAGTTTTACAATTAACAAACATTTTCCATTTTATACACTTTTTAATTTAAAATCATTTATTATTTTTTTATTGAATTTGTAAATCTTTTTATAAATCCTATTTCTTGATTGGTCCACGGCAGATCGTTGACTCGGGTCAACCCCCTCTTCCAGAGCTTGACCCGACCTGACTGACCCGCCGAACCTCCTTCTCCCATTTACCCCAGCCGGATCATGCACCCGTTTGCCCTGAATTTCTGCCCGTGCCTTCCCCATGGATCCAAGTTCCTCGTGGATCCCTAGGGAAGCGCAGATCCTTCTCTGATTGCGTGCTCTGGCCCGGTTTCTCCAGCTACCTAGGAGTTCTATAAATGTCTTCATTCGCCTCCCCAGGTCCCTAGCTCGCGCCGCACCCCTTCTCGATACCCTGGAATCCTTCAGCAAGGTGACAACAGTCTGAGGCGACCTTCGGTGGTCGATTCGGTGCCGTGTAGCCGCAACTCACCCTCCGTGGTCGGAGAACCGCCGCGAGAAGCCTCCTTCGCCTGACGCAGCTTGGTCGAGGCAAGAACCCCACCGATCATCTCTGCCTGGAGCTTAGGATTGTATTCGAACCTTCAGGTACCCTCTTAGTCCTTCCTAGCTCGTCATTTGTTCAAATCTTTCATCTGTGCGCCGCATGTGCTCCGCCAGGTCTGACCAGCTGGTCGAAGCTCTATCACCCTCACCCATCCGTTCAAATCCCTCTACACACTTACCCTACACCTTCCCACGCAATCTGATCACCCTGATCTTAACTTGCATCGCCGAGATCAGGTCCCGGATCTCCATTTGTCACGACCGTCGGAGATCAACACCCATTCACCGTTGCTTCTTTGGTGTTCTTCCCTAATAACCTCGATCGGAGTTTGCCTCCGAGTCTTAGCTTCGCATTGCAGATACCCTGGAGCCGTGAGGAGCCTCATCTACTTCCCAGTTGCTTGGCGGAGCTACCCCAGACCCTCGCTCGATCGTTTTGCCATCCGACCGTTCGTCAGACGATCAGAGCCCACAACTCGACGCGGAGTGCCTCCTCGGAGGTGCTCGACCCATTGGAGGTCTGATCGACCGGATGGATTCGCCCAGATCCCCGTTCGAAGTTCACCAGCGCTTCCGTTGCCGTTGGATGAGGAGCAGAGTACCAGATTCCATCCGAGTTGTCCAGCGTTGCAGCCTTTCGACCGTTGATCTGACGTCATCTGACAGATCTGCGCCACACGTAGGGAACATTCCCTGACTGCCAGATCGATTATTGTAGAGGAGTAGAGCCGCACGATCGAGCTCCTGCCAGCAGCTGACATCTGTCCCCCACGCGCCTCTCACGTGCCACCGAGGGTATATTGCATCTTTTACCCTGCAGTTATTTTGGTTTATGCTTTAGTTTGTAAAATAAAAATTACAATTGGACCTTTTCGCATATCAGCCCTTGTAGTTTCTTATATTTGTAGTTTAGTTCTTCATGTTTAGATACATGTGCCTGGTCACGTTCTTAGTGGTTATTTGCAATATTTGTCTTGAACTTTTCTTGTGTTGCTGATTGAATACATGTTTTTCAAATTTGCATATATGCCCCTGTGAACGCTGATTTATAGCATGTGCAGTTTTTAGTGGAAAATTGCATCTTTTATCCTGGACTTTTATTGCTTGTTATTGTTTGATCCTGAAACCTTAAATAATTGCATTTTGGTCCCTATGATCTGTGTGTTTTGTATTTAATCAAATAAATATCAAGCTTGCTCCAAAATTCCAAAATTTTGACACATAGCTCCTGCTACTGTGTAGGATTTTTGGTAATTTTTGTGGCGTGTTTTGATTGCATTTGATATTTTCTAAAATTCAAAAACCCTAAAAACTTTCTATCTTTGTTTTAAAAAATCAATTAAAATATAAAAATACCTTTAAAAATTCCAAAAAAAATTAGTGTGTATTTGTTTTGTTGTGTTTTAATTTCTTTGTGAATTTTGTTCTATTATCTTTTATAAAACCCTTAAAATTGAAAAAGACTAAGAAGCTTATAAAAAGTATTAAAAATTCATTAAAAAATCAAAAAAATGTGTTTTTAGGTTCTTAGGTAGCTTTTATTTTATAGTTTCATATAAAATTACTGCTAGGATTTTATAGGCATTTTAAATAATTTTAATTTGTCTTTATATCCAAATTGTACAGTGTTTACTGTTTTTGGCCTTCTTTTATTTTTAGAAAATTAGATAAAAATTAGAAAAACACCAGAAAATTCCTAAAAACACTTGAATATTTTAAAAACATAAAAATATTTTTGTTTTGAATTTTTGAGTTTTGGCCCTTTAAATAATTGCTTAAGTGTGATTGTTGGCCTCTTCCTTTATTTCTTTTATTATTAAAAAATCATAAAAAATTTAAAATTTAAAACCACCAAAATTTCTTCATTTTCTTGATTACCTGACAACTTCGTAGATTTCATTCCGTGCTCCTTGTGTTCGACCCTGGTAGCTATACCGGGTTAAATAATTAGCAAGACCACTTGCCTTGTTTTTCGTGTTTGATTTCTTTTGTTAGTAGTCTACTTTTTTCTTGTTGATTGCGCCTTGCGATTCGGATCACAACGACCCTAGATATTCCTTAACCCGAGTTGCATCCCCGTGTCATCGGTAGGTACTCCTTTGATGGAGAAGGAGAGGAGAGAGTCGATGGAAGGTCACAAAGGGGTAGAATTGGAACGTGGAGAGATAAGAGGTGGGTATGGTTGTCGGATCGTCGAAGTTGATTTGGAGGAGACACAGAAGAATATGATGGCCATAGGTTAATGTCCAATGGAGGAAATAAAAAAAGTTGATGAAGAAGAAGCGAGGAGAACAAGAGGGTTTTGATATAGGTACCTGGAGTGTCACTTGGAAGTTAGAGGAGCTCGACCCTCTCCAATCATCATCGTCAGTCGTGGGTGAACACGACGAGACTGAGCAATTTTCGGAAGCACCACAACATGAAGATAGGCTTCGTGGATTGATGAATCCATGATTCATCACACTAAAAGTTTAAAACAAAGCTTCATTCCTATGTAATTAGTTGCATTTCATCGTTTATTATGCATTTTTACCATTCATGTACTTAGAATTAATATATGCATTTTAGAATGCATATTTGCATTCATAATCATCTTCACATTTTCACCTAACTTCATGCATTTTTAATCAATTCATACTAACTCCAACTTACATGAAACAACTTCATTGTGTTCGTATCACTAACCTTTTTCCGTGAAAAATCCTAAAAACTGCTAACCCGTACATATGCAAAATAAACCCAAACCATAATTTCTGACCAAACAGACTAAAACGATGATTTCTTTCTCATACAGTGTCCGATTTCACTCTACTCACTTTTAAAATAATATACTTCAAATACCTTCAAAATAAGACTAATTTCATAAAAATAAGAGCTCATTTGAGAGAGTTGGGTTTTTGGCCTCTTTTGTACATTGTACATTTTCGATGATTTTGACCTATCATTTCATGTGCATATTTCATACATTCTAACTATTTTCTCTTTCACTTCTTTAACTCATTCATTATTTTAATAAAATTATATGAAAATCAATACCTAGAAAATTAGAAAAGCAATTAAAAAGACTAATTGTGACTTGAGCTTATTCATCTAACCTACTTGTACATAATTAACTTCCCTCATTTTTCTGACCTATTTAAAGTCTATAAAAAAATTCCAAAAAATATCATGTTAGTCCATTACATTATTTCATGGCATTTTTTATTTTGCATGCATTTATTTATCATCAGAAAACAAAATAAAATCATAAAGCAAAATATGGTATTTTATATACATAAAATATCATCAAAAAAATTCATACCTTGCATATATTATTTCATTTGCTCTTAACTCCTTCTTCCCCCCATCTTTCTTTCCTTTTTTTCTCTTCTACGATCAATCACTTCCCAAATTGCATCTTCTTCCACGCATCTTCGTTCCTTCTTTTCATCTTCCCCATCACCCTCCCCCATCTCCACTTCCACCGTCGCCTCGCCATGTACACTGCCTCATCGCCATTGCACGGGAATCCTCCAACAACGTCCCCGCATCGCACCACTACCCTCTCCCACATGTAGAGAAGATCCAGCAACCGCGTGCCTTAGCACCTGAGCAGAATTGAGCGACGTGCCACCTATCTCGCCGGCCTGCCTCGCCCTCGAGCTGACCACAGTCGCTCTACTTCGACCATGGGAGTGTGTTGCTTGAAGTCGATCTCCCGCAACCCTCACAACCAACCCCGCTCCGAGATCCACCCACCATCATCTTCGGAGCAACATCCGGAGTAGCAACATCTCATCAACCGTAGGCGAAGATCAAAAGTAGACCTGGGTTCAGAGCTACAACTCACGTTCGATCATGAACGAAGAGCATCACAACTGTTGGAACTTGCCTGATTTTCGACCATCAGACCGAGCTAATGGTGGACGACTTAGATTTTCCAAGAGGACCGGACCTAAGCCTGGTGCTTCGGGGTTGATCGAAGCAACCCTACGCTGACACATGGTGGCTCATGATCAAACCGCCGCTTGAGCTGCTAGCCGAGTCATCCTACACGTGGCCAACCACGTGCAGTAGGGCGGTTTGCATCCCTATCTCCATCTTTTCCAGGAATCACGCCCATACCCCTGCTAGGTGTAAATTACAAGGAGCTGCTGGCGGTTTTCAGAAATTACAGAATACTCCTCTTAAAAAGTATAATTAGGGACATTTTATTTATTCTATTTACCATTTAGTCTCTGGAACTTCAATTATTCATATTTTAAACATTATTTATTGGATTATGATATTTTTGGTGTCATTTTGATCCCTGATTAGTTGCCTTTCGTATTAAATGTTGAGATTCTATTTTTGTGACATCATTTGACTTGAATAAACTTTGGATGATTTTTTGGTAATTTTGAGTACTTTTATTTATATTAATTAATTAATTCTCTTGCTCATTAAATTCTACCTTGATTTACTCAGGGAATTTAATTAGTGCTTAATTGAATGATTAATCATTGTGATCATTGGGGTTCATGCAAATTGATTGATCGACTTGTTGTGCTTGTTTGACTGCTCCACATTTCTCACAATTTTGCATCGTAATATTGCATCATTTAAAAATCACAAATATATTGCAACTATTTATGTCTTGTGTCACCTTACAACATGGCATTATTTCTTCACATCAAAATTATTTTAAAAAAATATACATCTTATTTCTTTTCATAATTAATTTACATCTTTTTTATTGAAATACCATAAAAAGATGAAGAAGAAAAAATAATAAAAATATTATGCACTCTACATCGTCTAATAATCAACCTAAGGAGACAGTTGCCTCCCTGAGTACGACCTTGGGCTTGCCCAAGTAAAATATAAATTAACCGCTGCATTAATCGATATATTAATTAAGTGGTTGTTTTGATTGATCCTGAATGCCCACCTACAATGAAATTAAGATTTTATTCCACAAAATTAACTAGGACTTTCACAGGGCTCTTCAAATGGTGTCGTTGCTGGGGTGGTACGACTTAGGTTGATTTTTAGATAATTTAGTTTTTAGGTTTTCCATCCCTAGGTTGTTTGACTCCGGGTTTTTCTTATATATATTTCTATGTTTATTTTTCTGTATGTTTGTTTACTTTATTTTATTTTATTGTGTCTATCTCTCTGACCTCCATCTTGTTTTTGTGCGAGGGCTCCGATGCGACGGAGCGACCGCTTAGGTGACCAAGCAACTCGGGAGCATTGGAGGTCGGTTTTTCAAGTGATATGTCGACTGAAAGAATGCATTAAATTAAGACCAAGTTGAGCCGTGAGAGAGTGTAGAGTCTAGTTTTTATTTCATGTATTTTTTTTATAATAATTGCATATTTCTAGCGGGTTCCGTTTGGGATCTTGCATGTGTACCCAGACACTTGGACATTATTCTTGTGGTGTGTCGAGTTCTGCTGCACTCTCCAGTGAGGATGGGGTTTGACTTGAGTGGCTCGTAGGTTAGACCTGCACACGTGGCTCTTAGAGCTTTTCATAGGTCAAATATTCATGTTTGTGCTCGTAAAATCTTGAATCACACATTCACGTTTAATATGCACCTTAGATTGTTCTTACTTACTCAAATTCAATTCATTTCTTCCCTCTAATTAGAACTATCTGCTGGGTGTGGTTTCATCGCTCACAATTCATACAATAGAAATTTTTTATTTCTGTATTACATACTACATGTAGAGTGCGAGGATCACTATAAGTCTTCCAAATTGGCATGCATCATGGATTTATTTGATTGCAATGCGTTTTTTTCTACTCCCTTCCCCTTGGTTTTACAACTTAGGATTAAAGGAAATTGGGACTGGATGATAGGAGTGCCTTGTGTGGTGGATTAAATTCAGTGATAATCAAACTTAAAATTGTGGCTGCTAATACAATTTCAACCGTTTTTTTTGCATTAAAACTGAAATTATTCTGGGGAGAATAACCCCCTCATTGTTTGAATTTACTTGCAAGTGAGAAAGAGACGAACACTAGGATAGAGCCAAGGTAGGATTTTTATATTAACTACTGATTCTATAAAAATGATTAGCTACTTCTCAGTGACGAAATACGGGTAGCCAGTAAATGATCTGGATTTCCTTAGCAGAGTGGATGGTTTCAAGGATTGCACAAGGCTCAGTCCTTAAATAACAGGTAGCTGTTTTACAGTATGTACTTACATTTATACTGGATGAAAGTAGGTGCAACTAGTCATAAGATTCATGCCAGTTTTTCGAGAAATACATGCACCTAACAACTCGTTAGCTCTTTCAAAATTTGCAAATTACCACCAAATAAAATTGAAAAGATAAAAGACTGAATTCTTGCGGTCTTCATTTGTGTTGAGTTGGTGAATTTGGGATTTGCTTTGTGTTTGTATTCAGGGGTGTGTGTTCAAAGACTGTGCTCTTATTGCCTTTCCTATTACTCCTTGCTTCACATCGTGCTCTTAATTCGAACCTCTTGACATAGAGAATGGCATATTGGAGTGATTTTTGTTCAGACTTCGTGAGCCTCTCGCTGACCACTCCAAATCGACTGTCCTCATGGGCTCAGGGATACTCTTCCCTTGAATCCCTTGGTTTCATGGACACTCTTCCCATTAGATTAAGGCCAATAAGTCACTCTTCATTCTCGAGAGTGGTTAGACCCATACCAACCCTCTCTTCTCTCACCACATCGAGGAAGACTCTTACCTCGATGCTTCTAGATCACCTTCTTACAACTTTATTAATTCAAATCCTTTGTATTCTGAAGGTGTAGAAGACCAAGATAGAAAGATACCCCCTAAGAAGAACATGGATGATGAGGGAGATAATAACACATTGAAGGACAACCTAGACATACTGGCACAAGTTGAATAGAGAAATGAACTATTTAGACAAAAACATGGTCAGTTGAGGAATGAGGAGGTATCGATGAGAGATGCCTACAATCCCAATGCTGCATAAAATGAGAACTATCTTAGGCCGGTTGTACCACTGAATGCTGGAGAATTAAAGCCTCACTTCTTGACACTCTTGCCAAAATTTTTGGCAAAGAAATAGAGGAACCATGCATGCTCCTGCAGGAGTTTGAAATGATGTGTGATAATCTAAGACGACCTGATGTATCACAAGATTACATACATCTTAGAGCCTTCCCCTTTGCTGTAGCAGACAAAGACGCCTATTGGCTAAAGAATCTGGGGAGGGTAGTCACCACGTGGGCTGCATTGAAGGACCTATTCCTCAAGAAGTTCTACCCATTGAGTAGGAGTAATTAGATGAGGTCTCGGATATCAAGTTTCACTCAGATGTCCCACGAGCCTTTCCATAGGGCACGTGAGAGATTCAAGGACCTGATTCAGAAGTGCCCAGATCATGATATTGACCGACCAATCCTCGTCCAAACCTATACAGTGGTTTGACTCCTGATGTTCAAGGATTACTAAATGTTGCATGTGGAGGCATCTATCTGAACAAAGGAGCCGACTCGGTTTGGATGATTTTAGAATAGATGGCAGAGACCAGCCGCACTAGATCATCTATTCGGGTTTATGACAAGCTATCTCCCTCTCGCGTACATCAGGAGATGTGGAGAACAATTTTCGCCAATCTGGCGAATGACCTACTCCCCAACATGGGGATTATCACTGATAAGTTAACTAAGGTTGACCTAATCGAGAAGAAGGTGAGAGAGATATGCAAGCTCGCCGAGTGGGAGAACCTCGCCAAGCTTCCAAAACAAATGGCAGAGTTAGTTGATAGGGTATCCAAGATCAAGATACATGCCCCGTCTACACGCCTTGCTCCCATCTACCGAGTGCATCACATTCGGGAGCATCCCGTGCATGAGTCTTACAGCATATGGGCTCAAGGTCAGCTTGAGGTCCATGAGAGCCAGTTCACAGAGCTGACCATCGAGACATCACAGAAGAGCCTTCACAAGTGTGGGAGGTGAATGGGATCTGGTACACCAATGATCCCAATGCTACCCAGCGTCAGCCTTAGTATTGCCAGTTTCTACCCCCTCAGCAGCAGTAGTCAGGTTATCAGAATCACCTTCAATATCAACAATACTCCCCTTAACAAAGCTAGTACCATCATCAGGTCCATCAGGGACCTAACAGACCGCATCAGGGTCACCAGCAACATCCCTAGAGGTAGGATCACGAACCCTCATCTCGGCTACATCTGACTTTCAGAGGATCCTCGATGAGCTCCAACTCATCGCAATGAGAAACACGATCAGAGAGCCTACATCAATCAGCTTCCACGTTGGCATGATGAGTTTACTGCCCCTAAGACCTTCATTCCTGCTTAGGTTCAGGTTAATCCCAACAACCTGAACCAAGCACAGAATCACTAGAAGGATCATGTATACTATTCTGATTTCTTAGAAGCAGATCATGAGATCCTATCACATGGTGTTTACCATCTTACTCTCATGAGTGGTAGGATCGTACAGACCCATGAGCTGGCATGACAGAGTAGGGGGGAGGATACCAACGAGCCATCCCCTGTGGATAGCTCGGAGGAGGAGGATCATCACCAGCAACAACATCTTTAGGATCACCAAGGGGATTTGAATCCCCAAAAATCCAAAAAAAATAAAAAAACCTAGAAAAATCAAAAAAAGAAGAATAAAGCGACATCGAGCAGGACCGCGAGCACCGCATCTTCAAGAGATGAGAAAACCACCTTGGATGCGTCATCAACAGTTTTTCCAGCTTTAGTTTCAGTTCCATTTCATGCATGCCAGTTGAGTCCTGTACAGAGTCCAAGTCCAAGTTAGAGTCATGGACAACTAAATTTCCATTCCAATAAGAACTCAGATGATGATATTTCTGTTTCACATTGTGAGCCTCCAATAACCTTATATAAGGGAAAGAAGAAAAATTCTCAAAAAAATGATCTTGATATTTTAGAGATGGAAAGAATGTGCAGCGAGAATGTTAAAGTTGAGATCCCTTTCCTTCAATTAGTGGATATGGTTCCACATTCAAGAAGTACCTAAAGGCGAGATGCACACATGTTAGGACTAGCAGGAAAAAGAACATTCGAACAGTGAAACATGTGTTGTCCATAGCCACTACATGTGCGATCCTCAATTTAGATTTCAAGGAAGAAGAGAGATCTAGGAGCACACTTTGTCACCAATCAGATAGCTGACGTATCATTTACTCATACTCTAATCGATAACGGATCCTCAATCAATCTGCTACTGTATTCCCTATTAGATCATCTAGGTTTAGGACCTCTTAGGAGATCAAAAGCACTCCTACAGTTCACAAACCGATCTATTAAGAGGCCCAAGGGAATGTTGAGGGACATTATCCTTGACATCGAGGGGAAGCAATACAAGGTGGACTTCACGGTCCTAGACATGGAGTATCCCCGAAGATGGCAAGATTCCCATATCATACTTGGTCGGCCTTTTCTGAGGATGGTTGGAGCTATCTTTGATTATACTATGGGAAAGATATGCTTTCATGCACACGATGAAAGTGTAGAGTTAGAGATGCAACAAACAAAATGGCAAAGACCTAATTCGGAGAGCAGTACAGAGTATCTTTCATCGGAGGTCGAGTGCTATAGAGTTGATAAAGTATATCACTGGCAACATCAGTCAGCTTGGGTTGACGAGTCCCTCTCACCAGGAGAGAACACCGTAGATGAGGCAGTTCAATAGAGCCTACAGAATCAGACTTTACCCACAGGAGAATTTTCTCATGCATCTCCCTACGTCCTCGATGACTCAGAAGCTGACTTAGGCTTGTCATACTTGTTCCCTTCAGGTCAATCAGAGGATGAGGATGATGAGTCGGGCATGGTAGTTACTGATTTCTTGGATATCTTTTGCAATCCGACTTCTGAGTAGAATCAGTTGGTGGCTACTACCACATCAGATCTAGCCACATCCACCACATGGCCAGATTTAGAGGTTGTTGAACCGGATTTACCTAATGACCATACCATCCCTGAGCTCGAAAATCTACCCATCACCTTGAAGCATGCCTTCTGATGAACGTGAATTTTTTGCCTCTTTAATAGTAAGGGAATTGTAGTATAGGAGGCGAAAAATATTTCAACAAAAACCACAATCTTTGAATGTTGTGGAGCATTTTTACTTGGCAAGTCTACTAAGGTCGAACTCAGAGAACAGTGATTTTAGTTGCATGATTTTAAATTAATTTAAATAATTAATTAAATGCTAGGTTAATTTCTATGTCAAACATTCAAATGGAAAATATGATGATGAAAAATGCAATGAGAAATAAACAGAGTGGATGAGCGCATGATCTGCGATTTTACACGATTTGATTCCTCAATTAATATGATCAATAAATCCTCAAAAACTATCACAGATCGAATAATTTCAAGATATATTTGAATTAATTCCGATGCGTTAGATAAATAGATCAATCGATAATAATTAAGAAGCGGGATAATTAGCCTCAGAATTTCTATGATTTACTTCTTTAAATAGTCGACAACAATAATAATAAAGGAATAAATCTTAATTAATCCCATACAAAGATTAAATCACAAAGAATATCAGTATAAGAGATTAAATAATTTCAGGTCCTCGTACATAATACCATGCAAATAATGTCAATGATCTCCTCAGTTCTCAGATCTATCCATAGGATATGTAATACGAAAGAGCATGAAAATAGCTTTAAAATGACATATTATGCGTAAAAATCAGAGTTTGAATGAACAAGATATGATGAGGTGAACTAACAGGGACTAAAACATAATAAAAATAATTATTTTTCTTTCAAACACGTCCCTAGGGGACTTACCTGCAATTTATGAAAGTCGGAAGGGTTCCTTTGTAATTACCCCTGACGGGGGTATTTCTACAATTTATGAAACTCGCAGGGCCTAGTTGCAATTTCTCCAAATAGCACCTATTAAGCACACGCGATCTAGATGAACTTGGAGGCTCGGGTGATGGAGGCCGAGGCTCGGACCAAGTCTACATGTGGCAACAAGAGGAGGTCCGGGAGGCCCGAGCCTTGAGGCTAGGGTCGAGGCTCGAGGGAGACATGTGGCGAGAAGGGGGTCATAGGATCAAGGGCGGACCCTTGATCCAATGGTTGTTGGAGGCCACAGGCCAGCTCCGTGCAGGCGGTCGTCGAGGGCAGCGAGCGGTTGGGACAGGGGGCGAGGGGGGGGGGGCGACGACGATGGAGGCCGGGCGGTGGTCTCCACCTCCGTCGACACACGACTGGAGGTGGAGCGGTGAGGCGGTACGAGGGCTCCTAGAGGTGGTGCTGGCGGCAAGGCGGAGCGAGGGCCAGAAACGACCGCAACGGTCGGGAACGAAGCTGTGGCAGAGGTGTAAGCTGCTATCGAGCAGTGAAGAGCGACAAGTGTGGGGACTCGCATAGGTGCAGCTGAGGCAAGCGTGGCGGAGCATGAAGATGAGGTGATGAACCTGTATAGGAGAAAAATAAAGAAGAGAAAGGAGACGGTGTCGCCTGGAAAGTAGGGGAAGCAGGTGCTCCCCTCCCGGTATTCGCCTCAGAGGAGCGGCGAGAATTCCTCGAAGCTCAGCTGCAGTGATGGCGCAGCACAGAGGTTCTAAAACCTCTGGATCACGCCTCGGGGGAGGTCTTCGCCTGCAAGGTGGTCGCTGTCACCGACCAATCTTGTGACTTCTAAACCCGCAATCCTTCCATGATCTGGTGGATATGGAAGATGAAGGAGAAATACGTCGGAGGGGAGGCTTCATAGAGGTGGTAGTAACGACTGGTGGGGCACAAGAGGGTGGAAGGGTATTACGTGGGTGGGGTGGAGGCGTGTAATGGCGAGGGTGATGGCGGCGAAAGGGGAGGGAGCATTGCATGCAGGGTGGCGGAGGCGTTGCAGGGAAGGAGAGAGAAGAACGACTTGAAGGGGAGAAGGAAGGGGTCACGTGCTGGGCACGTGACCCAGAGAGGAGAGAGGAGAGAGGGCGTGGGGTGCCATGTGGCACGCACAGGGGCTTCCATGTGGCACCCCAAAAAAAATTCAAAATTAAAAGAGGAAGAAAAATAGAAAAGGAAGGAGACCTCGGATCGAAAAATTACCTTCACGAAAGTTGTTCGTCTCGATAAGATCTACAACTTTCATGAAGGATCCGGTTAGCAAAAGAGGTCATCTCTGCGAAGTGGTATTTTTTGGTGGTCTCCAAGTGTATAGAAAACCGAATTTTGGACTTTTGTAATTTTTTTGGTGGTTTTAAAATAGGATAAAAAATATAGAAAAATACGATAAAATACAAGAAAACTAATTACACACTAATCTTTTTTTGGATTTTTATAAATAAGAAATAATGGAAATAAAATAGAAGTACGAAATACGAGAAGTTTATACATACTTACAACGGACACTCAGACATAGTCAGTTTCTTTGATTTCAGTCTTGATATAGATTTGGATTTTTGTCTTTTAATAAAACTTTCATCAAAGAACATAAATGAAAAAGAAATAAAATTAAAAGGGTTAATTATATACATAAAAACTCATGTAAAAAATAGCAAAATGATAAAATATGCAAAAGAGGCCCAAATCCCAACTTTCACATATGAGCTCCGAATTTTATGAAGTTGGTATTATTTTGAAGGTATTTGAAAATGGAGTAGTTTAAAAGTGAGTAGACTAAAATCAGACACTGTATGAGGGGAATATGTGCATTTTAGTCCGTTAGACGTGAAATTTGATTTTGGGTTTATTTGCCACTTATTTGAGTTAGTAATTTTTTTTATTTTTTATTTAATCATCTTAGTAATATCTACACAATGGAGGTAGTTTGGGGTCAATCGGAGTTAGGATGAATTAATTAAAAATATGGAAAGTTAACAGCTTTTTAGGCTAATTCACACTTGGATTTTTGATGCAATTATGCGTGATGAAATGCGAATATTATTAACACATGTATGAATGCTAATGATGTTATATTAATGATTAAATGTAAATGAATTATGTGGAACATAGCTGAATTGACCAATTTTAGCATGATATGATATTCGTCATACCCCTATACTTAAACCATGCTCGTCCCCGAGCATTAATGAATGAATGACTTTAGTTGGATAAATCCCTGACTATGCATGTGAATTTTCAAGGCTCAATTCATCGAAGACCCTTAATTCGAGTGATCCTAAAATTTTGGGCTCAACCTTGCTTTAATCAAAAGGAATCCGACCTCTCTATTTATCAGACTCTCTGTTTGTACATATACTATAAGGATATGACTTTTAGTGTACTGCATTCATGAGAGTCGAGATGTCACCCAAGGTCCCAGTCCAATAGACTCTCCTCTAGACCTAATCCTCAACACTAGGAAATAAGTCAGTTCTTATTCAATCAACCATCTCATTAGTTTGTCAGACTTGAAAGTGTAGATGGACATCCAGATGATGGAGGGCATAGGGTTGTGTCTATTTTTCTCTCCCTCACATTGGAATAAGAGCCTCTCGAGTGCCTTATTACTCAACACTTGTATTTTTATTTTATTGATCGATGTGCCCATCAAGAGAATTCGGAGTCATCTGCACTTGTTTTTCTGGGAGTACACCGGGGTGTGTCTCTTTTGAGTATCTAATATACCTTCGACACCCAAACTTGTATCACTATACGATGCCGAACCCCTTTATGGTGCTAACCCGATTCCTAGGTCCTAATAGCATTTGGTCCAAGTGGACACTTTGCTCTTTTGAATTTGACTTCGAGGAATATAGCTTTTCTTGGAATATTTCTTTTCTTTTCTTTTTGGCTAGCTCCAGTGCTTTTACCAAAAGTTGGCACACACTGATCAATGATTAAATTTGTTTCATCACACCCTAGCACATAGGTAAATATCAAAGACATGACATATGAACTTGTTCACGTACTGGCTAGGGTTTGCTGACACTCAGGTTTCTTGAAGCCTTCATTAACTTTATCCCATCCTCGAGCATCATTAGATCGAGTCTAGACTCAAATCTCCAGTCCCAGTTCCTTAAGTGATAACTCAACTCATATCATCAATCATGAAGTTGTGAAAGTGATGTGCTGATCATATTCTTTAGAGGGTAGAGATGAAGAGTGCAATATAGCGCTCAAATTTTCAAACTAGGGAAGTGTGGATTATTAAGTTCAAACCTAATGACTAAGGCTGGCAAACTCAAACTCTCAGGATCTCAGAAATCCAATGTCTTCAAAATCCTCAAGCCTTGAGTGATAGTCAATGTTGCAGGAATATACCAACCAAGGAATGCATGGATGTATGAGATGCTTAATGAAATGCAAGATCATGATTGATTTTTTATGCAAAAAGGTTTTTTATTTTATTTTTCTTGTTTTTTTGAAACCACGTATTATTTATAGAAAGAATTTAGTATAATATACATAATATACACTACTTGTACCCATCCCCGATGTTAGATGAAAACAATTAAAGTACGAGCTATAGATAAAGTAAGAAGAATATATACAAACACCCCCCATACTTAGCTTGTTCTATGCCTTCATGGCACAAAGTGAAATGTAGACATAGCTCGTACTAAATATAATTGAGCGAAAAAGAAAAAGAAATCGACATGGCCCCTATACTTATCTTTTTGAGGGACTAAGCATAGCAGAAAAGCATGAAATGAGGCAGTCGAGGGTGAGGAGAAAAGAATAGAAGTGATGTACAAATAATGATACAGGTCCCCCTATCCTTAGGCTCAAGGCAATCTAAGTATGATCTGATAATTAAAAACAAGAAACCGGGTAGATTTACGGATGTACTAGGTCAAGGAGGTTTGCGACGGACCTTCTTGCAGGAGTGTGGAGGGAGATAGTATGGAGATGTGGAGGGCAGTGAAGAGGGGGAGGGTGAAGAGGACCATCCATCATTAGAGTCATCCTCAGAAGAATAGTAGTCATACGTAGAGGATCTCCAACTATTGTCAAGCAGAGGTAAGTGCTCTTGGATCATAGATGTACTTATGGCACTTATCTGATAAACAACTTCAAGACCGGACATGGACTCTTCAGAAAACACCCGGTGCCTAAGGTCAAAGGTGACTTTCTTGGTCAGTTTGTTTCATTGAGAAGTACTGGGAGGAAGATGGACAGACTTCTTCTCCCTTTCTTGAGTAACCGGTGTGACATTTTTGAGTTCCTCATTAGATGAATCTCCGTAAATGTTGACCAATTCTTGTAGGGTCATACGTGGCTTCGGGCGAGGGGGATTGTTCCTGGTGGTTTTGTGAATTATGGCTGGGGACATTGATGTCACTCCTTGACAATCGTGAATTTTGGTGACATCGGATGTTTCCTGAGTCCATTCTTTGTATGGTTCAAGTATCTCGTGAATTACTACCGACTCAAAGGTTGGACCACTTAAATAATCGTGACGTTCCTCAGAAATATGGTCCAACTCATCATAAGCTCCAAAATCTTGAATCTTCAAAGGAGCTCTATTAGGGTGAGAATCAGATGTTTGTCCAACAGTTAGTCTTTCAAGTGACTCTCTTAGGGTTTGTATCTGTGTGTCGTGAGGAGATGTCTGATCATGTGAACTGTTTGTCTCCTGATCACAACTGTCAGTTTCAAGTCAATTTTCCTCAGAGCAAGTCGTGTCATTGAGGCTTTGTGCATTGTGGTCAGAGTTTGGGAACTTGATTTCTTGATTCTCACAATCGACAATTGCCTTTGCGGAGGCTAAGAATGGCTTTCCTAAAATGATATGAGACTCAAAGAATCGTCCATGGTGTTCGATGTCAAGGACAATAAAGTCCACTTTGTATTTGTCACCTCGGAATCTTACGACAAGCGAAACAATCCCCCATGGTCTTTTGGTATATTGATCAGACAATTGAATGATCACCCTAATCTTTTTGAGTTGTTCGTGTTTGAGTTGGTCAAAGACAGACTTGGGAAGTATGTTTAATATAGAATCGTCATCTAACTGAACACGAGTAAATAAGGTATGCTCAGTTTTACATGTGATCTGAGTCAACCGCTTGACTTTGCGGCTTAGGGTTTAGGGTTTAGTCGACTCTTCACAAATCGCTTAAGATCGGGCACATATTCTATGGCCTTGATCAATGGAAGTTCTAAGATCAGACTCTTGCAAAATGCTTCCATTTCAGAACTGTCCATTTTTTTGAATTTCCTACCTTTTCAAATTTTTTGGTATTTTCTATGATATGGTCAGTAGGGGGATCAACAGTCAATGGTGGTTGTGCCTGATTGTGAGTCACGTGATGATTTAGTGGTTCGCTTAGTGGTGGCCTTACTTCTTCTGGATTTTGCATAGACTGGATGAGATCGTATATTTTCTCAGTCAAAATGTTTGCTCTATGCTTGATCCGAGCAATCTCATCCTCGAACATCTCATGACTAGTGATTGAATAATCATTCTTGGTATATCGTGATTCCGGCATGTAACCTTGAGTAGAGCATTGATTACTCATAGTTGTTATGGTCTGGTCATGAGTTATATTTCCTTGACTCTGATTTTCTTGTGAATTGTCGAAGGAAAATCGGTTGAACTCAGGAAGAGAGTCAACTTGAGTAGAGGATGGTTCAAGAGGTTGTGAGATCATAGTAATCGGAAATCGTGTTTCACTGTCAATATCGATTACTCTATTTTTCATCCTAAATTCTGCTCTCTCTCATATCCATAAGATTGTCAGAATGTGAGAGAGGTCTATTCCAAGAAAAAGTATGGTCAAAGGGTGGGATGTATGGGAGGGAAGAGAATGATGGTTGAGGGGGGCATGATTTGAAGAGCAGGTTCCCCTGGGAAGTGTGAGAAGAAGGATATCGGGACATGACCGTGGAGATTGGGAAAGAAGACCACTGTACCAACATCTTCTCAAGAGAGGGATGGAATGATTTGCAAACCATGATTTACTTGCGATTGCAAGGTCTTTAATGCACACAAATCAAACACAAAATAAACACGTAGATTCACCTACTCAACACTAGTGAAGGCACGTTAGGGCTCGACCGCTTATCTTTTCAATTTTAATTTAATGAAAAAGTAATCTTGAAAATTTAAGCGTAGCTGTTAGGTGCCGAAATATTTCACAAAGACTATCCCGAGTTCATACAACTAGTTGCATCCACTTTCAACCAGTATGGGTATAAGTACG
This sequence comes from Ottelia alismoides, assembly GCA_037367405.1. Lineage (NCBI taxonomy): Eukaryota > Viridiplantae > Streptophyta > Magnoliopsida > Alismatales > Hydrocharitaceae > Ottelia > Ottelia alismoides. The sequence goes on from JAZKJV010010643.1 coordinate 250,236, forward strand.
GACCGTTAGATGGCTACCTGTGTTACTTGAGGATGGAGCCTTTCACGGTGTCCTCTAAACCACCCACTCTACTCAGGGAAGTCGGACCGTAAAACGACTATCCGAAACCCTCACTGAGATGTAGCTAATTGTTTTTAAAAATAGTAGTCTGAATGAAAATTTCGGTTTTTGCCTCTACCCTAAGTGTGCGATCTAATCCTTACAAACCATGAGTGGGTTATTCTTCACCAGACACAAGGATTAATTTGATGTCAATTTTATGTACAGTCACCTTGATTAGCAGTCCTGATTTTAGATTAAGGTGATTACTCAAGTTTAAATGTGCACAAAAATTAACGCCTTATAAGCAGTCCCAATTCCTTTAATTCCTAAGTTGTAAAACTAAGGAGGGAGAATCAAAAAAGTCAATGCAAGCGTAAATCAATGATGCATGCTTAAGAAGAAGACTTACAACGATTCCTCGTGTTCTTTATGCAGGATGCAATACAAGGAAATTAAAATTTACACTAAATGATATGCACAGAGGAAACCACCCTAAACAAATAGTTCTATTAGCGGGAAAGAATTGATTAAAATTTTTGGCTAAGTCGAACGATCTATAGCGTGTCTAGTTAGTGAATAAGTATGGCCTAAAAATTACGAGCACAATCAAGGATAAATAAGCAAGCGTATATGTGCCTAATTCCTATGCCACTCAAGTCGGGTCCCAACCACACAGAAGGGGTTGAAATAGACCCGACACATCACAAAGAAGTCTTGTCCATATTATTACAAGGGTTCGTAGAGAGGGACCCTGTGAATAATGCAAAAAATTAAATCTAAACTAACTCTCTCACACAAAATTAAAATTCAGTCTTCTTCGTAGACCCCTTGAATTATATTCAAAATTTTTGCTCTGAGTAATCTACGAAGAGAGAAAATGCAATTAGTATCAGAAGTGAGAGAAATATGCAAAATAGAATGCAGAAAAATAAAATGCAAAAAGAAAAAATGACAAAAAAATTAATTTCCCAAAAATTAATTACAAAAAAATAATTTAAAATCCTAAAAATTCGTCACTCCTCAGTAACGGTGCCATTTGATGAACGTAGATTTTGCCTCTTTAATAGTCAGGGAATTGTAGTATAGGAGGCGAAAAACATTTCAACAAAGACCACAATTTTTGAATGTTGTGGAGTATTTTTACTTGACAAGTCTACCGATGAATCTGTGATTCATCACTCTAAAAGTTGAAAATAGAGCTTTGTTATCGAGTAATTAGCTGTATATTTCCACTTATATTGCATAATTAGCATTCATGCATGCATAAATAATATCTGCATTTTAGCATTCATATTTGTATTAAATAAAAAGTCAAATTCACTTGTAAAAATCATCTATAAATTTATTTTATTCTCTATTTTAATTTTAATTTTTCTCATATTTAAAAATAACAAAAAAAATTGCAAAAGAAAAAATGCGGTATTTTATACCTATAAGATACTACCCAAAAATACACTTTATACATATGACTTCTTTTGATTTTTGATCCTTCATAAAAGTTGTAGATATCATTGAGACGAGAAACCTTTGTGTTGACCACTTTTTGATTTAACCCCTTTTGTTATTTCTTTTCGATTTTTCTTTGCATTTAATATTTGTATTTTCCGGGAGCGACACGTGGCAGCTCCTGGAGACGCCACGTGTCACCCCATTTTTATTTTTTCGGAATTTATTTTTTTTATTTTATTTTGTTATTATTTAATTAATTTATTTATTTAAATTTATTTAATTATTTTAATTAAATTATTTTATTTTACCTTTATTTTCTCTTCACTATTTTAGTAGCCTACTTTTATTACTTTATTTATTTTTTTATTTTATTTCCCTTTTACTTCTTCTTATTCCCCACTCCAAGTCACCAACTTCCCATCTTCCCCTCATCTCCCACCAGTCCTCCAACTTCCACCCACTTCATTTCCAGCTTCCTCCTTCTATTTCTTCCACTCACCCTCTACATTTTTCTTCATTCGCCATTCTACGAGTGAGAAGAGCTCCAGCCCCACCAAGGCTCCGAGGAGACAGCTCGTCCATTAGTGTTGAGCGACGACGAGTTCAAGCGAGATCTGCGAGCCTTGTTCATGTAGCATCCCTCCACAAGGGGATTGCCTAGCTTCTCGACTTTTCGCCAAGCAGATCGAGGCCACGACGAAGGCTGCACACCGCAGCCTCACTCTCCAGGCGACTACACAGGTAAGTTTTCTATCTACATCTCTTCATTTTTTTTATCTAACAATTTTTTTCTTTATTGTTCATCACCAAAACATTTCATATACACCGCCATCATCACAATCATCATCATCATCATTTCATCTCTACACATTTTTTCCTGTTAAAAAAATACAAAAAATTACAAAAATAAAATAAAAAAAGAAGACATGCCCTCCAGCCTGTCGTGCATCCTCTTACCATTGTCGGCCATTTTCCTCCACCGATAGATGCCTTCCCCCAGTAACCCAGAGCCACGCGTCGCGGCTGCTCATGCGCGCCGTCGCGCGTAGCCATGCAAGTTCAACCGCGTGCCCCCACTTTCGCGAGCCCATCCTCGCTCAGCCGGCATCTCGCGTGCCTCCTACGTGCCGCCGGATCTACCATCACCTCCATGCACCGCCGCCTCCACGCCTGTGCCCCGCCGGTGGTCGTGCGTCGCTGCGCCGCCCGCCACCCCTTGCCCTAGACGTTGGGTTCCAATTTGGGAACCCACGTCCCCGAAGGTTCATTTATTTTTTTTATTTTTATTTTTGAAAATTGCACTTTTTCCTGCAAGTTTTAGTGATTGCAAAAGTGCCCCCGTGCACAATTTGTTTATTTAATTTCAATTTCTATATTGCAAAGACACCCCCTGACTTTGATCAATAATTTGGACATCATTTTTGCGTTATTTTTTAATCAAAAAATAGAATTCTGTAGAGCATTTAAATCTTTATCTCTTGGATATTTATTTAGATTTTTATGAGCATTGGATAATAAAATAAAATTATTTTGGTGAAAAATTAGATATTTACCCATTTCATGGTCTGTAATTCATATTTAATCGATGAAGGAGGGGGGGGGGGCGGCGGAGATGACTAGGGTTAATTGATGGGAGTAGATATTGGGGAGGAGTTGGCATGGTGGAGATAGAGCGAGGGAGATGAAGTTGGACGTTATTTTGAAGAGGATAGAGGCATGGTTGTTTGGTCGTTGGGAGATGACAACCAGAGATTGCACAAAGGAGGTGGAGATAGTTGGAGGTAGGGGATAACGAGAGGGTCGTTGGATCTTTCCAGATCCAATGGTTCTGATGGGGCTTGTGTGGGAGAGGGGTTCTGATTATGTCCGTTGGATCGAAAGTTCATCTAGCGGCCTAGGTTAGGAGCACAAATTGACAAGGGGGTAGGGGTGGGGGTTCACCGAGGAAGCAAGTTTGACCAGGCGATTGAGGTGGACAAATGTGATGGAGACATGTGGACTGTTGACTGTGCTAGAAATGCAAAGAAAAATAGATTAAAAAAGCAATGACTTCAAATGCAAAAATGCATAAAACAAGAATTATTGATCTAAGTACATTATACGATGTTCATGTAGGACCCAAGTGCAAATGGACTCAGCCGTGCAAGTTATTATTTTTTATTTGACATTTTATGTAAATAAAATATAAAATTTTCAAGGTTTTGCATTTTTACTTGGTTTTCAATGGACCGTAAATGCATAAAAAATCAAATACGATGTAAAGTAATGCATGATCATGAATGCTATTTTTTTTAGATTTTTATGGGTTAAGAACAAATCAAAATAAAATAGAGAAATGTGATATTTACCGATGAATTAGTTATATGTTCTAGTTAGAATTTGTCTTTTTCTTTATTTTTCTATTTTTTGGATTTTCACTTTAATACAATTAGTCAAAATATGTGATGAATAAAGAAATATAAAAGAAATAAATAAAAAATAGTTAAATATGTACATAAAATGACAAAGTAAAAAATCAATGAATATGTACAACATGCAATTCGATCCCAAAATCCAACTTTCACAAAGTGAACTCTGATTCTTTTTTAATTTAATCTTGATTTGTAGATAACTAAGTGCTCATTAATTCAAGGGATTTTTACACCCATAACCTTGAGTAATTTCGTAATAACATTCATAACCCTGCATAATCACGAATTACATGGAAAACCCCAAGTAATGCTTAACACTTACATGACATTACCCTATGCTATGTTCCACTTGAGACGACCGTTATATTTGACGGTTTCCGTTAAAAAAAGATAAAGTTACCATTGATAATCATTCCTATTTGCAAATTATACCATTGTGTTCCCCTGCCTGCAAGCTCCACGAGATCTGGAGCCCCTCCCCCCGTCGCCTTCGCCACCCCCACACCCCCTGCCGTCGAGCTCTGGAGTCGCTCCCCCCGTCGCCTTCGCCAGCACCCTCCCCCTGTCGCCGTCGACCTCCTCTGCAACCCGCCTCTCCCGTTCGCCATCTCCTCTATAGTCCCCCCTCCCCGCATCCCCGGTTGAACCCCACCCATCGTGGGATGCACCCCCCACCCCCCGCTGCCACCTTCTCTGCATGGTCGAACCACTCCCTCCTCCCGTAGCCACAACCCACCCCCACCCCTCCCAGTCGCCTTCTTCTCTTCAAGACCCTCCCCCTCGATCGAACCTCCCTCCCAGTCGAACCTCGCCCCCCCTTCTCCTCTGCGAGACCCTCCCCCCGATCGAACCTCTGCCCCCTCCCTCGTCGCCACCTCCCTTGCAAGGTCAAACCACCCCCTCCTGGTCACCATATCCTCTGCAAGCCCGCCCCCCTCACGGTCGAACCACACCTCCCCCCCCCATCGCCACCTCCTCTACAAGGTTGATCCCCCCCACCCCACCCCCCTCCGGGTCGCCACCTCCTCTACAGGTACCCCCCGATCGTCTGTTCCTCCGCAAGTACTCCCCCCTCCCCCCCTCTGGGTTGCCACCTCCTCTATAGGTACCCCCCGATCGCCGCCTCCTCCGCAAGTACCCCCCCGGCTGCCACCTCCTCTACAAGCAAACCCCACCCGCACCTCTCCTCCCTTCTCAGTCCCCGGTCGAACCACACCCGACCACACCTCTGCAACTGTCGCGGACCGCGTCTCTGAAGCCCTTCTCCCACGTGCAAGCTCCCCAAGCCCGCCCAGTCCTGCAGCCACCACTCCTCTTCCCGCCCATCTGCAAGACCCTCCATTGCCCTCCACCGTAAAACTCCAACAACGCCTTGCTCCTTGCAGGCCTCCGTCGATAACCTCATCTCTGTCGCAACCTTCCACCATGGTTTCACATGCAACATTGTGGCGTTGGTTGCTGGTGTTGCCTCAAGAGAAAAGAGTGGGCTTTTTATTTAGGTTAATCCCAACCGTTGGATCGTCTATTGGTTAGATTAACCCAATCGTCTGGTTAGTTAATGAAGTAAAGTAACGAAAGGTTATGGATGTAAAACGACACAATTATTTAGGGTCCTGAGCGTAATTCACGATTATGCAGGGTTATGAATGTTATTACAAAATTACTCAGGGTTATGGGTGTAAAAATTCTTTAATTCAAAAGTGAGTAGAGTAAAATTGGACATTGTAATTGAGAGACATCAGCATTTATGGCTTTATGTCATGGAATTAGGGTTTGGGTTTATTTAACATATATAAAAGTTATTATTTTTTAGGGTTTTTTGTTGATTAATATTATGATGTGTACACAATGAAGACGATTTCATGTCTATTGCAGTTAGTGTCGATTAATTAAAAATAGACGAGATTAAGTGAATATATACAAGTTAATATGAATGCAAAATGAAATGCTAATTTATGCAAAATATTTACAAACACATGAATGCTAATTATGAGTTATAAACACCTAAATACACTTAATTACTTAGGATGAATTTCTATTTTCAACTAATTGGAGCGATGAATCGTGAATTCATTAGAGGTATGCATGAAGTACAAAACATGGAAGAAAAATGATCACATTTCTACCTCTCTCTATTCTTTTCAATTACACTTGTGCGGCTGTGCCTTTAATGTCTGCAAGGGAATGGAATGGATGACAACTAACTACAGATCTATAACATGTAAAGTTTAAGAAGGCATGAGCACATGCGATATTGCAAATAAATGTAATAGTTGGATCTTGGAGGAGCATGCATGTAAAAAGTCCTTAACCATAAACTTTTAGTGGCTTTTTTTAAATAATTATTAAAATAATCGATATTAATTAAATATGCATGATAGTTTAGTATTTAAAAAACACCCTCTATCGGCACCTGAGGTGCCAATTCGGTGCGCCACGGCCAAATCGACACCTCTGTAGTGCCCAAATCGGCACCTCAGGTGCGGATTTGGGTCGTGCCCAGTCCGTCTCCCCCTCCCTCCCATTTTCCCTCAAAAATTTTATATAATTTATATAAAATATTTATCAAATATATGTATTTTGAGTTCATTTAATATTTTTAATACAAAAAGATATATTTATCTATCACATATATTATGATATATCAAAATTAAATATAACTAAAACATTTACAAAAAAAAGAACTCATAAAAAATAAATCAAGTTTAGGCAATACTCTAAATGTATATGTCAATATTGAAAAATGATCAAACCTTATGGGAAATAATTTTTTTAAATTATTTTAAAGATGATCCTCTTATTTTACGTATGATTCCTCTTATTTTACTGTCGTGTAACATAGTTATTTTTTTCTAAAATGAGTACTTATTGTCGTGTAATATAGTTATTTTTTTTCTAAAATGAGTACTTATTGTCGTGTAACATAGCTATTTTTTTAAAATGGGTACTTATTGTCGTGTAACATCGAATATAAATACATTCACCATGATAGATTAATAATCTCAACATTCAATATCATAACTCATATCCACTTAAAAACAAATGCATATATTCTATTAAAATCATATAACAATTACATTATTTGAAAAACAATGTAAAAATAATTTACATTCATCTATGGTATCAATTTCTTCAGAATTCCTTTTATACCTCCTCCTCCTCCTCTTACTTCACCTCCTTTGGTGTTGTCCCCTGTCTTCTTATGAACATCTTCATGACTTTTTTTTGCCTTCTTCTTGATATTACGTTCTTAATGAGTTAGTACATGATCAGGAGGATGCGATGTAGCTGAAGATTTCCTCGGAGGTTCAGTGGTTGAATAACTTGACCTGTCTGTGTGGGCTCTTTGATCATTAGTCCTACCAATGGTCTGCAAGGCGGATCTGCAAGTTGTTGCGATTGTAATATAGAAACTCTAAGTAATTGTCTCCCCATTTCGGTTGACCCGATTTGATGAATTATCGCAAATATATCTGCTTGAAGTGCTTTAGAATTGTATTGACTTGGTTGTGTGAGATGAGAGGGTTGAAGGACCAGTATACAATGGTCCCGCAAACTGTGACTGACTCAAAGGTACAACATATCCTATAAGAATGAAATAATTACATTCTATTAATCAAAGATTAAAAAAAATAAATTCCAAAATGATGAACTGAGATGATGGAATATTTAATTTAATGCTACCCGAAGTTGCAAAAGGTGGTTGCTCTTGCAACAACCCTTGTCCGCTAGAGCCCACAAAATGCAAACCTATAAGATTTGTATTATATTCAATATTACTAAAAATTAAAATTCAATTAATTTAACAATAAAATGTAATGTATACCAGAAGTCTCAAACATTGGCTGTTGGTGTTGAGATCCTTGTCTGGTGAATCCCGTACAATACATACCTAAAGATTTAGATTTTATTTAATACTTTTAAATTGTAAAAATTAAAATAAACCTTCTGATAATCAAAGAAAGAAATTGTTGTCACCTGAAGTGTTAAATGTGATTCTTGTTGTTGAGATCCTTGTCCGGTGAATCCCGTATAATGCATATCTAAAGATTTAGGTTTTATTTAGTACTTTAAATTGGAAAATCTGAAATGAACCTTTATGATAATTAGAGAAAGAAATTGTTGTGATCTGAAGTTGCAAATGTTGATTGTTGTTGTTGAGATCTCTCCCTGCTATATCCCGTGTAACTCATACCTAAAGAAATTTGCATCATATATTTATCAAAATGAGTTGATAAAAAGAGATCTAATTAATTATATGGAAATGAAGAAACCTGATACTTCGGTGGTATGCGGTTGTGGCATGTATTGCTGGTTGTAGTGATGAAAAGGATACATTAAAGAGAACATATTTATTGTGTCATCAAAGTATGCAATGGTATTCTCCACTTTTTCCTTCATCGCAGAAGATAAGTCAGTTGGACGTCTAATCTCATCAAGATCGATCCTTCCTTGTAGAATCATATCCACCTAATAAATTTGTGATTCAATCAATCAATAGATACTGTAAAATTAAATATAATTATATAAAACATACCAGCCTTCTTTCTTCTGGACCATGAGGTTTGTATGCTATTGTAGGAGGTGGAATCTGCGTCCGGATCCACCTTCTCGTAACCAGTACCATTACATGCACACATCATTATTTGCATCTGGATGCTCAAGAACTATCGATTCTTCTCTTTCCGACCATCGCTCTACGTATTACCGATGTAGAACTGACCCGTCTAGGATGTCCGTGCTTCGTGTTTTATTTCGTCGAGAGACAACGTGTATTCTCTCAACGGAGGCCGGGATATGTTGTCACATCCCAAATTAGCGCATAACACGATCCGGTAGATGCATAACTATAATATCATAGCATATCAATGGTACCCTACTCATCCAAACCGACTGACCTCTTCGATAGATCTCATGTAGTTGTATGATTTCTTCATCAACATATGGTGTCCAAATTATCTGCATTCATTAAAGAAGAAAGTTAGTTAACCATTGTCTTGATTAGTAAAATGAATATGTAATTTATTTCAATATTTACCTGATGTGCCTGCTGCGTATCTAACTCATTACGGTAAAATAGCAACGTCGCTGTATGCACATTTTCCTTGAAACTTCGCATGCCGATCTATTTTAAAGTCAATGGTCCTCCTTGAATATTTGCGTGATGTCTCACAATTGGCCTGTCTATGTGCACATGCTCCCAAGCCCAAACCTGCATGTTATCCATGTTAATCGAAGGTAAATCGAGTAATGTTAACTTCAGAACTGTGCAATGTTTAAACTGTACATACCTGCAGAGCTGTGAAAAAACCATAAAATCCTAGACGTGCCTATCTTTGCACCCATCCAAGTCTATGTACATATGGGCAAAGCAGCAACACCCTAGGCCATTTGAGTACAGTCTTCCAATTTACGTAAATGAAGCATGCATCTATTTCAACAAAATAGCATTATTAGTGTGTATTAAAATTCAAATGTGTGAAACGTAGGAGTCTATGGTCGCCACGGCTCAAGTAAACTAGTTAATAACGAAGGGTCCATCTGTATCATTCTCTTGTTTACTACACACCAAAATCCAAATAATTCAAGAAATCTCTCTATTATTATACTCTTCTCCTGAATAATTTCATTTAACATCTCATTGTGTTCAACGAATCGAATCTACACAAGATTAATAACACAACATTTATTAATAATCTCACATGAGAAGCTGCTATATTAATAATAAGAATATTATAATGAATTTAATTATTAACCGAGCTGGTGGGCTGTGAAGATCGATGCTCACTTTGCACATACAATACAGATGCATCCACTGGACCGGGTACTCTATCCATGTGTGCCATCTACATTTAACAATGCGTTAGATTAATAAAGAAATGACAATAAAAATTTCTAAAAAGATATTTATTAAAAACAAAAAAATTAACTTATATGTTACCTATTGTATGTATGCTTCTTTAATTTCTCTGTGGACAACTTAATCTGTTATGACCATGTCGCTTGCAGATTTTACACAACTTTGTTCTTGCACGTATTTTGTCCATTTCATTTCGAATTCTCCCTTGCACAGGTCGTCCAGGTTTCCTCTTTCCGATAATCGGAGGTTACATGATGGTTTCATCTTCTTCCCCCTAATAGCGTTGATCTGCAATCGGATGGAAAAGAATCGATATGTCTTCCGATAATACTCGCTTGAATAATATTGTGAACACATGTTGTAATTGTCCAGGTGAGTCCACGTGTGGGTGGCTGTGGCTATTACATGAGGGCATACGAAATGCTTCATTTGCATAAATACATGTACAATCTCTCACCTCTCCATTTAAGTTAACCTCGTATGCATAACCTTCTCGATCCAATACTTGAAATTACGTTAGAGTAAATCTACGAACATGACATGATCTGGCAGCTCTGGTATTTACCTCAAGTAACTCCTTATATTTCTTTGTTAAGTGTGTCGTTATTCCTTCTGATTCTTCGCATTGATTGTTTAAGTATTCATTAATTCTTAGGAAAATTGTTAAGATCGTCGATATAAACGGCAGACCACGTGCTCCTCTTATAACTCCGTTGAAACTTTCAGATAAATTTGTGGTCATGTGTCCATATCGATGTCCATTGTCCTGACTTAATGCCCAATAACTTTTATCACCATTATCCTGTGACACGATCCACTCAAATGTATCGTTATCGAGAATGTTCATATCTCACATCATGCTATTGAGCATATTTTTGCATGGCTCTTCCCTAGCAACATAGAATCGAGCTAGAATGGAGCGGGTTTTGTGTCCAGTTCTATGCATATTTGCACGCATATGACAAAGGCAATGACTGTGATTGAATCCCTCTTTAGGTGGAAATAAACCACTTACAACATCCTTCAAACTAGGAAATCGATCATTAATGAAGCATATATCCCTCCGATGATAATTTGTCTAACCAAAGTCAGAAATCATCTCCATGCAGAAATGTTCTCATTCTTCTCCGCAATAGCAAATGCGAGAGGAATTAAACCTTGGTTTGCATCGATGGCGGTGAAACATACATATGACCAGCATATCTCCCATACAAATGCATTCCATCAATGCTTAAAACTGGATGACAACATCTAAATGCTCTACGACATGGATCAAACGAAATAAACAATCTCTTAAAATGAAACTGGGTTGTGGTTTCAGCTGGTTCTGTTTGAAACCTTGTATACGTTTCAGGATTGTGTCGTTCTAAGGCACGAATGAATCTTCGAACATTACGATAAGAGACATTCTCATTCCCATAAATAATATCCATTGCACGTCTTCTTGCGTTCCAATCTGTCATGTAGTTAATCTCTGTAAGTAGCTCATCTTTTATTTTATACATAATTGCATCCGAAGTCATACTAACTTGTGCTCTAAATGAGGATAGTATGTATTGTGCTACAAACACCGATGTGCATTGTCGGTGTTTTGAGTAAGATTCCGGCATGTGTGCTTTCCTCTATATCCCGAGACATACCAATCTCCATGAGATTTCCTCTCAGATGCATGTAGACGCCAACCACAGTCATCATAAAATACATACATCAGTAAAGATTTGCTTGTTTGAAGCTTTCGGCTTATATTGGACATGATTTTCCATACTCCATTTCTGAAGGTCATATTGTAAATCTTTTTTGACTTATAGCTCTTACCAAACCAATAATCTAATCCAGAATCATCGTTGCTAGGAGCACCTTGTCTATCTACAAACGCAACATCTTCTGCCTCTGCAGTTTCATGGTCAAATACATTAGACAACTCTTCCATCGGCACTTCATCTGCATCCTCATTATTGGCACAATAAGAGTTACCCCTCTCTTCGTTGTCTAAGGCTAATGCTAACGAACCAAATCCAAAATCATGACATGTGTAAGTGTTCATGGTTTCCTCTTCAGATGAATCAGACTCAACTTCAATTTCCCCGCTATCTTCTTCGGATACTTGTGTCAAAATATCAATATCTTGGTTCAATTGTGAGGATTCATCAATATTGTCAACCACCGAAGGATTAGTTGACCTGATTAATTTATATATTTATTACTTTATACATTATGAAAATATGATTATTACTTAATTTAAATATAACCATATTACCTCGACGAGGACGACATGTTTTCCTGATCAAGAGGGGTAGCTTCGACGAAAAGATGAATGAATCTCACTTTATCGATTGAAACCATCATCGTCAAAGTTGATTCATCATCATGAATTGGTACTAGATAAAATGTCGATCCTTCATACAACCACTTACAAGTTAATGTAAGGATGTATCGATTGAGAGGAATACCGATGGCCATGGAAACTCGACCCAACATATCAAAATAGGTTATCTGATGTGGGAATATAACCATATGTCTTTGTCCTCCAATATAATTTATGTGATCATCAGTCACGTTCACTGCTCCACCCCAATATAATAAAATATGAACATTGTTGGATGCCATATCTAAAGATATTACGAAGATTGGTTCATAAATAAAAGCACATTATCAATACATTTAGAAGAATAATTAATTTTAATATTTCAATTATTAATTTAAATTATCATGTAATTCAATTTAATTTAAGAAATTAATTTTGATATTAATAATAACTTCTAAAGTTCATTCATTTTTTTCAACTTATGTACGATAAATCCTCCTAAAAAATTATAACAAAAATATTTGCAATTGCAATACATAAAAGATCCTAATTTTAATGTACATTCAAATAAACTAAATTTCTTTAAATAAATCTAATTTTGCAAATCTAATTAATGATTACAATCACAAAATAAAATAAATAAATGTAAATTTACCTGAATGACGCGTGTCTTCAAATAAAGATGTTATCCGAAAAGAATAAATATATTCCAATATCCACAATAATATATCACCTTTGTTGATAACAACCTGAAAAAAAATTCACGAAAAATGTTCTACGAAAAAAAATCTCATTCTTACTCGAATAAGAATAGAAGATGGACAGAGATGCTGAGAAGTCGAAATGTCGCTTTAGAATGTAGGTGGAGAGAAATGAGAGAATTAGAAATAAGAGAGGAAGAGGTAGAATGGGAGAAGAGGGAGGTGTGAGAGGAATAAGGGGGAGGGGGTGATATATATAAGGGGGAATGGGAGAGGGTGCCGATTTGGAGCGAGGCGCCAACAACTCTCTCCCAAATTGGCACATGAGGTGGCGATTTGGAGGTGGCATCCCAAATCGATACCTCAGATGCCGATCAATGCCTATTTTTTTAATCATACCTATTTAATTAATATCACTTAATTTAATAATTATTTAAAAAACCCAACTTTTAGTTTAGCTATCTTGTGGCCTTATTGGTGTTCAATATGACATGATGCCATTTTTCCTAATTCCATTGAGAAATCGATTAGATGCAGTGGCAGAGTCGAGTGACAACTGTCATGACAGTCATGATTTAGAAAATGATCTTATGTGCATTATCTTACGCGGTTATGTTCGCTGACGAAGCAGTATACACAATGCATGTATTCCCCCTCCTCCCCACGGCCTTCTTTATTAAAATGCAAATAAAAATAAATGCTCCCTCTCCTCTCTATGCTCTTTCTGTGACCGGACACGTGTAACAGGTTGCACAGGCCCGGATCCGGTTAAAGCTCCTCCTCCTTCGCCCGACGTTCTCCCGCGGCAGCTGTGGAGGAGCTGTCGCTCGCTGCATTTAGGGTTTCGGGGATCGGAGAATAGATAGATATCTCAGGCGAGTGGCGGCGATCTTCCTCTTTATCTCGACCAATCCATTCTCTCTATATAATCGGGTTTTTTTGGAGAAAATAATATTGCTGCTGCTTTCTTACTCTTTTGGGTTTTGTTCTACACGTCTCAATCTCGCCTTCTTCTTTTTTGTCTTCTTTTTCTTATCTGTATATTCTTCACTGGTTCACCTTTGATAATACGTATACTTATGCACAGATCATGATGCATGCTGCCCAATATTAGTTTTCGCATAACGTAGATCAAAACTGGTCCCATTGTTAAAAACATTTTGGAAAAATAGGTAGTTTTGTTTTTTTAAATATGAATAATTACAACGATGCATACTCCACATATTAGCCGGACGAATAATGCATACCGACTTTCTGAACATTGGTGGCCTCCCACGACTTTCCAATTCTTGTATAATGCTATATCATGGTTTTGCATTTTTACGTTTTTGGCCCCCACATTTGGTCTTCACCAGTGGCTAGATAAATGCTGATACTAATCGCCAACTTCCTCACCATATGTTCTTTGTTTGTGCCAATTGCATAAATTATCTTAAATTCTGGTTAAATAGTTTTTTTTTCTGAAGTTCACATAGACTACAGTCTACAGTTAGCTGGCATAATTTTAATCATGGGTTCATAAATTGCCATTATTACTTTGCTTCTGCTTAATTTTCCATGTAGCTTATGTGTAAATGCAACTTCTTTTTAAAGGTGCATTGAATGTAAGTTGTGGCCCATTCCTTGGATGCCGCCTATGTCTTTTGCCTCTCTTAATTGATAGTTCATGCTTACATATGCTCTGTACCCTTTCCATTTGGGGATGGCCATTGCTTGTCAACGACAACATCTTTTGTCCGTTAGTTGAGAAAATCCAATCTTTTGGACCGAGTCCTCGTAAGAAGAATTACATTCTACTAAAAGTTCCTTGGTCACTAATGTATGGTAAATTACTTTACAAAATATGCAGTGAATTCTATTGATATTTTTTGGATTTATATATACGATTGATAATGTTGTTATTAATATCCATTCATTTTAAACAGAGAAAAATCTAATATTATAGCGCAACATATAATTGATCGATTCTTTAGAAAGAAATGCATCTAATTAAGATGATTCTTGGAACAACTTAAGCTCATAATACAAGAATTTACTCCATAGAGTTTGGTTTCCTGAACTAATATTAGAAGTATCAAATTTAATGTACTTGATGGGGAATGGATGGCCCTATGCAGAACTTCCAAATTATTATTATATTTATAAACCCTTTATAAGTAATATGTCCAATTACATGTATCATGTATGTTTTCTCGACTTTCGTTTGCTTTCTTGCGGGTATAGAGTTTTTGGGGCTCACAAAGAGACCTTGAAGATAACATAGGTAGAATGCTATATTCACGCCGTTGATGAAGGCCTCCTTAATAAAACACATGCATATTGCTCCGAATCAATCACATTGAATTCCTAAGGTAACAGAACAGAGGTTGCTGAATTTTATGTCTTTATATCAACTCTATGCGGAGTCTAAGCCTTAAACCTAACCTTTGTTTAATTAAGCGGAGGTGGTTATATGGTTTTGTCGCCTCAAGATATATATACTTTTTATAAAGCCTCAAGAGAGATCTATATGGATATGAAAGTTTTTCTATTTTTTCATTCTTTTGAAATGTTAAGATCAGGAGAATAAAATTGATTCCAGTGCTGAGAGAACTTTCTAGTTAGATGGGATCTGTTTAGTCTTAAATGCGTGGGCAATTTTATTGTTGCATTTGCTAATACAAGAGGCAAATTAAATGGGATACAGCACCATTTTAGTAACTTAATTTTAGATCATATGCATGTAAGCTAAGAGAGTAAAATTGATTTCAATGCTGAGAGAGCTTTCTAGTAAGATAGGACCTGTTAAATGTAAAATGCCTGGCTATTTTTTCATTGCATTTGCTGATATAGCGACATGCGAATCAAATGGAAAATATATCACAATTTGGCATTTTTTGTAGAGTATTTGCATGTGATGTAAAATATACAATTATTGAACAAAATTCTGATGGATATCGTCCCAGTATTAGATGGTGTTGAGATGAAAGTCCATCTAAAACTGTTTAAGTTACTGCTTCCACCTCACTTATCAGAAAAAGGTATAAAAATGTTCTAGAGCTTGTATTTAGTATCATATAATCTAACATGCTCAAACTTAAAACCATATTATTGTTTTAAGGCTGTGTAGCTTGTATATATGGACTGTTCATTCTAAAACCTTCTTGTTCGAGCCAAGATACATGAAGATGCTATCTTGAAACTCCATAGCTGTAGCTTGCTTGCATGTGCTGTGCATTTTGAATATTTTTTGTCCGGGACAAAATATGTGACGACGACCTTACAATGCCATAGCTAAATCAATTCATTATCGTTGAATCACAGAATTCCCATCTTATTGAGAGTGGGGACTCTACGCTTCATACAAGTAGATGCCAGATTTCGGGTTACACCATAAAATGAATAAGACAAATGGGCCCTCAAAGGGGTACATTTATATCATGCAATATCCCCTCATGCTAGAGCAGATATATCCATCACGTTTATTGGGCTTGCACTTCTGATTTGGCGTCCTTCTGTGACTCGTTGGTGGCTAACAGAAATAGGGAGAGGAGGAAGCTCCTGTGGCCCGTGGCAAGCTTGTGGGCGATCTGGCTGGGCAGGAACACAACTCTTTATACGGGACAACGATTTTACAAGGAAAACATCGTGTTACACTGTGCGAGATTGGTCGGTGATTGGATGTTGGGTTAGCTTCCTGTTTGGCATCTTTTTCTCTACCTTTGTAAACCGCTTTATAACTTTGTTGTTTTTTAATGAATTGGGGCGAACACCGCTGAGTGTCTCCCCCTCTTTTGGGCCTCAAAAAAAAGATATATCCATCACGCTCAACTTGCTACACCATCTCTCAAACTAAGTGCTAAGAAGAGTCTTCTTGAGTCTTGGCTTCTGTAAGTCTTTCTGTAACATCTTTCCGTCTTTTAAATATACTGGGACGGACACCATAGCATGCTTCCCACTTTTTTTGGCTTAAAAAAAGTTCTAGCAAGAGGCTTGGTGAATATCTCAATGGAAAACACACTAGATGAACCCAACAATTCTCTATATATCAAGCCATGGTGTAAACAACATCCACTAGTTTTGTACGTTGGTTGTTGGCTATATGCATGGCAATCGTTCTGTCACATTTAAGGTCCATCGCCCCTGTAGGAACAATGTGTAAATTTACAAACACTGCTCGAATCTATATCAAGTCAGTTGCTTCAAGAGCCTCTATACTCGCTTTCTGCACTAGAGCGGGAAACAACCGTCCATTTATTGCTCCTCCAAGAGACCATATTCCCTACCAGGTAGGTATAGAAGCTAGTGGGGCTTCCTATCTAATTGTTTTTCTCCATGTCAACATCAAAGTTGGCTACATTATCCATAGTGACGTTTTTAGTAAACACCAATGCATCATAGTGGACAAACCATGAAATGGATGAGCTTATCAATTGCAAGTGATATATCTAGCCTAGTGGTGGTCGGATATAGCAGTTTCCCAACTAAACTCATGTAGAAGCTTGTGGATCTAATCTTTCTAGACTTGCAGATGGTGCTCTGGGATCTAAAGGAATTCGACATGGCTTGGATCCCAACATCTTAGTCTCTTTATCTTAAAAAACATCTCAATTTCTTATACTAGGTCAATAGTATATTTCCTATGGGACATAACCATGCCTCATCCATAACATGCAATCTCAATTCCAAGGAAGTATCGTAGTTATCCAATATCCTTGATCACAAACTACTTTGTTAATTGTTTCTTTACTTCCACAATGCCTTTTGAGTCATCATTATCGAGGATGATGTCATCGACATATTCTACATGACCACTGTGCCTTTCAACACTGTTAGCTTTTACAACACTATTATCTTCACAATTGTCCTTCTAGTGATGATATCCCAGTCGGGGGACTTTTACAACACTGTTATCTTCACAAACAAGGAATGGTTAGATGTGGCATGAAAACTCCCATATTTTCAAGGACTTTTGATAGCTTTGGTAAATATGCTCGAAGACTCTTCTTAATGGCCTTCTTCAGCCAACATACCTTATGACATTCCCCTTGCGCCTTAAAGCCAAGGTACTGTTGCATAAGGATGACCTCTTGTAAATCACCATGGAGAAATGTCTTCTTCACATAAAGCCGATGAAAGGGTCAATCAAGATGCACTGAGAACTTGTACCATCGAAAGGCATGCTAAATGTAAGAAGGTATCAAAGAAGTCGAACCCGTATATATGTGAAAAATCCTTGTCTAACAACTTACCTCTATATCAAGCAATGAAATAATCTAAATTGCACTTCATGACAAAGATCCATAGTGATCCAAACACCTTTCCATATAGAGGTAGATCTGGAAGATGCCATGTCTTATGGGAGGTGAGAATAACCATCTCCTCCTTAATGACATGCCACCATTTGGAATCACAGAGTGCCTCAATATGACTAATGGGGATCTCTATCATGGACAATACTTCTGCAAACCATCTGGCATCTATAGGTCGACCAAGGTTGGATAAGGACATTGCTATTGAAATATGATTCATAATGTGGTGGTGTTTACCCTTCTTGAGGGCTATAGAAAAATATGCTATATCAATAGGTATGCTTTCACTTGTGTCATCGCCTATAGTACTAGTAGAAGTGTCTGTCCATGTAGCATTATTACCAGAGGTAGGAGAATTGTCAGTTTGTAAAGGCTTTGAAGGACTCGCCTCACTAGGATTGTGTGCTGGCTCAAAAAGGGGTCGTCTCTACTGATATTGAAATCAAATATGACAAACTTGGGGCCTAACGAGAATCAATATGTACACATATAGGTATCAGAGCAGTCTCATAGATGGGGAGGATGCAATGCATGGGTACATGTACTATGGAAGAAGGGAATAAACTCGAAAAAAAGTGACATCCGCACTGATACAATGCCTTCATGACCTTGATTTGTAGCTTTGGTTTCTGTTCTTATTTCTAGCATACCCTAAGAACACACATCTGACTCCTCCGACAGTCAGGTTGTCCCTGTTAGGATCGAGAAGGTGAACAAAAGTAACACACCGAGACACTCTAGGAGGAATTAGTAACAACTCCTACCCTCTGCAAAGAACCTCAATGGGTATCTGCTCATCAACAGAAGTGGAAAGCATGTGGTTAATAAAAAATGCAATGGTGAGTACTACATCCCGCCAATATGAGCTTCGGACATGGAAATAGATGAACAAAGTACACACAACATCAAGAATATGCCGATGCTTGCGCTCGCTAACCCCATTTTGCTGTGAAGTATGGGCACAAGTTGTCTCATGGCGAACGCCCCAGCTGAGAAAAACATCGGCAAGACATGAGAGAGGAATTCCATAGCATTATCATAAGAAGACTCCTCTTATTGGCAACAAATCGAGTTTGATCTCATTGACAAAGGCAACAACACAATAAAGTTGACATCAAACTTGCTTTTCATTAGAGATGCCCATGCAATATGGGACATTGGCAACAAGAACAAGATAATTAAAATTCCTCAATAAATCAAGATGCCTACTACACTCCAAGCATCAAGATGAATCAAATCAAATTACGTAATAAAATAGGTTTCCAGACACAAGAAAAAATCTAAGATGGTGCTTCCTAAGTTGGCAGGTCTACTGCTCTAGATAAGTAGTGGGAGGGAGATGAAGAAGCACTGGAAGAGTAGCCTATGCATTAATGAAAAAAGCTAAGATGGTGATTCCTAAGTTGGCAGGTCTACTTCTTAGGTCTACTGCTTCCTAAGACGAGGTTTATGCATAAAAGGGTAGCCTATGCATTAATGAAAAAGAGCATCTGGAAGAGTAAATTGGACAAAGGAACAAACAATGGTGACATAGATTGGACCAAATTAGAAATGCCCATCCTTCGTGGCCCGCAACAATTGTCCTTCTAGTGATGATATCCTACAAAACAATTGATGTTGCATCAAAAATAGCTTGATGGTGGAGCTCTCTGTGCAAATCTGACTAATAGATAACATGCTGATGATGAATTCCTGAATATATTAGAACATCATTGAGTCTATCACTTGGAGGAAGGGTATCATCCCCTTTCCCTTCAACTAAGGATATTTTGTCATTACCTATACAGTCCAGCCTGCACACACCTATTACGATTGTTTAATGAGGCACTATTCTCCACAAAGATTCAGAATCTCCAATATTAACCAACCAATCTGCATTGGAACCATGCTGAAGTGCACATGCGACACTATGGCAAAGCCTTTTCCCACATTCTGCTTGAGTAAAATGCAACCACAATTGCATCAAAATGGCTATGTTGCTTATCAATGGAAGGAAGGCTTGTAATCCTAGAGGGACTCATGTCTGTTGCTGTCACCTGAGCGAAGTTTCTAGGCTGGAGGAAGAATGGTAGGGTGGTGGATAATTGGTGCAACAGGGGGTCAATGGGTTTTATAAGCCTTGACCGATGAGATTACAACGAGGAGGAGAGGGGTGAATGGCTGGCGAGGGTGACAGACATGCAGAGGTTACATGCATGGCGAAATCAAGGCAAATGAAGGCGATGCCTGGTGGGTATTCGAGGGAGAAAACAATGGTGGCGCTAGAGGCATGTGTTTGTAATGGCTGGGGGTGGGGTTGACATGGGTCCAAGAGGGGCAAATGCTAATTGGCTGGTGATGCTGAGGTGGCGGGAGAGAGGAGAGATAGGGTGCTGAGTGGCATTTGGCTGGACCAATGAGATGGTGGTCGACTTGTTGACCCTGACCCTAGCAAGAAAATGAGAGAAAATAAGAAAATAAATAGAAGAACATTTCAAATAAAAAGCGGCCAACTTGAAAGTTGTTGATCTCAATGAGATCTAACATATGTACAAAAATACATTTTTGTATAGGTATTAATTGCTAATTAACCACTATATTTTTGTGTTTTGTGTTTTTTGTATTTATATATATATATTTTAATTAGTGAATTAATACACATGCACAATGTTAACTTGATTAATTTAAGGATTTTTTATAGGTTAGAAAAGAGTAAAATAAAGACACAAGCTAATATATGTATAATATAACATATTCAAATCTTTTCATTTTCTTTTGGTTTTAAGATTTGTATGGATTTTGTTTCTTTATGCCCACTTAATGGTCTAGTGGTAGTACAGTGTGTCTACCACACAAAAGACCAGGGTTCAATTTCCACTCTTGCAGAGGCTGCGTTAAGTAGTCGACGACCAGCGTAAAAAATAGTTGAATATTTCAACATGGATTTGAGCAAGAATCTATGTAGCTGACCCTACTTATAATGGGAGAAGGCTTAGTACATTTATTTTGTTTCTTTATGCCAAGTTAGTTAATGAATTAAAGAATATAAATGAAGAAGAATCAAGTTAAAAAGGTGATATTTTACACATAAAACGATAAGCTCAAGTTAGGAAAAAAATCAGGGTTATTTATTTACAGATTTTAGCCCATATTTCATGCACCGTCTATGAATGCTAATTAATCTATTTTAGGGGATTTGATTAGTGAATTAACAAGGTAATTTCGCTAAGATATCTATATAGAGTGATGAATCATGGATTCATCAGACTCGGACTTGCTTTGTTTTATGGTAAGGAAGATCTATGTGGTCTCTACTAGTTTTCGAGAGATGTGAGGCATCGACATCATGGGGCGGTATTTGCTCTATTCTACCGGAGGTCCACCTTCAATGCGACCGACTTTGTGCGACAGACACAACTTTAGATTTTGGCATGATGACTGGACGGAGGAGGGACCCTTGTGTGTATGATTTCCTTGATTGTTTGCTATAGCTTCGGTCGGATCAGGAGGTGAGGGTTATTGACAGTTAGGATGGCGGGACATTTATCCCTTGTTCATGTTTTGGATCAAAATCTGGTGGAGTCGATGTCTTTGTAGGGCTCTCCTACTCGACGTAACTCGTCTTCTTTTGGGAAGGACCATTGGATTTTTGGTATTATGGTAGGTTTTCTCTTAAGAAATCCTATAAGACCCCCTGCGGGAACTATGGCTTTTCAATTATTATCTCGCCACGTCATAATGTATCCTTGTACTTTTGACCATGTGAATGAATGAAGTTTTTGGGCACGTCCTTTATGGTGAACACCCTTTATTCTCTCATCTGTAACTTGGTAGCTCATTTTAATGATGTTCGGATAACTACCTGTATCTAAGTAGCCAAATGTGGCTATAAAAAAAGGAAAACATAGACTGTTTGTGGTACAGAATGAGGTTATTTGGTTTGCAAGACCGTTGTTTTGAATGTTTTTGCTTCCGTATTCAGGGCTTGAAAGTAATTTCTTATGAAGAAGTACGTAATTTTTCTAGTGTTTTAAAGTGGAAAAGATATCTTCTGGGTTATTTATTAGAGATTTTTTTGCATGTGTGATGTTTTTTTTATATATGGTTATTTAATTGCCCATTATCTTCTTTGCTTGATATGTGCAGGTTCCTCGATAGTGCAGGGACTTTTCTGTACTCAGTAACTTGAGTTTCCTAGTTAGTATCTATGGTTCCATCTTTTGGATTCGGTAACAGCTTAGGCTTCATATTATTTGTGCTGAGTAGAGGCGACGACGGGCCAACTTGCTAGTTTGCTATAGTATCGTTTACCCTGGTGGTGATGACATGCAATTCTGGCAGCAACAGTTAATGTATAAGCAGCTGGAAGAACTTCAGAGGCATCATCAATTGCAGCATCTTGGTGAAGAACAAAAACAACATGGTTCAGTGATCCAGATGCCTGTAATACCACCAATGACAGCAAGCCAGATTCCGGCTTTATTCAATGGCATGCCTTTGCTCGACACCTCTAACTATCACTCGCAGAACGAATTTTCTAGATGTAGTTTTAAAGAACCAATCACTTCTCAGATGACAACTAGCAATGTGAATATTTCACATGGCATGATGGGACCTTCCAGCCTGGGATTCTCCAATGGGTTTATGCTTTCACCAAACCATGGCCAGTTTTTGCAGTCAGAAGAGTATATTCAACAGCAGCACGATCCATCGTTATATGGTCTGCCTGCATCTAACACTGTAGGTTTTATAACTCAATACTCCCAGGTCCGAGGATCATCTATGGAATTTTCTGATTTAATGGCTAAAGAAAGTTTAAGGCATATTCCGAATTCTTTCCAAAGTTGCCAGAATCAGCAGTCTGTCCCGAGTTTTTATCAAGACAATCTGCTTGTTTCTGTACATGATGCTCAAGAAAAAATATTGTCCGGCCATGCTCTTGAGGACAATGTGCTGAGCAATGCCTTAGAAAATGGCAGGCAAGTGAAACAGTCTAGAGAAACACCATGCATTCCTAGCCGGAACTGTAGTAATCTAGATATGGAAGAAAAAAGGATTCTATTTGGTTCAGATGATGGTTGTGATTGGGCTACATCACTTTCACTAGGGATGGGCAGTAACACTGTTTTTTCACATGGAAATACTGGTGAAAACAGCAGTTTATTCAATTCACATTCTTCTGTTCAAAGTGGAAGCTGGAGTGCTCTCATGCAGTCTGCTTTATCGGAAGTCTCTAACCGTGAAATCGGCATGCGAGATGAACATAGTAACTTGGGTGTTCAGAACAAAGAATACTATTATGGAAACCCCTTAACATCGTTCAAAGATCAAGTGAAGTGTGAAACTGAATTTGATTTCTCTAATAGTCACTCTCATTTCCGTGCGTCTGATAGTTGTGATACTATAGATGGTAATTGTGGGTATACAAGTTTATCCTATTCTAATGCCCATTTTGGCAGTGGCCAATATGGAACTCCCATAAATTGCCGCAGTCAGCAGTAGATTTTAATCTGCAGAATGTGCAGAACTTCTTAATTAAGAAACAAAACTTTCCTCTACATGCTTCTGATTCTGAGTTCAGCTATAAGGGTAATACCTGGAATGCTAATGATTCACAGTCGTCTAGTCTGGAAGCTTCAAATAATGTTCCTGCCATGGAAGGTTCAACGCAGAATAACCTGAGGATCAATTCCATGCAGCCCACATGTACAGCAAAGACACATGTTGCTGATATGTTAAATGCTGATTCTAATCAAGTCACTTCACTTGCTAATTCGATTGTTGTGGAAGATCTGGCATCTGGCGATGACCGCGGTGAGATTGGAAGTATGGCTACTATAAAGTTAAATATCTTTAATCGAACTAAAGAAAGTTGTCTTCGAGGACATTTTGCAGATGACACTATTCATGGTAAGCTGGTTCTTTTTGATTCTTCTGAAAGCTGGCAAGGAAGATTTTGTGGAAGTAATCAACGAAGTCTGGACAATCGTGCCCATGCTTGGAAATTATCTCAAAATAACCTGGAAAAGAGGTCAGGAGAAAATCTTGATAAAGAGTTTGTTTACAACTCTCAAAAGGAGTTGCCAAGTGGAATTTGCATTCAAAATTGCTCACATTCTGACCAATCTTCTGACTTTAAAGTAATATCTGGAACTGGTGCTGGTTTTGTCTCTTATACATCAGGCAACCAAAAATTTCAAGCGCAGGCTGGACAAATGCCTGATAACTACTCTTCTCCAAGATTTGAGCACCACCAAATGAAAGATTTACGGTTGCTTCCTCAGATGGAGGATCTTGGAAGGCAGCTGGTGCACACCCAGTGTTCATCAACATGGCCATCTGGTGTCTCGAAAAATCAAAACCAGGGTTCCGAACAAGATTTCATTGTCACCAAAACTTTGGATGTGGATGAGGTAAATTTAGGCTTATTTAGTATTTGTTTATAGAAGTGTTTTCCAATATATTTATCTAATATTGTCATTTTGTAATGGCAAAATAATATTTTTGGGCATATAATAATATTTTTGTTTGTTTTGGTCTTTCACCGCATCAGAATTCAGTAGTTGACACGCAACAAAATTCTAGTGAAAATATGGAGATTCATTTTAAGCACAGCACCGACAAGGGCCCTTTGTCTTTTGATGAATCGGCAGTTCTGGCTCCCCTAAGAAGGGGAGATTCATGCACCAGGTAATTAATAATCGTGTTCTTACCCCCATTTAATTTGTGTGCCTAATATTAATTTATTAGGTTGGCACAGTTACTGTTATCCATACAATGAATTTCAGAAAATTTTCTGTTACAGCGCTGTCAAATGGTAGAATCAAAGTCGATACTTGAAGGCTATGGCTTTTTAAAAAGAAAAATAATAAGAGGACGATCCAAATTTTTCTATGTAGTCTATGAATCAAGCAAGCTGTAGGTTGCCTTTTATGAATATCCTTTGAAGTTTGACAGAATCGTATACATGACAGAATAAGCTTTAGTTACCCTCGAAGAGCATGCTGTAACTTGTTTAGAAGGTGGACCGATTGAGTGTTTCCTGTTGGGAAAAACGAATGACTTGTTCTATTCCATAAGCCCTAGGCTCTCTTATATAGGAGAGAAGCCTATGGGTAAATTACATAAAGAAGACAACTGAAAAAATAAAATAACGAAAGGGTACAGGTACTCTATATGCGTCATATGCGTCAACACTCCCCCTCAAGATGGAGCATAGATATCAATCATGCTCAGCTTGGACGCACACTTCTGGAATGGGCCTCGAAGTAACGCCTTGGTGAATATATCAGCAGTCTGATTCTCTGATGTGACGTGAGATGTAGCAATGAACCCTTTCTGAATCATGTCACGTATGTAGTGACAGTCAACCTCAATATGCTTAGTCCTCTCATGAAAGGTTGGGTTGTTTGCAATGAACAAGGCGGCCTGATTGTCACATTCCAACATCATAGGAAGCGGTATATCAAGACATAGATCTGTAAGTAAAGATTTCACCCACATCATTTCTGTGCTAGCCTGGGCCATAGCCCTGTATTCGGATTCAGCACTGGATCTAGCTACTACTGTCTGTTTCTTGCTCCTCCATGAGACTAGGGCATCTTCAACATAGACTGCAAATCCTGAGGTGGACTTCCTGTCCTTGGGGCATCCTGCATAGTCTGCATCAGCACATGCTGTGATAGAGATCTCCTTTCCCTTCTTAAATAGCAAGCCTGCACCTGGAGATGATTTTAGATATCTCAGAATCATGTGTATTGCATCCATATGGGCCTGACGTGGTTGCTCCATGAACTGACTCACACGACTCACTGCAAATGATATATCAGGTCTAGTGATCGTGACATACAGTAATTTGCCTACCAGTTCTCTGTACCTTCTCTTGTCCACCTCTTCTGTGTCATCATCATAGAGCTTCATGCTGGGATCCATTGGTGTCGTAGAAGGTCGACACCCTAGCATACCTGTCTCACTCAATAGATCTGTAACATATTTCCGCTGCGACATTACTAATCCATATGGATTTCTAGCAAACTCCAGCCCCAGAAAATATCTAAGGACTCCCAAATCCTTGGTGACAAATTCGGTTCCCAGCCTCTCTTTTGCCTGCTTAATGCCCTTCTCATCATCTCCTGTAATCAAGATATCATCAACATAAACCATGATTACAATGATACCTCTAGCCGTCTTCTGTACAAACAAGGAATGATCAGCGTTGGAGCGTTTATATCCTTCCTTCTCAAAAAGATCTGAAAGCTTCTGAAACCACGCTCTGGGGCTCTGCTTAAGGCCATAGATGGCCTTATGTAACCTGCATACCTTGGAACACTCCCCCTCAACAGTAAAACCAGGTGGCTGTTGCATATAGACTTCCTCTTGCAAGTCGCCATATAGAAATGCATTCTTCACGTCCAGCTGATAAAGCGGCCAGTCTCTAGCAACTGCAACTGATAACAGGATCCGCAGAGTGGAATGACGCGCCACAGGCGAGAATGTGTCAAGGTAATCTACCCCGTATGTCTGTGTGAAGCCACGTGCAACAAGGCGTGCCTTGTACCTGTCAATGGAGCCATCTGCATTGTGCTTCACTGTAAACACCCATTTGCAACTCACTGGGCTGACATCTGGAGGTATAGGAACCAAGCTCCAAGTTCCTCTGGACTGAAGTGCCGCCATTTCTTCTTCCATTGCTAGCCGCCATCTAGCATCCTGCAGAGCATCATGATGATTCCTTGGAATATCTGTAGCTGAAAGTGCCAAAGCAAACGTCCTGAAGTCTCCAGATAGCCTCTCAAAGGACACGGCTGCTGATAATGGATATTTGGCACAGCTTCTCTTCGGCTTCCGTAGAGCAATTGGAACATCCAAATCATCTGTATTCTCATCAGGCTCCTGCAATACATCCTGCTCAGAAATGTCGTCAGATCCATCAACATTAATATTTTCATTACATACCATAGGCGGGCTAGTTGACGGGTCAGGACCATGAGCTGGAGGGGGCTGCCGGGTGTAATGGAATGGTAGTGGTGAGACAAGCGGTGGCGGTGGTGGTGGCGGTGGTGGAGGTGGCGGCGGTGGTGGTGTGGGTATCTGAGGTGGTGGTGTCATGTATATGGCATCAGGGGGTATAGATGGTAGCTGCTTGTCTCCTGATGCTGAAAAATACATAACATATTCAAAAAATGTAACATCTGCACTGATCATATACCGCCGACGCACAGGATCAAAACACTTGTACCCCTTTTGAGTTCTGGAGTACCCAACAAAGACACACTTGACAACCCTAGGAGAGAGCTTGTCAGTACCAAGCGACAACTGATGAACGAATGCAACCGACCCAAACACACGAGGAGTAAGAGTGAACAGATCCTTGTCAGGATGAATAAGTGAAAACGGAATCTGTTCATTCAAGATAGACGAAGGCATACGGTTGATTAGGTAACATGCAGTAAGAACTGCATCGCCCCAGTAAGAGTAGGGAACATGACTCTGTATAAGAAGTGATCTTGTGACATCAAGAAGGTGACGGTGTTTTCTTTCAGCAATCCCATTCTGTTGAGATGTATGAGCACAAGATGTTTGGTGAATAATTCCTTTTGAGGAGTAGTAATTGGCCAGAAGGTTGGTGCACAACTCTAAAGCATTATCACTTCTCACAAGCTTGACAGATGTGGAGAAAACATTTTGTATTTCATTCAGAAAATGGATAATAATATTTCCTGCTTCAGATTTATTTTTCATCAGAAACACCCATGACACTCTAGAGAAATCATCCACAAATACAATATAAAACATGTGTCCCTGATGATCGGGAACACGACTCGGACCCCAGACATCGATATGAAACAACTCAAACTTGGAGTTACTACTCCGACCTGGACGACTGGAGAAGGACGACCTGTGATGCTTTCCCAACTGACACGCCTCACACTGAATAGGTGTGTGTGAGAGACCATAGGGTAGAACACGACGCAACTTCTGAAGCGGTAAATGACCAAAACGCAGATGCCATAATAAGGTTGATACTTGTCCAGAAGAAGATGATGAGGTTCCAGCAAAAGGAGTCTGGTTCAGTCGGTAGAGGCCTCCTTGCTCATAGCCACGACCAATCACGTTGCCCGTATGGATGTCCTGAAAAATCAAAGAAGATGGATCAAAAATCGCCCGACAATGTAGATCCTTCGTAATCTGACTAATTGACAACAAGTTCGTTGAAAAATCTGGTGCATGTAGCACATTCTTGAGCTGCATAGAAGATGTCAATCTAACCTCCCCCTGACCAGTAATGGGGGAATGAGTGCCATTGGCAATCACCACTGTCCGACCTGG
Organism: Ottelia alismoides; assembly: GCA_037367405.1. Taxonomy (NCBI): domain Eukaryota; kingdom Viridiplantae; phylum Streptophyta; class Magnoliopsida; order Alismatales; family Hydrocharitaceae; genus Ottelia; species Ottelia alismoides. Next base: position 278,603 of record JAZKJV010010643.1, read on the forward strand.
AGGGATCTGAGTGTATCTTGATAGCAAACTCTGGTCGCCACATAGGTGATGTGTAGCGCCCGAGTCCATAATCCACGGTAAAGTATCTGATTTACTACTGTTCATTGCAAGTATACTACCTGAAGTACTGGTAGATGCAGAGGCAGAAGCAGCGGCATCAGGATGACTCTCTGTAGTCGGTGCTGATCCAGATGGTGGAAAAATGCCCCCTCAGACGGGCAACAAGATCGTCGAACCGTTGATCCAAAGTAGCCGCAGATGGGGGCTCTATCTGCTCAGCAGCTCTCGCGGATGCAGGAAATCCATGCTTTGAATAACAGTATCTTCATTGTGTCCGACTCGGTGACAATAGGTGCATGTCGGCCTAGTGCGACCACCCCTTCCACAGGGTCCACGTCCACGGCCCTGGTGATGAAATCCGCGACCTCTGTTTGCTACCATGGCTGAAGAATTCTGACTCGCAGTTGTTGAAGGGACTGTAATCCGACTCAGTCTATGGAATGCTTCCTCCATGGGAGGAATAGTAGAGTCGGCCAAAATCTGTGATCGTGCCGCCTCGTACTCAGGATCAAGTGCAGCTAGAAACACGCCCACCATAGTCGCGATCCTATATGTCTTCTGCTGTTCTGGCGTGGCTGTCAGTGGCATGAAGCTATAGAGCTTCTCGAACATCCCTCTTAGTGATGTATAGAGAGAATGTAGGGGGCGACCATTCTGCTTGATGGTGAAGATATCATGCTGGAGTTGCAGAATCTTTGTCTCGTTCTTTGTCTGGGAATATGTGGCTGCCAGAATGTCCCACATATCCTTCGCTGTGGGTTGATGGAGGATGTCATTGGCAATCTCAATTGCCAACGTGCCAGATAGCCAAACTTTGGCGTATGCGTCATCAGCCTCCCAGGAGGCATTGGTTCCAGTCTTCTCAGCAGGCTCTGGTTCGGTAAGAATGTGCTTCTTACCCGTAGACTTCATCATGCTCATGAACTGCATTGCCCACAGTTCATAGTTGGTACCATCCATCTTCACAATAGGCGCTGGACCACGGAATGTGCCAATAGATGGGATATCTGCCTTGCTCTCTGACATACTGGATACTGAAGACTGGAACATCTGACAAAATATGTGATTTGTCTACAATGACATGGATGGGATTCGTTGCATGTGTAGACCTTAAGCAACTAACCCCATGTAGATCAAGATGTGTGTGTGCCCTAGGGCTTAGGGCTTAGCACACATACACGCGTGCAGGAGGCACGCGCGCACGCAACTGGAGATGCACAGGGTTGGCTTGCGCACTGGCGTAGGAAGGTGCAAAGGCATCGCTAGGTGCTGTGGCGCGCGGTCGCGTAGAGGAGCAGCACCGGCAGGAAGGCTACCGCGTGCAGGCGCACAGCGCTATCGCCCAGTAGCGCACAGCGCACAGCAAGCAAAGGCGCGCAGCGATCGCGCAGAGGAATCACGCACAGCGCACCGGTGCTCCAGCAAGCACGAGCACACTCTCGCGCACAGCGTGCGGAGGCGGAAGAGCAGCGACGCTGGAGAGAGGCGATCCCCTTCGGCGCCGATGAGATGGAGAGAGAGAAGAAGAGGCCGGTGGGTGGGGTGGGCTAGGGTTAGGGTTTCGAGAACTCCGGTCTAGGGCCGTCGCTCTGATACCATGTTGGGAAAAACGAGTGACTTGTTCTATTCCATAAGCCCTAGGCTCTCTTATATAGGAGAGAAGCCTATGGGTAAATTACATAAAGAAGACAACTGAAAAAATAAAATAACGAAAGGGTACATGTACTCTATATGCGTCATATGCGTCAACATTTCCATTACAAGTTTTTGATTGCCATAGCATATTTTAAAAATAATATAACCAATTGTTTTTAATATATTTACGACTAATGCGCACAACACAATCAAACTTATCAACTTTCGGCTTCAAGCTAATAATAATAATAATAATAATAATAAACATAGGAAACTGTCACAAACTACAAAATAGCAAAGAAGGAAGCAAAGAAGGCTGTAAGCGAGGCTAAGTCGAAAGCTTATGAAGTTTTGTATAAAAATCTCGACTCTAAGGAGGGCCAGAAGGATATATTCAGGTTGGCCAAAGCAAAAGAAAGAAAGACCAAAGACCTTTCTCAAGTGAGATGCATTAAGGATGAGGAAGGTCACGTGCTTGTTACTCAGAAGGATATAGAGACTAGATGGGAGCAGTACTTCCATAAACTTTTCATTGGGGAAGGAAATAGAGAGATCACTTTGGGTGATCTAGCTAGTAGTTAAAGTTACTTGAATCGTGCAAGCTATAGACGGATACAAATAAAGGAAGTAGAGGAGGCTTCGAAGCATGGAAGGACATATCGATATCGATATCGTTTCGATATCGTGTCGATATCGATATATCGGCGATATATCCCGATATATCGCCGATATATCGCTATATCTAGGAATCTTGTTAAGAAAATGCCTGAAATCAGATATATCGATATATCGATTTCGATATCGATATCGTGTCGATATCGATATATCGGCGATATATCGCCGATATATCGGGATACGGCCTTCCATGCTTCGAAGGTTATGAGACCTGGGAAAGGTGTAGGACCGGATGACATCCCTGTAGAAGTATCGAAAGTTTTAGGTGAGCGCGGTTTGACTTGGCTTACGAATCTATTCAATGTTATTTGGCGAAGCAAGAAAATGCCTGAAGATTGGAGGAGGAGTATCATGGTGCCTCTTTATAAGAATAAATGAGACATTCAAAATTGTTCAAATTATAGAGGTATCAAGCTGATGAGTCACATTATGAAAATTTGGGAGCGTGTGATCGAAAGAAGGTTGAGGCAAGTTTCCAACGTCAAAGAAAACCAATTCGGATTCATGCCAGGTCGCTCAACTATTGAAGCCATCCATTTGTTGAGGAGAACAATGGAGATTTATAGAGCTAAAAGGAAGAACCTCCATATGATCTTTATTGATTTGGAGAAGGCTTATGATTCTGTCCCACGAGAGATATTGTGGAGAGTTTTGGAGAAGAGACAAGTGCCTGTCCTATACATTAACCTCATAAAGGACATGTATGATAGGGCTTTATCTTGTGTAAGGGCCCCGTCTGGGAAGACTGGCTATTTTGACATCAACATTGGTTTACATCAAGGTTCAACTTTGAGTCCATTTCTTTTTACTTTGATTATGGACGAGTTGACAAGTCACATTCAAGATGAGTTACCTTGATGTATGTTATTTGCTGATGATATTGTGTTGATTGACGAGACTAGAGATGGAGTAAATGAGAAGCTTGAGGTCTGGAGACTTGAGTTGGAGAGTAAAGGATTTCGTATAAGTAGGGCTAAGACAGAATATATGGAGTGCACCTTTGATGGAAACAATGGTGAAGGAATTGAGGTGAAGATTGGTGATGATAACATTCGGAAGAGAGATTCTTTTAGATATCTGGGATCTATTTTGCAACATGATGGGGAAATTGATGGAGATGTTACTAATAGAATAAATGCAGGTTGGCTAAAGTGGAGAGGAGCCTATGCTGTTCTCTGTGATAAGAAAATTCCTTTAAAAATTAAAGGAAAGTTTTACAAAGCAGCCGTGAGACCTGCTATGCTCTATGGATCTGAATGTTGGCCTGTGAACCATAGACGTGCAGAGAATGGCTGTAGCAGAAATGAAAATGCTAAGGTGGATGTGTGGACACACACATAAAGATCGGATTCGGAATGATGTAATCAGAAAGGAAGTTGGTGTTGCTCCGATCGAGGATAAGATGCGAGAAAACCGCTTAAGATGGTTTGGTCATTTGCAAAGAAGATCAGCTGATGCACCAGTTAGGAGATGCGAGTGTTGGGATGTTGAGCCGGCTAAGAGAGGGCGGGGACGGCCCAAGAAGTGTTGGAAAGAGACCATACGAAGGGATCTTTGTTTTGTGGATATAAGCCCGGGATTGACCCAAGATAGATCTGAATGGAGGCGAAGAATCCATGTAACCGACCCTACTTAATTGTGGGAAAAGGCTTTGTTGTTGTTATTGTTGTGGTTTTTTATACAAGAATAATATAATAGAAGCAATAGAAAAGTGCAGGTCAACAATTGTACGTGATTCATGATGATAAAATGCGATCCTACTCCATTGGGAAGAGACTGATTCAGTTTATTCTTACCAAACACAAACAACCGTAAAAAGATATTTATCATAGATTTATGTACGATGATTGACACAACAGATAGCACAGAGGTTCGACCATACTTCAAATAGTCGTGGATTTAAGTTTTCCTTCTATTTATATACACTAGTGTATATGCCCGCGCTTCGCGACGGGTTGAAGGAAATACATTTGTTTGTAATATTATTAAAAGTATAGAAATTAAGCAAGATATTGTATTACAACTTTTTTAGAGAAATAGATAAGTAAATGGAACATCTTTGGAACATTCCTATTGTATCGAAAAACTTCAATTCACATAGAACAATTATTAATCATTGATTATAAAATAATATATTTATATTTTTTAAAAAAGATGTATATGTTGGCATTACTAAATAGGACTTTGATAACAAATTAAAACTATACAGTCTCACTACACCGACGCAGTTTATTTCAATTATAAACCACATGTTTAACTAACATACATTGAACATTATAAAATTTATATATTTTTTCCGGAAAAAATATTACATAAAGTAGGTTATATGTTAAAAAGTTTAAAATATTCATTCATTATTTTTTATATATATTTCACATTAATTTTATCTACGCTGCTAGTTGTACCCCAATTATTACAATCTATAATGATGGATTGTCAAAATATACTTTAAAAATCCATAAAAATTTAAAGTAGATGATAAATAATATGCAAAAAATATATATAAGATTCGTTCAATTGATGGATATAAATAAAATGAAATTTACAATCTATATGTCTCCTTTATCTCATAACATGATATAAACTAAGTCAAATATGTGTGCATATGTTACATTTTAAAATTATTTTTAACTATATTTTTAAGTTGTTTTTAAAATACATTATTATTAAAATATTTGAATATTTGATATTATATCACTTATCCTTTTCAGTATTTTAAGAGTGTGTACTTATTGAATTTTTCTTAATTGTATTAAATATTAAATTATTTTTATTGTGTAATATATATATACTAATACAAAATTAGTTTCTAAATTTTTACAATATCATTTTACAATAAGATTTGGATCTATAAGATTAATTTTATTTTAAATTAGTTGCTAATTACTATTGAATTATAATATGCTAACATCATAATATATATGTTTTAAATGTTTAAAAAAATAATTTATTTTCGAAATATAATCTAGAGAGAGATTTTTTTTCCAAAAATAGACTAAGGAGAGAGAGATTTTTAATATTATATGTTAAGAATATTTAGAACTTATAATACTTTAAAAATCAAGAATTTAAAGTAGATGATAGATAATATGTAAAAAATATAGATATAAGATTCGTTCAATTGATGGATATAAATAAAATGAAATTTACTATCTACATCTCTCTTTGATCTCATAATATGCTGGAAAATAAGTCAAATATGTGTACATATAAATATTTTTAATTATATTCTAAAGCTATTTTTCAAATACACTATTATTAAAATATTTAATGTTTGATATTATATCACTTTATCCTTTTCATTATTTTAAGAATGTATATTTATTGAATTCTTCTTAATTGTATTAAATATTAAATTATTTTTATTATGTACTATGTATATAATAATTTAGAATTAGTTTTTAAATTTTTACTATATCATTTTACTATAAGATCTTAATCTATGAATTTAATTTTTTTTAGATTAATTGTTAATTACTATTGAATTATAATATGTCAAGATCATAATAGACATGGGTGAGTGTCTCTTGTATTTTTCCAGATTTATTGACCATAAGGAATCATGGGTTATAAAAGGCTTAATATTATTACGAAAAAAGAAACTTACATCTTACCTAGTGTTTATACTAATTATGCAATTTAGTGTAATAACAAATGCCATGCTTCGGTGCAGATGAACTTGGAAGGTTTGATATGAAAAATGCTCCAGAATGAGCATTTTGGAATGACAAAAAATATTTGGCATGACAAAGAAGTTTGATAATGTTGAAAAAAGAGAACACCGATTTTGACCTTCAGATTCCAAGCTTTATATTTTTAAAAATCTAACAAATCGTAACATCCGAGAAAACTAACAACAACTTCACTTTCATATTATATATAACATGATAATAATATACATCATATTTTGTCAGAATTAGAATGTCTAAAAAACTCATCAGATTAAGAAAGAGAATCGTAAAACAAACATTACGCTGACATACATTTGGAAAACTTGCATAATGGAAGGACAACAAACTTCGTCAGAATTAGGGCATAAAAATAGGAAAATAGAGAAGAAGCAGCCAACATTATATATCCAAAACCATGTAGCAAAAAAGAAACTACAGTAGATCTTTAGGATGGAAAGGGTATACAGATACAGGAGCGAATGATCGCCAACACAACTACGGAGAAGAAGGATATGCTTGTTTGAGATGGGGGGTATTGACGGAATACGACAACGAACGGTCACCAGCACAACCACAAAGAAGAAGGATCTCCTACAATCCACACAGGCGGTGCAACGCAACAGGATGAACTTTCAGTGCAAATTGTTACGAAGAGACAATCATCAGCACAATTGTTGCTGTAACTTACCGAGAAGGGTTAACCATCACAGCAAGAAAGAGATATAATCAGAAAAGGTTCATATTCTTGTGCTAAAAATGTGCAAGTATCCACCCAAGGGAACCCAGTCTTAATTGTGCTGACACCCGGCTAAAGCTGGGTATGGAAAGATGGGCTGCAATTAAACTGCAAGGTGGCGTGATGAGGAAAGAAGCTGGAAAAACCCAGCTTTAGTATATATATAGAGATTATTTTTAAGAACTTCAGTTTGAAATGACATTTCTCTTATTTTTTTGGAACTTCTGGACTGTAAGTATATTGTTGCAGTTGGCACAGGGCTGCCTTCAATATCAAGCTTTATTATTCTTCATTGCGGAGAACATTTTGTAAATTATGCAAGAATCATAGATTTTTTTTGAGGAAAAAGAGGATGTGACATCGAGGAGACGTCCGCCATAAATTTTTATATATTCACATTATATATCACTAGTTACAACGATCCAAAATTCTTTTGACTTTTTTCATTCTATATAACATTTATGAACATTCTCTCTCCATGGAAGATATTCTAATTCCACGCAAGTCATAAGGACCAAAAAATAGCCACCACCCAAACTTTGGTATGACAGCTCCCATTCCCTAATTCATCCATCAAGTCCCAAAATCAATCCAATCAACGATTGGCTCCAACTTGACCTGTGATGCCGCTCACACCTCCCTTGCAACCGGATAACCAAAGAAAAAGGTGCTCGTCATCCTCATCAGTTGTAAGACACCGCTGGTTCGCTAGCTCCAGGGACGAATCCAACTCTCTGCTCAACAGTCAACATGTGATCCCTTCTTAGCTACCAAATAAAGATCCTCACATGTAGAGGGACCTTCCACCTCCAGATGTCAGTAAACCTGTTTGAAGCACTTGCTGGTTCAAAGACCATTGTTATTGGTAAAAGAATAAGAGTTGTTTATTCTATGAACCCTAGGGCTCTCTTATATAGAGGAGAGACCTATGGGTAAATTACATAAGATAGAAAAACATAAAGTAATTGAGAAAACAGTACAAAAACATAAATATATCTCTACACCTTCCTCAAGATGGAGCATAGATGTCAGTCATGCTCAACTTGGATGAACACTTTTGAAACGGTCTTCTGAGCAAGGACTTTGTGAAAATATCTGCAGTTTGATCTCCTGAACTGACATGAGAAGTATAGATAAAGCATTTCTGGATCATGTCCCGTATATTGTGGAAATCTACTTCAATATGTTTAGTTCTCTCATGAAAGGCAGTATTGTTTGCAACAAATAAGGTAATTTTATTATCACATTGTAACTGCATAAGAAGAGGTACATCTATATAGAAGTCTGCTAGCACCCCTCGGACCCACATCACTACGTACTCATTTGTGCCATAGCCCTATATTTTGAATCAACACTCGACCTGGCAACCACAGTTTGCTTCTTACTCTTCCAGAAAACAAGAGAGCTACCAACAAATACAACGAAGCATGAGTTGGACTTCCTGTCCTTAGGACATCCTGCATAGTCTGCATCTGCGCATGCTGTAATAGTAAGAGTTGCTCCTTTCCTGAATAGTAATCCTACACCTGGAGATGATTTTAGGTACCTCAAGATCATATATTTTTTTTGATGAGAAAGCGGGTGAGATCCCAAGAGCGGGATTCACCACTCAACGAATTTCCATTAATGTTAAAAGTACTACATTAGCGTGATAGCCATAGATTGTACAAGGAGTTTATATGGTGAATCACATTTTCACAGTTAGATGTTTGCCTTATGAAAATAGTTTCGTTTCTTGTACGCCAAAGGCCCCATAGAACAGCAAAAGGCCTCGCACAATCATCGTGAGAGCTTCCTCCCACACCTCTAATGGAAGACCAAAACTCCGCCGAGCCGTCCGTCGCGACCCAGTCGCACCCAATCCCACGCCACACTTGTGCCGATGATGGGCACGTGAAGAACAGATGATTGGAGTCCTCCATTCCGCCAAGACATCTGTCACAGAATGTGTCATCCAGGTGAAGGAGGCGGCTCCTCCTAGCTTTGTCCATCAACCGATCTCTTCTGAAGCACCACATGAAGAATTTTACACGGCTCGGGATGTTAGCCGCCCACACAATTTTTAGATCTTGTATTAGCGTTGTATCGTGGTTCCCCAAGTCACTGCGCAGCTCTTTGTATAGTTTTTTCATTGACACGTTGGGACCTCCCCAGGAGAAGTGATCGCGTTCCCCCGAAGGAGCAGGCGGCTGAGGGATCTCCCTGATCATCTTGATGAGTTCCTCCGTGCGTTGGTTAGACGACACACTACTGAACCATGGGCACCAGTTGCCAGTATCCACCGTCTATGCAAGCGAACAGTCTTTCTCCGATGCCTGAGCGAATAAGCGCGGGTATCTATCCTTCATGGGGTCATCTCCCGTCCAATTATCAATCCAGAATCTAAACTCGTGCCATCCTCGACACATGGTTGCAACTTCTGCGCTAAGCATGGTATCACCTCACGGATCCTCGCCCAAAGCACGGACTGGTATCGTCTCGTGCCTGCTTCAACTTCACCTTTCACCGCGTATAATTTTCTGAGTAGGGAGACCTCCAGCCCATTCGAATTCCCCCAAACGTGCACCGCCCATTTAGCGAGCAAAGCTTTGTTCATTAGATGTATGTCCCGCACCCCCAGGCCCCCCTCCTCCTGCTCCCTAGTGATCTCCTAACTCACAAGATGTATCCCAGATCTCTGTTGATTTCCGCTCGACCAAAGGAATCTTTTCATCACAACCTCCACCTTCTTCCGGACACCAACTGGTATTAGATGGGTCAATAGGAAGAAAATTGGGATCGCCGAAAGTACATGACGAAGCAGAACGAGTTTCCCACCCTTCGAAAGCGTGGACGCCTTCCATCCGGTGAGTCGTTGCTCCATCTTATGAATCACCCCATCCCAGTCCGCCATCTTATGAATCACCTCAAGACCATATATAACACATCCATGTGTACCTGTCAGGGCTGCTCCATGAACTGACTAACCCGACTAACAACAAAGGAGATATCTGGCCTAATGATAGTAACATAGAGAAGTTTTCCCACCAATTCTCTATATATTCTCCTATCTACCTAATCTGTATCGTCATCGTATAACCTCATGCTGTGATCCATAGGAGTAGTAGCAGATCGACACCCAATCATGCCTGTCTCAACTAGCATGTCTGTAACATACTTCCTTTGGGTCATCACGAGACCTTGTTGATTCCTGGCAAACTCTAACCTCAAGAAATACCGCAGAGTGCCAAGATCCTTGGTAACAAAATGTCGATCCATGAATTCCTTTGCCCTCTTGATCCCCTGCACATCATCTCATGTAACAAATATGTCATCAACATAGACCATGATAACAACTGCACCTCTTTGGGTTCTCTGTACAAACAATGAATGATCGGTATTCGATCTCTTGAATCCCTACTTCTCAATTAGATACGAAAGCTTCTGAAACCATGCTCTTGGACTCTGCTTCAGGCCATTTATTGCCTTGTGAAGTCTACAAACCTGCATGTAGACTTCTTCATGGAGATCACCATACAAGAAATGCATTTTTAACATCAAGCTGAAATAAAGGTCAATCACGTACCACTGCAACTGAAAGAAGAACTCGTAGAGTAGAGAGGCGAGCAACAAGGGAAAATGTGTCCAGATAATCCACCCCATAAGTCCGGGTGAATCCTCGTGCAACAAATCTAGCCTTGTAACATTCAAGACTCCCGTCTGCATGGTATTTTACTGTAAACACCCATTTACAACTAACAATAGACGCTCCATTGGGAGTGGGGACCAAATTTCAGGTACCACGCGACTGTAGTGCAACCATCTCTTCTTCCATGGCCAGACGCCACCAACTGTCTCTCAAGGCCTCCTGGTAATTCCGTGGGATTTCCACGATAGATAGAGCAACGGCAAATCTCCTAAAGTCTCCTGATAAGTGATCGAAGGAAATTTGGGAAGCAAGAGGATATGAGGCACATGTACGCTTCTGCTTCCGAAGTGCAATAGGTATATCCAGGTCATTAGGAATCTCTTCAATCTATATGCCATCCTCCTGTAAAGGTTCATGCTCAGACACATTTCCAGACCCATCATTAGAAACATTGTATTCAAAGCAAACCTGAGGCGTACTGGATGACGGGCGATGATCACGAGCAGGACCATGCCTACAAATATAGTATTGTGGCAAGGGTGAAATTGTGATTATGGGAGGTGGCGATACATAAGGAGGTGATAGAGGTGGTGACGAAGGTGGAGGTGGTGAAGGTGGTGATGGGCTCATAGGAGGAGGTGGCATGTACACCTCATCATCTGAATCTAATGAAGTCAACCTATCACCTGTACAATAAAAATACATCACCGACTCAAAAAATGTGACATCAACGCTAACATAATATTTCCCGTGCAATGGATCATAATATTTATATCCCTTCCGCGTCTTGGAGTACCCAACAATACCATATCTGACAGCTCTAAGTGAAAGCTTGTTGAGACCTGGAGACAACTGATGGACGAAGGCGGCCGAATAAAAAACACGAGTGAGCGAAAATAATTCCTTCTATGGAAAAACCAGAAAGGATTTTTCTCACCCAGTCCAGACGAGGGCATGCGATTCATAAGATAACAAGCCGTAAGAAGTGCATCACTCCAGAATGAATATGGGGCACGACTCTGGATCAGAAGAGTTCGAGTAACATCAAGTAAGTAACGATGCTTTCTTTCTGCAACACCATTCTCTTGAGAAGTGTTGTCACATGATGTCTGATGAATAATACCACGAGATGAAAAGAATTGTGAGAGTGCACGAGTATAGAATTGTAATGCATTATCAGTTTTCGATAGAAGAAAAAACATTATGCACTTCATTGACAAAAGTTGTAATCACATTCCCAGCTTTAGATTTATTCTTCAATAAAAAGACCCATGACAGACGAAAAACATCATCAACAGCAACAAACCTGTGTCCCTGATGATCGGGAACACGGCTAGGACCCCAAATGTCAATATGAAAGAACTCCTAAAAAAGGGAGCTATTGCTCTGACTTTGGAGACTTGGATAAGCAGACCGATGATGCTTTCCCAACTGACACGCCTCGTATTGGAAGGAAGGATGAGCAAGGTAAGATCTGAGGGAGAACTTGCGCATCTTCTAAAGGGGAAGGTGACCAAAGCGTATCTGCCACAAGAAAGGTGAGACATGTCCTGTAGAATGGGAGGATAGTCCAACATATCGAGTTCGGACCAGTCGATAGAGGCCGCCTACTTACGACCACAAACGATCACCCTGCCGGTAAGAATGTCATTGTAATGCCCTCCCACGGATCTGGGATACCCGTTTACATAACACTCGTAGTATCATGTTCGCTGGAGATCACATTATGTTGTTGAAATTCAGAGAAAATTTTTCGCGTTTACTTTTCGAATGACATTCACATTTAACTAACAAGTCACAAAACCAACAATTTGTCACAAAATGCATTAATTTCCAGATAAATTAACATGTAACAAAAGAAGTAGTATTATGTACATGAATCCCAAATTTTAGCAGAAGAGAGAAAAATATCTTGAACAAAAACTATAACATGCGTACCTGACAATAGTAACTGCGGAAGCTGAGGTTCAACTCTCCCAATACCATGATGCATGTGTTTTTCCTGCAATCCATGCAATAGGGAGAAAAGAACATCAACGAGATGTTGAGCACATCTAATTAATTTAAAATAACGAGAAATTAGTGGTTCCAAAAGAAAGCAAGTAAATATGATTTGACAATTAAATTTAGAGCTACTTGCATTGAAACAGGTTTTCAAGTTGTTTGGTATATGAATTTTAGACTTACTCTTCCTACCCCAATTATCCAACTTTAACACTTTTATATATAGATTATATGATCCATTTTAAGCTATCATATTATTATTATTCATATTTGATGGATCTTAATAATATGGATGATGGGTCTCTTATTTAATCGTTGTCTTTATTTATTAAATGCTTATAATGATCGAGGTGATCCAGATCTCTTTCTGATGTTTATGAATCATGTGGATGGATCATATAAAGTGTATATGATGGGTCTGGTGTTTTGATTCTTTTCTTGTTGAATTTCTCAAGCTTAGTGAATAGTCTGTGGTCTTGGTCTGAGTTAGACCTCACACTATGAATCTAAGGCAGTAAGGAAGCCTTAGGATTGGGGTGCCTCCGTAGGCATGCGGTGGAGTAAAATGCATCCTAACTAAGTTCCCAACACGTCCACTAACTATATCTAACAACTGTGGTAGTAGCTCGTAGTCTGATAAGGATGATTTTCATAATATGATCTTTTTCTCTTCGCTAGGAACTACTTGTGGAATAGTAACTGGAATAGTAACTAGCTCAACGAAAGCCAAGCTCAACTACAACCAATTCAATTGTAACCAAGCTCCCATGTAGCCAACTCAATTGTAATTCATCTCAACTTTAGCCAAACTCATTTATCATTTATTACAAGCTCAATTGAAACTTCTCAAAGTCAACTGTAACTGATTCAGATGTAGCCATCGCCAAGCTTATTGGCGGAACGGTAACATAAAACTCAAGCGATGGGGTAGTCTCCTAAGAGACCCTTCCGTCTCGCCCTCTAAGTGGAAGTGTGGTCTAGTAGAGGGATAGGTCTACTCCAAACTTAAGCCATTAAGACGGGTGAGAGAGACTCTCCGGAAAAGTCACTTTAGAAAAACCAGCCCGACCGGTACGGGCAAACGAGCTCGAAAAATCAAAACCGAGGGCCCTCCAGACTAGGTACCCTAAGGAACAAGGGTCAGCGAAACTAATCTTAAAAGAAAACTTGTGAATCCCAGAGAGGCGTAAAAACTGCGAGTGCTCGCGCAAAATCGAGAAAAAACTGGGATCTGAGACCCGTGCACTAAGTGACCGCTGTCCTAACTGGACTTCCTATCTCCCGCCCTGCTGAGGGTCACCGCACCTTCGCACAGTCAGGTGTAAGGGTCACCATCACTGGCACTCATAATTATCAGTCATTGCCAAATCACCACCACTGACTTGATTCCTCATCTTTTCTCAATCTCTGTTGTGGTTGACTGTACAGATTTAGTCTTTTGTCAATAATTCAGTCAATAGTGGAGTCATTAGAATATACCTAAGAATTATTTTATAAAGATGATCGATTTTTGTAGTCATAGTTTATTATTTCTAAAATTTAAAGATCATTAGATACTCATTGGATATGGATCTAAATCTGATTCGATATAAAAATTCCACTTTTCTTATTTAACTCATAATTTAGTGGTATAATTATTGATCTAAATTTTATAGGTCACTTATATAAAAATACTCCAATTCTCTCAATTCGAGCATCTATTAAACATATGTATCAATAGGCTGTCAATGTCTTATCAACGATCATAGTCCCAGGGGCATATCGGGTTGTATTTCACAATGGCTATTTAAGGGAAATGATACCAACTAAGATAGATGTATTAGTTTCTAAAGGTATATAGACTCTTATTGATACCTCTTAGGATGCACTTGCAAGTTGTAAATGAGTTTTCATGATCAAGCACAACAATAATAATGACAATGTGTACTTGGTCGCCAATGGCTCCATATTAGATATACGGCATGGACTACTTTGGCACAGTTTCTCATGTAGTTCACCAAACTATTATGGAGATCATGTCTATTTTTTTAAGAAAATAGGGGGATTATGTTAGTCGTCGTTGTAAAGGACTGGTCACTTAATAATTTGATATGAAGAAGCCTTCTTATATGAAAGTATATATGAAGCAAAGATTGAGAAATCTCAAAAGATTCAGGAGGTTATCTAATTTGTATGTTGATCACTGACAAATCTCTTAATTCAAGTGTGAAAATTTACATCAAATCCTCACATCTTATCATGAAGTTAGATCTTAAACAGTGGCCTGATTTTCATATCTTAATACATGCAACTCATCCAAGATTTGGCTATAATTTTATCTTAAATTCAGATCTAAGAATCATAATTTAGTAACTCTTAGAGAGAAAAAAAATCTTCATACAAAAACTCCCAAATTGGATCATAGCTCAGACATGGAAATCTGTGTCTATTTGATCTGAAATTTAAACCCAAATTGCATGGTAATTCATCCTCAAAACATCACATTTGATGTATAACACATGTAACTATCCATGTTATGAAATTAGGCTCCAATCACATGCAATTCACTCTCAGTCCTTAATATTTTCAACATGAAATCAGATCATAACAATGTTTTGAATTTGGGTAAAAATACATGTGAATTATCAATTCCTTATCTTTCAAGCATGAAAAACTGTAGTATATCATGGTCTAGAACTAGATCTTAATATAAGAAATTCATCCTCAATTCTTCACATTTTGAGCATGAAAACTGTAGCATGTATAGGTCTGATTTTGGACTCAAATCGTGCCATTTTATCCCTTAATTCTTTCCATTTCAAGGTATGAACAATGACTCATCAATGACCTTTAATTTGATTTTAGATTCATGTTAAACACTCCAAGTTTTTCATATTTTTAACCTAAAATTTGTGAATAACAGTGATATGATTTCAGGTCTAAATACATGCTATTTACCCCATAATTTTCACATTTTTCATCATAGTATTAGTATATAAATAATGGACTATTTTTAGCACAAAATGTAGGTCATTCTCCCTCAAATTTCTATTTTTTAAGCATGAGAACTGTAGCAATATAGATCTGAATTTATACTTGATTTACATACTCAACACCATTTTTTTAAATCCTAAAAAACTTAAGAATTTGAAGCATAATGTGTATAAAATTTTGATGATCTCCATGTAAAACTTCATATTCTCATCTATTTTAAGAGACAAATTAATAGATTGAAACATGCATGGATTACAGCAAGAGGGGGAAGATTGTACCTTTGATCCTCTAAGTTGGGAGGATATTTGTGGCTTGATTTAACATGCAGCAGTAGCTAAAATAGCTGGTGGACAGCAACATAAAAAGGGAAAAACACTGAATTAGAGGCTCCAACATTGACTTTAATGAGAATAAATAAGAGAGGAATTTGTACCTTCGGATATCTCCAATTTGGAGATCCAAACTTGCATGCAGCAACCTCTTCTTGACAGGAGCTTCAGTTTATTCGAATCCAGATGTTACAGTCATGAAATACAAGAGACGATGGGTCAAAAATAGCTCGACAATGCAAATCCTTCGTAATCTGACTAATAGATAATAAATTCATAGAAAAGCCAAGTGCATGCAACACATTCTGTAGATGCATTGAAGACGTCAAACTGATCTCCCCCTGTCCTATGATCAGGGAGTGAGTTCCATCAGCTATGACAATAGTTCTCCTTGGAGAAACCTATCTGTAAGCTGCAAGCTGGTCTCTGTTTCCACACAAGTGATGTGTTGTGACGGAGTCCATAAACCATTCTGTAATATCAGATCCATGACAAGTAGTAAGGGCATAAATGCTAAATGAGGTACTGGTAGTGGCAGAGGTACTGACAGTGGTAGAAGCAGCGACATTTGAGTGGAGTCCTGGAGCAGGCGAGGACGCAATGTGACTAGCATGAGGCACAATATCCCTCAATCGAGCTACTAGGTCATCAAACCTCTGACCCGAAGACGGAGTTGCAGGAAACTCCACCTACTCTACTACACGAGTTGATGTAGGAAAACCATGCTTGAAGTAGCATGTATCCTTTGTGTGCTCAGGACGATGACAATAAGTGCATGGCCGGCGAATACAACCTCCTCTACCACGAGGTCCACTGCCATGATACTGAGACGCGCCCCCCTATCGTGGAAGTCTGCCATCGCAGAAGAAGTCTAAGTAGATGCAGGTGATGAGACACTGATTCAACTAAGTCTGCGGAAAGCTTCCTTCATGGGAGGAATAGTAGCATCTGCCAGTATCTGCGAACAGGTTGCCTAATACTCTGGATCAAGTGTTGCGAGGAATACACCAACCATGATGGCATTCCTGTAGGTCCTCTGCTATTCAGGAGTAGCCGTAAGAGGCATAAAATTGTGGAGCTTCTCGAACATTCCACGTAGGGACGTATATAGGGAATGAAGGGACCGTTCGTTCTGCTTGACAGTAAATATGTCGTGTTGTAGTTGCATAATCTTTGCCTCATTCCTCGCCTGTGAATAGGTAGATGCGAGGATATCCCACATCACCTTAGCGGTGGGCTGATGTAACACATCATTGGCAATCTCTGACGTCAATGTACAAAATCCCAGACCTGTGTATAAGCGTCATATGCGTCCCACGAGTCATTGACCTCAGTTTTCTCAACCAACTCTTCCTCCAATGTTTCTTACCCATAGACTTCATGAGGCTCATGAACTGCATGACCCAAAACTTGTAATTCATCCCGTCCATCTTGACAATTGGTGCTGGACCTGTAAAGCGCCTGTGGCGGGGATATCGACTTTGTTCTCTGACATATTACCAGATGAAGAAAACTAAGATTTCGTAGACCAATGGAAATACGTCTACATAGACATATGGGGATTTGATTGCATGTGTAGACTTAGAATGCAACCAAATCCATCAACTTGAGCGGACCTCGACGCGAGCGAAGAAGAGGACCGTGGAGAATCGCACCACAACGCACACAGACACGTGCGCCTATGGAGGACCCCTTCTCTCGGTGGTGCCACGTGCTAGAGAGGATTGTCTGGGAGGCATGGCTGCATAGTAGGAGAGAGAGGGGAGTGCGGTGACGACAGAAGAGATGGCCACCCGAGAGAGAGAGAGGGCCGGCGATGGTGAACGAGAAGGTCGTCGACGATGATATGAGATAGAAGAGAAGGGCTGACTGGTGAGGTTTAGGGTTAGGGTTTTCTTGGGTACGAGAGCTTCGGCCTAAGACCGCCGCTCTGATACCATGTTGGGAAATGAATAATGTTTATTCCATGAATCCTAAGACTCTCTTATATAGAAGAGAAACCTATGGGTAAATTACATAAGACAGACAAGCATAAAGTAACTGAGAAAACTATATAGAAACATAAATATATCTCTATAAATGTCAAATATATTGCCCTGTAGGCCTTCTGAACAATAAAATTTTCATCAACCCAAGACTAGTGGCCTGCAACATTATGAAAACTCTCACATGCTAGCAGTACCTCCATAAGATGTAAAAATTCTGCAAAACACTGTTCAGAAAGGAACAAAGGGAGCCAACTTCCGGCCTCCCAACAATCCTTCACGGAGGCCCTTGCAGAAGCTGCCAGGGCGAACAAATGGGAGAAACGAGCATGCAACGACCTTGACCTATCCAATCATTAGCCGAGAACCGAAAACCATGACCATTACCTAGAATAGTTGTAAAATTTGACCTCTAGGATGAAAAGCTGCATGCCAACACGCCAGCTTCTTCTCGATCCTCTCAATAATAGGAGTATAGACCGCATGTCGCAACCTTCCATCTACCAATGACAAACCAAGGTATAGAATGGGTAAGGCCTCCCTCTCCATATGCAAAACCGCCTCATAAATCGCCTCCTCATCACCATTCACACCAAAAGGAACAAAAGCACTTTTCACATGATTGATCTGCATATCGAAGATCAACCCAAACAACTTAAGGAACAATGCCCATCCCTTCCGCAGATGTCGCCTCCCTTTCCACAAAAAATATGTATCATTAGCATGCTGGTTCACATGATAGAGATCTCCCCTGAACAAAAACCTGCCAGAAAGCTCCCACCCTTGCATTCGACACCATCCTCATCAGAGCATCAACAACCACCACAAAAAGCAAGGGTGTCAGTGGTCACTAGGGTTGAGCATTGGGCAACCCGACCCAGTCTGATAGTATTCAACCTTGGATCGAGCCCAAACTTATAATGGGCAGGCCTGAGCCTTAATATCAGCCCATTTTAGATATCGGACTGGGCTCGAGCTTCAGTTATCCCAGCCCTACAGCTCGGTTGCCCAACCCGCATTGCAGCCTAGCTCGTGGCCCGGTTTTGGCCCAACCCAAGCCTGCCCTCTAGTTCTAAGTTTCTAACCCTAACCGCCGCCCAGCCCTATTCCCCCCACCTGGATTCCTCTCGATCAAATCGTGTCCGACACCTCACTGCCTCGACCCTCCCCTCTCCTTCACCCGACTGGTCGAATCCCTCTCCGTCTCCAGCTCCTCGACTCCCTCCTTCCACCGCAGACAAACCATGTGGACTCTCCAGACAGGTCGGGGCTGATGCAATGGTGACTCGTCGTCGGCAGAAGGCTCATATATGGGACTGGGGCAGAGGATCTTCTGTCCTAACCTCGCCTCGCCAGAGGTGCTATCGATGGCAAGTGGTTGCAGGTGATTGGGAAGCATGGAGATGGCTCAATGTGGACAAAGATTTGTGTCTTTGGTTTTTGCAGGGAGATCTGGTTCCTTAATATTCTTGCTATTGCTCCATGCAGTGGTTGTGCACGTTGGTCAGTGACGAGATTTGGTGGACTGAAGGCGATCGGGGCAAATGTACTCTGCTCTTCGATGATTGGGTCTCGTGTGGAGCTCGGCGATCAGGAAGTCAGATTGGGACAGAAGTGGCCGCGATCAATGTATCATGCAGACTCTTATTGACAAATCTAATTTAATAAGCAAAGTGTTTTTGCTGCAGACTCAGGACCAAGTATCCTCCACATTCTTATTGCTGGAAATCCAAAGCTGATGCGCAACGTGAAGATCGGAAGAATTTCCGGTTCAGGTGCCTTTTCATGTGATTGTCGGATCTCATTCGAGCTGTAAAGTACTAAAGTTGCGATTTTGATCACAATGCATGTGTGAAATGACGTCTAATGGTGCTCGATTAGAGATTTTGCCAAATCTTTTTGCAGTGCTTAACTCGCATCTAAAAGCATCGTGCATGAAGAAAGGTGTTAATTTTAGAGATTTCTAGTTGAATTTAGCAGTGCCAGCAATTTAATTTGCTGAAATGGGAATGTGGAGTTTGATAAGCTCCCCTACCCGTGCTTCTGATTGCAAACTCATATAAATAATTCGTGGGATTTTTCAACATGTTCAGTAATTCTTGTTACAGACTCATGACCAAGTATCCTCCATACTCTTATTGCTCTTTATGTAAATGCAAAACATGTTAATACAAGAAGTTAACACTTGCAGGTATTTAGATTGAACCACATATTTATTTATTCTTGAATCCATCCTGTACAAAAAAAACTCCACTTTATTAGTAAGCTGTGATAATCAATGCTCTTATTCAAGACATGGTTAACCAAACCGGGCCGGCCCAACCCAGGCCTGGCCCAAACACTTGCAGGCCGGGCCAGGGCTACATTTTTGAAAAAAGACTGGGCCAAGCCCAGCTTGTAGGCCTGCCATCATAAATGGGCTCGAGTCGGGCCATACCGGGCCCGGCCCAACCCGCTCGGATGCTTATCCCTAGCAGGCATCCCTGCCTCACTTCTTGCTACATTTGGAAAAAACAGCCTCCTGCTTTCCATTCACCAAGACCGCTAAAGAAGACGTCATATATATCTTCATCCAGGCTATTCATTCACTCAGGAATCCCCTATAATGGAGGGAAGCATAAATAAACCTTCATTTCACAAAAATATATGCTTTCGAGAAATTCACTTTCCATATGAAACCCTTTGTCGTCTTCCTCCGCTACTCTGCCACAATCTCAGAAGCCAACACAACCCTATCCATCATGTGTTGGCCAAGGATGAAAGTCATCTATGCCTTGTCGATAATAGTGCCATGAATCTTCTGTAGCATGTTGGCTAGAACCTTAGCTTCAATGAGATATATAGCATTTGATAACACAATAGGGCGCAAATCCTCCACTCGCCTCACCACGCCCTTCTTAGGTAGAAGGAACCAAAATGACTTGTTCAACCGCTCAAAACTGTCATTCATCAGACGTAACTCTTGCACCACCTCCAGTCTCCTACCCTGCCAAGTCCTAAAACTCCGTGAAAAAGAAAACCGAGAAACTCGATCTCGGAGAGCCAACCACATTCAAATCAAAAGTGGCACGCTTGACCTCTGAAAGAAAGAAAGACCGCGACAACTCCTCGGACCGCAGATTAGTAAGAAGTGGAACATCTCTTCCTACCCATCTGACACCAGTGCAAGGACCATGCCTGTTGAGGTCAAGGTAGTGACACCTTACCGCCTCACCAATTGGACGATCACTTAACAACTCCTTCCTGTCTACAACAATCGAATGGATCAAATTGAGCCTCATGCGCCCATGGGCCATTGCATGTTCGAGTACTGCTTCCATTCGATCTCCCTCATCTTGTTCTCTTCTAATATGACGCGGTTCATATCGCATCTTGTCACCTTCTCATCCTCCTACAACTCCCTAGAATCTTTCAATCGGTCAAGGTATACCACCTCTGCTGGTGCTGAATCCAGGGGTGTTCTAAGCTTATCTGCCATTAGTATAGATGCCAAACCGGTCACCTCCTGCTTCTTCCAACACCTTGCCACCCTTTTCTGGAAGACCTTCTCTTGCATCCAGGGGTGTTCAAAGGAATTATACTGCCCAAAGAATCATAGATGGATACCTTGTATTGACATTTTCATTGTTTATGAAGGCATAATGACGTCTACCATGGGAGAAGAAGCCGATTCTTTTTCTCATTATTCAAACAACATTAAAAAGTTCTTTCCGTTAGATAATTGTACTATTCTTTTAAAAAGTGATAGATCACTGTACTATTTCTGGCACAAAAGGATAGCAAACGAGTTAGATGAGGCCATACTATTACCACTTTTAAATGTGCATGAATCTTATCTATCCATCTTGTGAAATAGATAATTATCAGAGCTTCAATTCTTAACATTACCTTGTACTCATCTCTACTCATTTAAGTGTCAGGGTGTGCAGTGATGGGCATCGCCAATTTGAATCTCAAGACAAGACAAGAGCATGGCCAAATTCTGCTGTTGTGGCCTTATCCTCGTCCCTCACCAATGAGGGATTGACAGGAGATGATATTGATGGCCATTGTTCACAGGTGAGTTATGAAATCTATGAAACAGATAAGCTTGTTAGTTCTTTAACTTGAAAACTTGTTGGTCCATCCAATGGAGATCAGTTAAAATTTTAAATTTCTTGTGCAAGTAGCCTCTCCTAATTGATCAGGTGTGAAACAGAGAATTGTGGTTCTATACAAAGCCTGACTATGATATTTGCTGATTATGTTTTCTTAGAGTGGAGGTCTAATGGAGGATTTTCCCGAGTATCTTCACTGGATATCATAACAAAATTCGACATAGAATTACATTCTTCTCCCATATTTGTCAATCTAAGAGAATACCATGATACTTAACAGCTTCTGTAATCAAAATAGCCACCGGATTTTCATTTTTGTTTCCTGAAATGCAGCTGCCAACAAACTATGTCCGAATATGAGACCCTCTTCTGCAGTTTCCTGCACTGGGCCACATTTGTCCCTACAATCTAGATTCTCTAACGTAATTAAGTTGGTCAAGTTCAACTAAATATGCAGGAATGTAAATAACCAATATGCCAATTTCATTTCTAATTTAAGATTGTTCAATTTAAATTACTCGCAGGAACTGAATGTAAGTAATTTTAATGCATTATTTTGGAGACCACGGAACATTAATGTTCAAGGCCATCATAGTAATGCAAATGCATTATTTTGTCGTCAGTATTGTACTGATTTAAAAAACCAGATCTCATATAAAAGTCAACCGGATGGAGATGACCAGAAAAAGTTAGCTCCTGGGAAGACAGGGTTTTCCTCATTATCTTCATCTTCTCCTCATGGACAAGAGATGTCATCTAACCAAGTATCTGATGGGTGTTCTGCATCCCCTCAGCTACCTTTTGTTCAATTAGATCAACAAAAGGAAGAGGGAAACTATTTCACCACAAATCTGAAAAAAGACCAAAAAACAAACTTTTTTGGTTCATCAAGCCCGAGCATTAGTCCATCCATTGTTCAAAATCAGAACCATCCTTTGCAGCTGTCAGCAGTGTTGACCGATGAGTTTGGTCCTAGTAGGAAAACTGCTAAAAAACTTGAAGAAGTAGAATTCAGTGTAACCCTGCAGAAACCCTTGCGCGAGGTGCCTAAGAGTTCAGCTGTTTATGAACATTTGGCTGCATCCGGAGGTCAAGCAGATGGTGCTAGAAGTGATAATGTGAAGCACTGTTTATCTCGTGTGGATTCCAGGATGCTGAGCTTTTCCTCTAAAAGGAATGAAGATGTAAGTGCCATGGAACACACTCAAGCTTCTGGGCAATACTTATTTAGTAAGTACTCTGGCAATTATGTTCCTCAAATAATCTGACATAGTCCCTTATGTTCGACAATTTTATCCCCACACCCACACTTTTGCAGGAGGCTTCAAACATGCTCAGATTAGTCCACAAATGGCTCCATCCCAGACTGAGCAATGTGTAAATTCACAAAGTAACACTGTTATGGACAAGTGTGATGTTCCTGGCATTCCATTGAGA
The DNA here is from genome assembly GCA_037367405.1 of Ottelia alismoides. Classification (NCBI taxonomy): domain Eukaryota; kingdom Viridiplantae; phylum Streptophyta; class Magnoliopsida; order Alismatales; family Hydrocharitaceae; genus Ottelia; species Ottelia alismoides. Next base: position 301,833 of record JAZKJV010010643.1, read on the forward strand.
AATACAAAGGCTACTGCTGAATGCTATTTGGTGTCGAAGTCTTCGGAGTGCTCGAGCGCCCTCAGTGCAGTAATCAAGAACAATAATGATCGATCATGTTGTAAACAGAAAAATGAATTTTCTGTTGATGATTCACATGGGCAGCCAAAATCGCACCAAAATTTGCCTTTAGAAGTACTTGACCACAATTCAACTTTGAGATCAAAAAAGCGCAAGAGTGTGGAGCTTGTACCTTGGCATAAGGAAATTACAGGGGAATTTTACTTGCTGCAAAGTATGAGGTGATGCATTCTTTGAATTTTCGAGAAATATTGTGCCACCATGCTGTATCTTAAACAGCTTGTTGAATTTGTATGATTGACGGCATTCTTATCAACAGATTGGCTGAAACTGATTGGGCTCAAGCTACAAATAGGCTGGCTGAAAAGGTTGGAATACACATTCTGGATGCCTTTAGCATTTCTGTCCTTATCAGATTGCCACTTTGATTTTTTAAGAATATTGCCACTTTTATTTCAACATTAATAATTTCAGGGAAATTATGAACATGAAATGTATGGTGAAGGGACACCACACTTCTGGTCAAGGAGAAGGCTCACATTGGCAACCGAACTAATGTACCGAGTGTTCCCTTCCTTGCCTGCAGCATTTCTCCATCAATCTACTCATTCAGGATTTGATAAACTAATATATATGGTTGCTAAAGCGGGTTTAGGAGATGCATGCAATCTTGTCTCCTGTTTAGGAAGTGATGTTCCTCATTCAGCTGCCTCAAATCTGTAAGTTCAACAACAAAATGACAGTCGAATATTTTCTACTCACCCACCAAAAGTCAAATTTTAATATTACATGCAGGAACACAGCTTGCATATTTTGTTTTGTCTTCAAGGCACTGTTTTTTCGTTTTGCTTCTGGGATTGTATGCTGCTGGTTATGCTAAAAACTGTCACGATTTTATATATTTTCAGATACAGCTAATACAGTCTGTTCAGTTCTCTTGAACCCCGTTTTCTTTTTTAGGAGATCCAGAAAGAGCAGACTGTCTGATATTTGTACCGATGTGCGGCTTTTGAAAGTTCTGGAAAATTTTGTTGATAAAGGCAAGAAGTTAGAAACAGATTTGGTGAGGTATTTATTTATTTCCGACTTGACATACAACACATCACTTCTTATTTGATTATGTCCAAGATGTAACTAAAAACATGTTTTTTGCCGTCTTATTTGTTGCACTTAATCTAGAATTTCATCATTTCAATTTATTTCTTCGTACATCTCATTTACCTGAATTTACCATTATTTTTTAGTTGTTTTGTCATTTTATGTATTGATAATCCTCTAGATATATCGGTACAAATTGTATTTGCAAATTAAAAAGAAAAGGAGCTTGCTTGTTCTAGTATTTGCGTATATGTAATGGAACATGCGATGCATGCTTTACATAAGCGTGCATGAAAGAGAAAAAGGCCCCTTCCAGTTGATCCATACTGATATATGGTCATATATGCTAATATAGAGAGGATATTGTGGCCAGTTCTTATTCTTTAGGAATTTATACTGGTATAAATGGGGATTTACAGGAACGAGAGGATTCCCAGTGACCCAATGACCTTGATATCCTCCAATGGGATTACAGGTATGCTACTTTTATAGGAAGCATGATGCGACCACTGGATATTCTTGCTGTGCAATACATGTATTACAAATGCCCATATAAGACTTAATAGAGATAGAGCGAGAGAATGTGATCCATCTTACTAGATCTATGGATGACCTTTGGTTAGAGGAGAAACTTGGGAACTTGGAAGACGCTCAGTGATTGGCGTCCCGACGGTCATTGCTAGATCGGAATGGGGTCTTGGTGAGTCAAATAACGGTGGAAGAAAAGAATGACAAGTTGTTCGAGTAAAGGAAAAACGAACGTGATCGATGAAGGTAATATGAGTGCTTTATTACCTGTTGCATCACTATTGAAGAGGTAAATCCTGGAGATTGTCTATACCCCCGTCGTATATGCTTCAGATGCAGGTCTAAGGGCCATCCCACCCAAGCCTGCAAAGACATGACGGAATGTAATCTGCATGGTAATTTAGGTTATCAATGTTGGAAGTGTCCAACTTGGGGAAGAATGTGCCATCCTTGGTGTCATAACTAAAACCATCTTGTTGATTCGATCCTAATCGGAATCCATCGGGGATCCATTGGGGTGGTTCATCCAGCATTCGTGCGGTGATGTTGGACATTCGTCTGGTGATTGGTCCTTCATTTGTTGGTGCTGATCAATGTGGGGGCATGCTAGATCCCGATTGAAGATTGGCGAGGAGCACATCGGGGTTGGTACACGGAGCGATGGTGGGTTTCTGGAGATGCCATAGATGTAACGAAAGGATGCGACAGTTTGCATCCCATTACCTCAACTCGGGGAAGACAAAGAGCTGGGAAGGAAAGTTTGGGTGGGTTCTTTGTTTTAGCCCTTTTGCCGTGAGAATATGTGTTTCAAAAAAGCTGTGATGACATCCTCGTTCATAGATATATTACTTGGGTGTCAAGTCATCCATCAAATTGGGGGATTACATCAAAGAAGCCTTTTGAGTTTGCATCTGTTTCGCAGATTGTGTAGCTTCGAGTCATAACCCTATTTATGACTCTACATGGGAGGTGAGCACTGTTGTAAAAGTCGGCTGACTAGGCCGACTAGTCGGTCCGATTAGTCGAGTGGGAGGGGGGGTAGCTGACTCGACTAGGCCTAGTCGACCATTAGTCGGTCAACCCGACTAGTCGGCCGACTTTTACATAGAGGTTTTTTTATTATTTTTATTTTTTTCTTTTTTTAAATCAAACCAATTCTAATATGCTTGATGTTATATTTAAAGTCAATTACTCCTTTTGTTTCATTATAATAGTATAGAAAATGTTCAAATCTATGCAAATATATAACAATATATGTTTAAAAATGATTTATATTACAAATATATAAGAATATATGAATAAAAATGATTTATATATTAAAAATAAATAAAAAATTCAAAACCGACTAATGGCCGACTAAATCCGATTAATCGCCCGACTGCTGATTAATCCTTAGTCAGTGACCCCACCGACTGAGTACCGACTACTGATTTCTGCAACCTTGGAGACGAGAAGTTGTTTCAAACCCTTTATTTATAGTTAGACTTGTTTTGGAGGCCATGGACTCAAGTGTTAGGGACAAAACCTGACTATTGTCACAAAACCAGATAAGATGGACCGCTTTCTCTTGGAGGATGTTGTTGGGACCCATCCCAAGCCAGTCAGGTTTTCCATGAATCCCGAAGAAGAGGTATAAGGTGGAGATCAACCTCTCCTCGATGATGGCCCCCTTCCTATATATGGGCTCCTCGACGGGTGGAAGCTTCCCCTCATGATTAGAGATGGAAGATGTGGATGATGAGGGTGTCTCGTCCAGTTCTAGAGATGTGAAGAAGCGTAGTCCCTGGAATGATGAATTCTCGGTACGACTCGTTGGTGGGAAACTCATGATAAGAATGTCTTGCCGATACACGATTGCCAAATGTATAGAAGTGGTACCTCCTAACAATGCTGCAAACTAGTGTTTTGGTGGAGAAAGAATATCTAGGGGAGGAAGAGAGCAAACCTATGGCACGATATTTTGAGGAAGAAGCGCAAATTTACGTGTGGTAGGAGAAAGGGAGATGGGGATAAAGGAGAAGTTCTAAATTTTAATATAACTTGAACAAACTAATAAAATGAGTCAGGACCCTTTTATTTAAGCTTATTTAAGCAGGACCAGATTACAAAATAAAAAGGAAACAAATCCTAATTGACTCCTTAACAAATAACTAATTAGAGATCACGTGCGATTTGTTTATTTAAATAAAGTTCAAAACTATGACAGACTCAAATTGGATAGGAAATAACAACTAACATAATCCTAATTTAAAATTAACAGCTATAACTAGATGGGAAAAAACTCTAATTTATTAAAACTATAATTTGAAGAAAATATCAGAGCCCCTAATTTTGCCGTAATTCTTAATTCTATTGACTCAAAAAATAATTCTTAATTCCATGCTACATAAGCTGTCCATTACTTCAAAAAATTTGACGAATCGCTTCATCTTTGGTTGCATCGTATGACAATATGATCCTGATTTGAAGGAATAAAATTTTCCACCCTTTTTCCATATTCAATGTTTTCTTTGTACTTTTTTTAGGGATTAATGCTTAGTTACAAATTTTGTATCCCCTTAATAGAAGTTTCCCTCCCCCCCAACTTTCAAGATGGAGCGAGAGCGGGAGGGGGAGCGGAGAAGGAGTGGGAGACGGAAGGAGCGGGAGAAGAGAGGGAGTCAGAGGGATAATCTGCATCGGAGGAATAGAAGCGAGGGTTAGGTTTCGAAGGAAGGTAGGAGAGGAGGCTCCGCATTACTGCTAAGTCGAAGCTGCTGCCTGGACCTTTGTCTCGCACCGCAAGATCGGCAGAAAATGCTACCGCTGTGGCGAGTCAGGCCACCTTGCCTCGTCGTGTTTGCAGCGACGGCAATGTTTTGGGTGTCGGAGCTTCGGTCACATCTGGGCGGGCTGTCCCTTCAGGGAGGTCAAGCCAAAGAGTGGGTTCAACAATAGACAGTGGGGAGATGTGGATGATTCAATCTCACAGGGTGGAGGTAGTGCTGGCGCCTCAACCACGCGGAGAGGCGGAGGTGTAGTGGTTGAAGGTGTGTCTTTCACAAAAGTGGTAGCCGGAGAAGCGGGCGAGACCCTGCGATCGGGGCTGCTGATGGGTACTTGGCAAAAAGATTCTCTAACCATCAACCCCATTTGGGCCGAGATTTTGCTGTTGTTTGGAAGGATTTCACTGGGGATGTTGTGCCTATGGGGTTCAGAAAATGCTGCATTCGAGGATTATCATAAGGTCAAATGGTGCGCCTTTTGAACCCGAGAGGCGACGGTGATGTTGTCTGGAGATATCCTTGCTCGGCGGATGGTGGCGAAGACTCCTTTGATATGAGGGTGATTCGTTTGGGCGGTGTCCCCTTCCTGTCCAGAAATTTGCAGATCCTAGGCCCAACTCTCAGAGAGTTTGGTGTGGTCCGGAAGATTCTATCTAATGGGTTCACGCTGGGAGCGGATCTAGGGGCCACCTTGTTCCTAATGGATTTTCGTGTTGGGTTGCTTGATTCGACGAATTGGAGACCGGTGGTGAAGGTTAAGGTGAGACGTTCCTATTTCCTGATTTCTGTGCAGTTCTTGGCGCCCCCGGCACCGCCGTAGGTGTCAGCAGATGGGGGTCCGGTGGAGAACTCAATCGTTGCGATGACGTGTATTACCGAAGGGAAGGCGGAAGGTCCGGAAGCTGAGGAGAAGTCTCGGGCCACGCGATTCGCCTCTCCATTTCAAGTGCCGAGTTCTGTTAGAAGCGCAATGGTCGAGTCAGCTTGTGGCGAGGTTGGGCTTTTTGGATCGGAGCCTGTGGCAGTTTCTGTCTCTTCAGGTCGGATCGACCAGGTGTGCGACATGGTCCGTAACAACAGTCCTTTTATCGGACCTTTGAGCTGCTCATTTAATATGAACACGGGTGTGAAATGGGCCTGATTTGATGTGGGTCCGCTCAGGGTCTTATCGATGAACCGTTGTGAGGTGCCTTGGTCTCGGGATATTCCACTGACTTCACTAGAAAACTTTCATCCTTTTGCGAGCAATGGGAGGTGCCTTGAGACGAGGAAGGGAGTTTGGGGGATGCCTCCAGTTTTTATTGCACTCTTTCGAGGTCAATCCCAGATGGGTGATCTTTGCCGGACAGTGAACTCCTATTTGTTGGGTGCGAGCTATGTGGATCATAAGTTGTCTGATGTCATGGAATTGCAAGTATCGAAGGTGGAACACCTTGGTGGAGACCGTGGAGTTGACAATCCCAAAAGACGTATAATTGGCTGACGAAGGCCCCTCTAACCCTGATGGTGAGAGGGTAGCACCCAAAAGATATAAACGAAGGCGAAAACAAAAGGGTTTGCGCGGGGAAGGGATGAATGTGTCTGAGCGAAAGGCTCTGGTGGCCTTTTTTGCAGGTGCAGTGAGTACTTTGGGTGTACAAAACGTTGTCAAATGAAGATTCTAACTTGGAACATTAGAGGTCTGGGTGACCCGGTGAAAAGGAGGGCTTTGGGAAATAGATCTGTGGAGTGGGATTATGATGTTTTCTTGTAGGAAACAAAGCTTAATGCTCGCAACGTAGAGGTTTGGAAATCTTTTGGTTTGTACTCGATGACGAAGTTTGCAACAGTTGGTGCTGATTGTAGTGCAAGTGGTCTTTGTGTGGCTTGGAAGGTTTCAATGTTTCAGTTTAAAGCGGAGGTCAAGGGTTCTCATATGCTCGCTCTTCTTTTGGAAATCTCCAGCACGAAGGCCCTTCTAGCCCTCTCCTGTGTATATGGGCCTTGCTCGCCGGCTCTGAGGCAGAATATGTGGGAGGACTTGCGGGCGGCAAGAATCACCTTTCCCGATTGTGCGTGGCTAGTTGGCGGGGATTTCAATGTCACTCTGTTATTCTCGGATCGTCCCCGCTGACCGGGGGGGGGGGGGTCAGGACCCTAGTTCAACTGATTTTGCTGATCTTATTGATGATTTGAAACTGGAGGTAATCGATAACGTGGACTCTAAGTATACCTGGAGAAGCTCTGGGTCTCGTTCCCGCACTGATCATTTTCTAGCTTCCTCGGAGCTTCTACTTGCTTTCCCTCTATCTTTCGTCTCTTCGAGACCCCGTGCATGGTCTGATCATTCACCGTTGTTGTGGGATTTTGGCAGCACTTCGTTGGGACGGGGCTTTTTCAGATTTGAACAATCTTGGCTCCTTGAAGGCTCTTTTAGAGATTTGGTGTGCTCACACTGGACATCTGTCGTGACTTCTGGGTCGGCTGTGACGAGATTCTCGGAGAAACTGGTTTCCTTGCGCAAGAGGCTGTGTTTATTTAAAAAGGAAATCTGGGAGCTTAGGAGGGATAGGAAGCACTCTGCGGAGCAAGAGGTACAAAGACTTGATTTGCTAGAAGATGATCGTGCATTGGATGCTGAAGAATTAGGGCTGAGGATTGTAGCTCAGAGAATGATTTTAGAAGAAGACAAGAAGCAAGTGACGGAATGGAAACAAAGAGCTCGGATCGCTTGGCTAAAAGAGGGTGATGCAAATACGGCTTTTTTCCACAGGGTTGCTAGTGGCAGGCGCCGAATTAACTCAATCAGATCTATGATGGTCGGGGACAACAAAATTGAGGGAGATAGAGAGTTGGGGAACATAATTGCGGATCACTTTCATGATTTCTCCAGGAAGGCAGAGTCCAGGCCTTGGAGGTGGAATGGTCTTGGGGAGGCTCATATATCGAAGGTGCACGCGAATAGTTTGATCCTTCCCGTTGTGTTGGAAGAGGTTAAGGCAGCGATATGGAGCTTGAATGTGAATGGCGCGTCGGGTCCGGATGGATTCCCCATTCCTTTTTATAAGGAAATCTAGAACTTGTTAAGTGGTGAGATTTTGGAAGTTGTAGAGAATTTTGTCGGTGCAATGCGAGTTTCGAAAGGATTAACAAGGCGCTTTTGTTTCTTCTTCCAAAGCGAGAGGGAGCAGAAAAAATTGAAGATTACATGCCCATTGCTCTTTCTAATGGCATCTACCTCATAATTGCGAAAATATTCGCAACGTGCCTCAGTAGAGTTCTTGATCATATTGTTTCTCCCTTCCAGCTGGCTTTCATCCCTGGGAGACAAATTCCTGATAGTCTGGTGGTGGCAACAGAGATCATTTCTGACTAGAAACATAACGACAAACATGCGATGCTATGGAAAATTGATTTTACTAAGGCTTATGACACTTCGGATATGCAGTTTCTGTGGTCGGCTTTATACAGATGAGGCTTCCCAGACCTATGGATATCTTGGATGAAGCGATTCATCACCATGACATCTCTATCTGTACTGGTTAACGGTCACCCTGAAGGTGGTTTTTTTTCAGCGTCAGAGAGGGGTTAGACAGTGTTGTCCCCTCGCACCCCTGCTTTTTGTCCTGGCAACAGATGTTCTGGCTTGCATGATTGATCTGCTTCAAAGTAATGGAGTAGTCATGGGTTACAGTTGTGGGAATATGTGCATTCCCCTATTATAATATGCGGATTACACTATCCTTTTTATGGAAGGTGGAGAGATGAGACGGGTACCATTGCCATTGCGCTGGAGATTTTCGGTGAGTTGTTGGGTTTGGAACTGAATCATAGCAAGTCAAATGTGGTTACTTTTGGTATGTCTGATGATGCAACCCTTCCTATTCGATATCTTGGTCTCCCTCTCTCGGCAAACAAAATAAAGATGTCAGATTGGCTTCCGGTAGTTGAAAAGGTGGAGAGGAAATTGGCTGGTTGGAAGGCTTCCCTTTTGTCGAGGGGAGGTCGTCTGGTGTTGGTATAGGCGGTTCTATGCAGCATACCAGTATTCTTCTCGTCTCGCCTCCTTCAGGTGGGTATCAGGAAACGACTGGAGTGACTGATGCGTAAATTCCCCTGGAGAAAAAATGGTCAGGAGCGGCAAAGTATACATTTGGTAGATTGGGAAACTATCACGTTGCCTAAGAAGCATGGTGGCCTTGGTATAAAGGATTTGGAGTCTTTCAATGAGGTCCTCCTGATTAAATAGGCGGGCAGAATTTGGGGCACGAATGGAAGCATTTTGCTCTAAGCTGATTCATCACATCTATGGTGTCTCTGCGGTGGGGCCTGGTTCGCTAAGGAGGGGGCCCAATCAATCAGCTTTTTGGCAGGGGATTTTGAATATATTGCCTCGATTCAGTGAACTTTTCAGACCGGTGGTTGGGGATGGTGCTTCCTTTGATTTTTGGACGGATGATTGGACGAGGGACTATACTCTTGCTGATCGTTTTCCACGCTTAGCCGCTTTAGCCACGGACAAGGAGGCACGCGTTGAGGAGTGCTGGATAAATGGGAACTGGATGCCGGTGTTCAGGACCTCGTTTTCTGATCAACGCCTTGAGGACTTCTTTCTCTTTTTGGATTCGTTGGGTCAGGCTGGCAGACCCTCTTCTGGCTCTGATCACTGGGTATGGAAGGAGGGGACTTTTAGTGGTAGAAAAGCCTACAGAGCTATATACAGATCGCCGCTCGTGCTATCATCGGATATCGTCCGGGACTGCAACTTTATCTGGTCGATTGGCCTTCCAGTGAGGATTGGTTTTTTCTTATGGCCGTTTCGTAGGAAGCACATCATGACGAGGGACCGATGTGCTAAGATCTTCCCCACAGTGTCGGATACCTATCCTCTGTGTGGGAGTGCTATTGAGTCCATTGATAATCTTTTCTTTGTGTGCTCGTCTTCCTCGTAAATATGGGTTGAGGCGGGGGTGGACTGGCTCTGCACCCGCTCTTTCGGGACCTTCTGGGCTACTATGCTGGGGGCGCGCGATAGGCAAAGAAGAGAGATTCTTACTCCCGTGGCAATCCTGTCGGCCACCTGGCTGGTGCGTAATGATGTTCTTTTTTCTGGCCACCGTTTCCATGTTGAGAATTTTAGCGTCCACTATAAATGCTTGATTGACTCATGGATTTTGTAAGATGTAGCTTGTAACCCTTTTCTTTTAATAAAGCTGGAGTGGGCACCTAAGCGTGTTTCCCCCCTTTTTGGTCTCAAAAAAAAATAAAGTAGTTTTCAAGTGAGGGGCACCTTCAGGCAAGTTCCAAGAGATATTTGTATCTCTTATCACGGGGAATAAATACCCGACCATAGATAACTCTCAATTAGTTGCTAGGGTTTGTTGATATATTAGTTATCTTTTTACCTTTTTATGTATTTTATTTCTTTTCGTTTCTATTATGTAATTTGCCCAATAGGAGTTCTCCTCTCTATATAAGAGAACTTCATGGCTCTCTCATAATGCAATTCACTATTTTTTCTCTATATGGTATCAAAGCAATGGTCCTAGACACGATATCCGTACCTAACTCTAACCCTATTCGCAAGCTCCCCCTTCCATGCATCTCTACTGTCGTCGTTCTCTCTCTCTCTCTCTCTCTCTCTCTCTCTCTCTCTCTCGAGTCCCTTCCGCTGCTCTGCGTCAAACAGAGAAGGGGCCTCGCCCCCTGAGCACTGTCTAGCGGCACCGACGACGGGGAGGATACCCCCGACGGTGTCGGAGGATCCCCAATGGCATCGCCCAGCAGTACCTGCCACTCCAGGGTTTCGCTGTGTGTGATCTGAGCTACTGCTAGGATTTCCTGACCACCTCCACCACTACGGGGCCTCTTGCAACGCTCCTTTGCTATGAGTAGACCCTAGGCGGTCCCTGTTTCAGAATCTACGGTCTGATTTGATCACCAAATAGCCTGATTTTGGGTCCGTTTTGGTGAAATCAGACCTTGAGACACATCCTTTTGCCTGGGAGAGAACCCTCGGTTGATGGAAATAGTTGTATGAGTCTATACATACAATTGATTCTCTATATGTTCACGTAGACGAACTCCGATTGGTCTACAACCCCAGCTGAGTTTCGTTTCGGCTTCTTTTTCATCATGTCAAAGAACAAGGGTGATATCTTCTCTTCGTCTGGTGCCTTCAAGTGCTCGACTCCCATCGTCAAGATGGATGTGACCAACTATGAGTTGTGGTCCATGTAGTTTTTGACCCTCATGCAATGCAATAATATGGAGCACATTCTGACACAACCACAGCCGACAGATAAGACTCGGGAGAATGCTTTGTGGAAGCAAGATGACACATACTCACTTATTTGGCTCTCTGTGACTCTCGTCACAGATATAGCCAATGATATCGTGAATCAGCCCACTGCCGATGCAATGTGGGATATCTTGGAAGCCACATATGGTCATGCGAAGAATGAGGCCAAGATTCTTCAGTTACAGTTAGACATCTTCACGAACAAATAAAATGGTCCTCCTCCACACAACTTCTACTTTTCGCTTCGTGGCATGTTCAAGAAGCTTCATCGCTTCATACCAGTGACTATGTCTACTGAGTAGCAGATGACGTATAGGAATGCCACGATGGTTGGGGTTTTTCTGGCTGTTCTAGATCCAAAGTACGAGGCAACACACACCATACTTTTCTCTAGTGTGACTCCCTCCCATGGAGGAGGTGTACATCCATCTTAGCAGGATCGTTGTCCCATCCGCTGCCACCACACATACCTCATTAGCGATAGCTGCATTTTACGGTAGGGGAGGTACTTCTCAGTTCAGAGAACATGTTGCTCGTTGTAGAGGAGGCAAACATCATCGTGGTCCATGCACCTATTGCCATCGTCATGGTCATGCGAAGGAGACATGCTATCAAAAGCGTAGATATTTTGCATCTGCTCGTGCAACCGAGTAGGTTGAGCCCACTACTAGTTCGGTCCCTATTACAGATAAAAGGTTAGATGATATTGTCTCCCGTTTGAGGGAGATAATGATTCCTGCTCCCGGTATTACTAGTGCACCTATAGGTCCTTCAGATGTTGCAGCCTCCGCCATAGCATCTTCTAACTCCTCAGGTATAGCCTATGCTCTTACCAGTTGTTGCAAGGCAGCTATGACAGAATGAATCTTGGATTCTGGTGCATCCCACAATTTAGTGACATGTCATGAGTTTGATTATTTGGTGTCTTTGGTTGTCATTATAATGCAATGATTATACATATCTCTTTGATGATGTATTATAGCCCTATCCCCTCTATAGGTCCCAAAGGTTCCTTTGATTTTTGGAATTTTATGTTTATGAGGAAGAAAGGAGGCACTCAAAATTGTTCAAATTATCAACCGGCTTCGCGAAACTCTACGAGGACGCGACTGTCAGGAGTTGCTTGAACCCTACTGGGAGCGACTCCCATCGATCATAAGGACTCAAGGGTTAGGAGGAGGCTGGGACCTCCATGCGCGACCCCCATGTCATCAGCTAGGGATGGCCCAAGGGCAGCAATGGCTCTCCATCTGGCAAGCGGCAGGAGATCGCTACTAGTGGCGATGAACCCCTTGGTCGCTTGAAGAGGGTTGTTGGTGGCGGTGTTGTGCTTTCCCCACGGAGGTGATGGTCGGAGGCTGAGGTTTCTTCGAGTCCTGCTGAAGGTGAAGAATGGGAGTTCAGGACCTCTGCTGGAGCCAAAGTTTTTTCTCAACATCCTAACCATGATTGTCTTGCAGATGTAGAGCTTGAGGAAGGTGAATGGGTTAAACCCCAGGGGAGAAAAAGGCATCAGGGCTCGTAATTGTGGTGCTTTCAGTGTGAGGCTGATGGGCATGTTGTGAAGGTTTGTAGGGGGATCTCGTTTGCTTCGGTTGTAGGTCAGTAGGCCACACAAAATTGGATTGCATCATAAAAGGTGTCTGAAGACGTAAGATCAACCATCATGGCTCCCCATTGGAAGCAGTGCTTATAGGACAAGGTACGGATTATGAGCTAAACAAGGTGCTTTCGAGGTTGGCCACGGGTTTTACTGGAGACGTCTTAAAGTTGTACACAAGAATGGTGTATCTTAGGGGCATTCCAACCGAGCTGGGCTCGAAGTTGCTGAATGAATATGCAGATGATTGGTTGGGTGACCTGCAATGGCCCATGTCGAGGTTCCGGGATTGATCCAATATGGAGGTGGGCTACGTTTACATTTCCGTAAAAGATCTACCTCATCGATGCATGAGTTTTCAGGTAGTGCGACAGGTGCTCTCCCTCTGGGTGAGCTTGTGGCCATGGTTCGAGATGAAGTTAGGCCTGGTGAGCTATTGGATGTAGTGGTAGAGATCAAAGGCCCTTGCGAGTCTTTGCCTGAGTTGGTCATCTACCAGGTTAGCTGTACTGCCTTTCCCCTCATGATCTTGCCGATGCCGACCCTGACACGATGGGAGGTGGCAGTGCCAATGGAAGTGGAAATGTCACATGCGACGATGTTTGGGGAGACGAAAGATTCACCCTTTTCTGTACAAGGATTTGCAATGTTGCATGTTGCTTGGTTGGAAGTGGAATCATCTACTTTAGACCTCGATGCAAGCGTTGTGGTTAGGACTGTAGATATGGGATCTGCTCCCTGTCTAGTGGGACATACTGAGGAGGTGGCTAAAGTTTTGGCCTTGTTGGTGCAACATTCTTTATTGGGAGTTTCGGGTAGCCTTGTTGGCGTAAAAGAGTGATTGGTGTTGATTTTTGATAGGGGGAGGGGGGCAGTGTAGGCCTTGACGGAGTTCTGAGAGTAGGGGGGGTTTAACTTAGAAACATGAAAAAGCATTTGTGGTCTTTCAGAGGAAAATACGGTGTGTTGATGAGGTGGCTTGGGAGGCGAGGAACTTGGAGGACTCTCTTGGCTTAGATATCCCCACATCTCCGGGTTCTTGTCAATTGGCCACAATAGCGAATTGTGTTGGAGTTGAGTTAGCATGGACATCCCCCAAGGTTGTGGAGTGAGATGCATATTTTGGAATGTCCGGGGTCTGGGGCAACCTGATAAGCAGAGGACGGTGGGGTCTTTTCTTGTGGAGTGGAAGTTAAATATTGTTTTCCTTAAGGAGACAAAGATTTAAAGGTGGGATGGGCGAGTCTGACGGTCAGTTGCAGGTACCCAACTATCTGGTTTCGGGGATATTCCATTGGTTAGTGCTTCCAGAGGCATGCTCCTTGGCTGGAATGATGATTTGTTCGATTGGTTGGATGGGGTTGTTGCTCAACACTCTCTGTTGGTGTTACTGCAGTGCCGAGTATATTGTTTACGTTTATGCATGACATCAGTTTATGGCCCACCTGGGGCCCCAGTGTTGACGGTGCTGTGGGATGATTTGAGTTCGGTTGGAGCAAGGTTTCCATATTTGCTTTGTTTGGTAGGAGGGGATTTCAACGTCACGTTGTTTGTTAACGACCGTCATAAGGGTGGGGTGGTAGGGACTCCAGCTCTACACTTTTTTTGACTACCTAGGCGACCTTTCTTTAGAGGTGCTTGGTGCTTCCAACTCATACTACACTTGGAGGATTTTGTCGTCTAGATCTCGACTTGATCGATTTTTTGGGTCGGTTGAGTTTGTGGAGGCTTTCCCCTTGGGTATGGTTTCTTCTATGCCACGGTTTCATTCTGATCACACACCTATCTGTTGGGACTCAAAAAAGGAGCTCCGCATGTCTAGCATGTTTCGTTTTGATCGCTCCTGGTTGCTAGAGACGAGGTTTAGAGTTAGAGTCTCCAGGTTCTAGCAGGGCTTGGAGGTCATTGCTTCCCCTTCTCACCTCCTTGTGTATAAGATATTGGTTCTCTGTAAGTTGCTGGTTGATTTTAGACATGAGCTCATAGTAGAAAGGAAGGCAAAAAGAGAGGGCATGCAGGAAAAAGTGGGACACTTGGACCTCGTTGAAGATTCCTTGATGAGGAAAGGTTGGTTAGAAGTGAGAATGATCGGATTTTAGTCGAGGACAAGAAGCAAGTAGTGGAGTGGAGACAACGATCCCAACAGAGGTGGTTGGATGGGGATGATACTAAAGGTAGTGAAACTTTATTCACTCCATCGAGGTGGTTGATGTTCCGATTGAGGGGGGTCATGCTATCGGGCATGTGTCTGCAAATTGCTTTCGACGCCTAAGTAGGGGGGTACCCTTTCTTGTGCCAGGTAGAGGGTTGGGAGATCTTGACGCTCTCTGAAGAGCAGTGACATGGCTTGGTCAAACCTTTCACGCCCGAGGAGGTTTGATTTGTCGTATTTAATTTGAATAAAGATATCTTTCCTGGATTGGACCGTTTCCCGATTTTCTTCTATCAAGAGTTCTGGAGTATGGTTGGGGCATAGGTGATTGTTGTGGTGGACAAGTTGCAATGGCTAAATCAAGGCTTTGATAGGTTGAATCGATCCCTTCTCTTCCATTTGCCTAAGAAGGAGTCGGTTCCGAGGGTGGATGATCTGTGGCCTATAATGTTTTTTAATAGTCTACTTGATTGTTGCTGAGATCCTTGCGAATCGGTTGCAGGAGGTATTGGGTACAATCATTGCACTAGGCATACGACCTTTGTTCCTGTGCGGCTTATCTCAGATGGTATGATTCTAGCTTTGAAGATTGTGGCTGATTGGTGGAGGAGGGGAGTGAAAGGAATGCTTTAGAAGGTTGACTTCTCCCATGTCTACAATTATGTGGATAGGAAATTCATTTGGGCTTTGCTCTCTCATCGTGGATTTCTTGATGAATGCATTAGCTAGATCAAATGTTGTGTGACGACCACATCTTAGTCGGTTTTGGTGAATGGGAGAGATGCTAGCAGCTTTTTCCAACCTCAAAGAGGAGTGAAGCAAGAGTGCCATCTTGCTCTGTTATTGTTTGTCGTTGTGGTGGATGCTTTCTCAGGGATGATTACACGAATAAGTTTTAGGAATTTCTGCCATGGTTGCTCTCTTGGTGACATCTCAATTCTGATCCTGCAGTATGCTGATGATATTATCCTATTTGCGGAAAGGGGAAGCAAAGAGGTAGAGAATGTGGTAGAGGTAGTTAAGCTTTTTGGCATTATCTCTGGTTTGCTGATTAACCATGGAAAGTCATCATTTGAACCTTTTGACATGAATGACACATAGTCTGAAGCCTGTGCAAGGGCACTAAGAACTTAGAGGAGTTCACTTCCGATTACCCATATGGGTTTTCCTCTCACTAGTGGGCACATGAAACAAAGTGACTGGTTGTCATTGATTGAGAAGATGGAGAGGAAACTTACGGGTTGGCATACTGCTTGCCTCTCAAGAGGTGATCGACTTGTTCTCCTCAAGGTAGTTTTGTCGATGATCCTAATCTTCTCCATCTTCTCTAGACTGATTTCTGTGGGTGTTCGTGAGTATCTAGAAAGGGTGATGCAGAGATGTTTATGGCCAGTGACAGATGATGCTCGTGGGGTGCCCCTTGTTAATTGTAAAACTATTTTATTGGATTGGAAGGATGAACGGCTCGGAGTTAGGAGCATTGATGTGATGAATCAGGCTCCGCTGACGAAGTTTTTTGCACTTATCCGATGAGATGGAGATGACTTGGTATTTACCTGTTGTGGTCTATTTATGGGGTCTTTGGCAACTTGTCTTGGAGGGCTGATTCCTTTCATGCATCTTCCTGGTTTTAGAAGGGAGTGGTTGCTATCTTGTTGCATGTAACCCATCTTTTCAAGTCGGTGGTGGGGGATGGTTGTGGCTTCCGCTTTTGGAGGGATGACTGACTATGCACTGTTCCTTGTGCACTCGTTTCCCACAACTGTCTGCATTGGCTTCATGTAGTATGTACTCTGTCAGGGATGCTTGGGATGGCAACGACCGGTGTTCGTTCTTTCGCTCTAGCTCATCGGTTCAAAGGTTGGATGATGCAAACGAAAATTATTCAATGGTGAAAAATAAATTTGGTATTGGGAATTTGTGGTGGAGAAGAATTTAGAGGGTGGAAGAAAAGAAAAACTCACTGGACGTGAGGGATTTTGGGGAAGAAGAATTGTGGAGATCGCATTGAGGGAGAAGAAGGGGGGGCGATAATTGGAGAAACCCCAAATTTGATTCAACTTGAACTGTTTAAAACAAAGGACTACCATCCCTTTATATACGAGGGATGTGATTACAAAAATAGAAACATAAATAAATTCAATTCTAAACTTATCTAAATTGATTCTAAATAGACACTAATTAATTGGAGTTCACACATGATCTCCGTATTTGATTTGAAATCAAAATTTCAACGGACTCAATTAATCGTAAACAAAATTGACTTGACCGTAGAATTTAATTAATGGACAAAAAAATCTAATCGGACAAAGTTGAACGGACAAACATTCTAATTTTGTCCAAATTTATTGTTTCACGTTGCATCACCTCTGCTACTTCGAAAAACTCATCTCCTGATGAGTGTCCTTTGTTTTAGGTGTGGCATCGAAGAGTTTATTCGGAATCGTTGAACAAGCTTCCTAGTTTTGAACCAATTTCGACTTTGATTCAGCATCATGTTTGCAGTTTTTTCTCACGGGAGGGCGTAGCTGCAATTTTTCTACCCCTTCATTTAAGTATTCTTCTCTAGATAAGCTTTTTCCCATTTCCACCATTAGATAAAATAGATTTGGAGGAGGGGCATGTGCCTAATTCTTCCATGACATATTGCTATCCCTAAATTGATGGGATACATTTCTCCATAGAGAGAAACCCTTCACCCAAGTTGCTAGGGTTTTTCCTTCCTCAAATACTCGGCGATAACGAGGTTTTGGGATTGAGAGGAGCACAACGCGTGGAGGATGGCGTCGTCTTAGGCAGTGGTAGTGGCGTGTTTCGAACCTTCGACCGGAGGCCTTCCAGAGATCATATCATCGGTGGAAGCGATACGCTCAGATACACACATGCTGATGGTGCTTCTTGTGTTGTCAGCGATGAAGGCATGTAGGTACCTTGCTTCGTTGATGGGAGCTACACCGGCTGTGGGGGGATGCGATGTCGATGGCGGTAGTAGCACCAAGGGTGTAAGGTGGTGTTGGCGGCTGGAGTTTGAGGGTGGTGGAGGGGACTAATGGGGGCGTGTTTGCTGTGGGGTTGGGGAAGGGTTCGAGGGTGGGGATAGACGTAGCAAGAGAGATGTTACTACAAGAGGGGGCTATTGCAGGGCTGGTGGAGGGGCGGAGGGTGGTGGGTTCACCGGAGATGGGGGCAACATCGTTGATGTGGCTGGAGCATATGGTTGGGGAGCGGGCCGCGGGGAGGCTGGTGACGGTCTGGTTGCAGTGGGGCTGGAGAAGTGGGTTGCTAGGGTATTGGCGAAGGTGTTGGGGCAGTCAGAGATGGCGGAGTCTGTTCCACCCCTAGTGATGGATCTGAAACATGCTGGACAACAAGAAAAATGTCATTGACATCATTGTTTTCTAGTTTTTCTTTCTCTTGGTAATAGCTGGACTCACCTTGTGTGGGTGTGGCACTAACAAGACTGTCTTGGACAGTGGCTTCGATGGCAGTCGGTGTCGTCATGGCCCTTATCTGGACAGTAAATTCAACGACATCTTTCTCCCACTGTCGTTTCATATCCGTTAAGCCCCGAAGGATGTTGGAGAGTACTTCTCTAACATTAGCATGCCCTGTACAGTTCGTTTAACGAGATTCTTTGGTTGTGTTTCCGTGCGAACCTCTGTATGGATCATCAAATCGTGATGACGAACTGAGGGTCATGCTCTGACACCAATTGATGCAAACAGAAATTATTCAATGGTGAAAAATAATTTTGACTGTGGAAATTTGTCGTGGAGAAGAATTTGGAGGGTGGAAGAAGAGAAAAACTCGCAGGAAGCGTGGGATTTAGGGAAGAAGAATCGTGGAGATCGCATTGAGGGAGAGGAGAGAGGGGAGAGGGAGATAATTCTCAAATTTTGATTAACTCTGAAATTTGATTTAAACTTGAACTGTCTAAAATAAAGGACTACCATCCCCTTTATATAAGAGGGGTGGGGTTACAAAAATGGAAACATAATAAAATTCAAATCTTAACTTATCTTAATTGACTCTAGATAGATTCTAACTGACTCACTAATTTATCTAACCATTTAACTAATCTATTCGAAATCACATGCGATCTTGTTATTTAATTAGAAATAAAATTGCAATGACTCAATTAACTGTAAATAAAATTAAGCCTAACTCTAACTATATTATGTCTCTAATTAAACCGACGGAAAATTAAACTCTAAATGATAAAATTCAACGGACGAAAAATCCTAATTGAGCCTCAATTCGTCGATCCACGCAGCATCAACTCTCTATCGCTTAGAAAAACTCATCTCCTGATGAGTGGCTTTACGTTGAATTGCAACGTTCCGGAGTCTGTGCGGAAAGAAGGAATGAAGCGCATGTAGCGGAAAAGTTGTTGCCACAACCCTCGCGGAATCGTCATCATGTCGGAGGTGATGATGATCGAAGAACTGATGTGACGCATGCAGAGGCATCCATATCGTGACAAAGATTCTCACAAGGTTGTTGTCTAGGAAAAATTGGTGTGACATTTTTGTAGGTGGAATGATGGAATTTGGAGAGGCCATGGATGATGGAAACCACTTGACAATTGTGAGAGGATATGTGGATAAAATAGTTGGTCCACTTGCTCTTTTATAGGGAGGCTCAATAGTCGTAATTCTAATGGGGCTAGATTGTTGTCCACTCCTATTTCAAGCTTTATTGCCACAATTTTCGTCAGGGGGCGTCAGTGCAATTTTTCTACCCCTTCTTTTAAGTAAGCAATTTTTCTACCCCTTCTTTTAAGTACTCTCCTCCACATAAGCTTCTTCCTATTTCCACCTTTAGATAAAATATATTTGGAGGAGGCTCATGTGCATAATTCTTCCATAACTTATTGTTCCACGCCAGTGTTGTAAAAGTCGTCCGACTGGCCCGACTATTAGGTCCGACTAGTCTAGTCAGTGGGGTGGCCGACCGAGTACCGACTAACTCCGACTAGGCACACTAGTCGACCAATTTTTGCTTGGAGATACCACATTTTTTTGTTTTTCATAAGCAAACTTATTACAATATGCTTAATGTTTTATTTAGATTCAATTACTTCTTTTATTTTATTATGATGGTATAAAAATGTACAAAATCTATGTAAATATATGTATAAAAATGAGTTATATGTTTAAAATAATCATAAAATTCAAAGCCGATTAAAGCCCGACTAAATCCGATTAGTCACCCGACTACCGATTAATCCTTAGTCAGTGACCCAACCGACCGAGTACCGACTACCGACTTTTGCAACCTTGTTCCACGCTACATCAGTGGATGAGTTCTTGGCACTATTGTTAGCCTTGGAGGGGGCAGGGACCCCTACGAGTAAACATGATCACTGTATGTGGGTGGGCAAATGCTTCTTGGTCAAGAAGGCATCTAAGGCCTTGTATGAGATCTCGGTATTTGACTAAGACTTGGTTTCTGATTTTAGGTTTATTTGGAAATGGAAGATTCTACCGCCAATCAATATCTTTCTTTCTCTACTGAGGCAAGAGCGTTTACTGATGGGTTCTAGGAGGTCCTGACTCTTACTGGGTGCAGGTGGTGCCTGCCAGAGATGCCCCACTGGGTTCGAGGATGCAAACCGCTTGATTTTTGCACATGTCTCTCCCGTTGGGTTGGGAGAAAGCTGCTTTGATGGGATTTCCACAGAAAATGGAACTTGGGTGGTTGCGGTGCTATGAAACATCCGATTGATGAGAAATGGTGTTATCTTCTTGGTTGAAACCTTTTATGTAGAGAATGTGATAGAATACACTAAAATACTTCGACATGATTGGTCTTTGTGACCACCTTATAGTTTGTGAAGACAGTTTTTGGGTGGACATCCCCTCGACGCCTCACCCTTTTTTCCCTTAAAAAAGTTGTTCGAATTATAGAGATATCAAATTGATGAGTAATATTATGAAAATTTGGGAACGTGTGATTGAAAGAAGACCGAGACAAGTTTCCAAAGTAACGGAAAACCAATTCGGATTCATGGTAGGTCGCTCAACCATTGAAGCTATCCACCTGTTAAGGAGAACAATGGAGATTTATTGATATAAAAAGAACCTTCATATGATTTTTTTTTATTTGGAGAAGGCTTATGATTCAGTTCCATGGGAGATCTCATAGAGAAGCTTTGGAGAAGAAACAAGTACTTGTTCTGTACATTGACCTTATAAAGGATATGCATAATGGAGCTTCATCTCGTGTAAGGATCCAACATGGGAAGATCGACTATTTTGACACCAACATTGATCTGCATCAAGTTTCAACTTTGAGTCCATTCTTTTTACTTTGAATGGTGTATGATGTTTGCCGATGATAGTGTGTTGGTTCATGAGACTAGAGATGGAGTAAATGAGAAGCTTGAGGTTTAGAGACTTGCCTTAGAGGCTAAAAGATTTCGTATAAGTAGGACTAAGAATGAATATATGGAGTGCACATTTGATGGAAGTAGTGGCAACGGAATCAAGGTGAAGATTGGAGAAGACAACATTTGGAAGAAAGATTCTTTTAGATATTCGGGAACTATTTTGCAACGTAGTAGGGAAATCGATGGAGATGTTACTCATAAAATAACTGTAAATTAGCTAAAGTGGAGAGGAACCTCTATTGTTCCATGTGATAGAAAATTCCAAAAAATATCAAAGGAAAATATTACAAAGAAATCATGAGACTTGCTATCTCTATAGATCTGAATGACGGCCTGTAAACCATAAACATGTGCAGAGAATGACATGTGCAAAAAAGGAAATGCTATGGTGGATGCGTGGTCATACACGAAAATAAAATAGAAAACGGAAGCGAAACATGGAAAAGATAAATAAAATAAGAACAACAACAAGATTTTTACGTGGAACCCTACTCCGTGAGGAGCGGGATGAAACCACGGGAGAAGCCCTCTAAGGGGCAGATATTCTATTGAATTTCTCATCTGTTACAGGAGGCCTGGGGCTCCTTATATAGCTTCCACAGGACCTCCAAGTCCCACCACTAGGCGGTATGGGACTAAACTCAGTGGTGGGGTAAATGGACCCTGGAGGGATCCATTTACCCACCTATTACATAAGTGACGCATGCTCCAAATACTCTAACACTCCCCCTCAAGCTGGAGCATGCAATGCTCAGCTTGGACAAACAGGAAGAAACTCAACTCACAATACATGACACTACAGACAATATCAACCCAACGCGCAGAGCTGCTGCAGTCGAGGACGTTGCTTCTCATGGCATGCATGTGAGGAGGACGAACGGGGCTGGAGTGTCTATCTGGCTCAGAGAATGGTACTCTACTGTGGAGTCCCTATGATACCACATGAAAACCCTTGCCCTTAATGGCATAGGGAATAGTCCTCTGCTATGGAGTCCCTATGGATCACATGAAAGCTCTGGCCGACCAACAAGAATGACAAATGATTGGCATGCGTCATCGTCGAGTCTGAATCTGAAATTTGTAGAGTCTGAATATCTGATCGGTCTGCAACATCTGATATCTGAATCTTAGAACAAGACCTGTGACTCTCTATATATACTCCCCCTTTCTCCCAAACTGGTCGGAATGACATTGTTGACCACGTTGGGAGAAGATAAGATAATACATAAATATGGGGAAAAATGAATATTCTCAAAAAATTTCTTTTGCGGCTTTTCTTCATTTTTTTTAATAAGCCGTTCATTTTTTTTTGAACATTTTTTTAAGCCATTCCAACAATTTTCTTTTTGCTTTTGCAATTTTTTTTGCAAACATTTTTTTTTGAATGCGTACGGCTTTTTAATTATACGCGCCTTTTTTTTAACTCTCCATTTTTTTTCTTTTTTTTTAATGCGTACGGCTTTTGAGTTGTACGCGCCTTTTTCTTTTCTTTTTCTCTTTTTTTTACACAAAGCCTCATAGCCCAACAAGGGCCTAAATATCTGCAGCTATTCTCTTGTCTGGGCCCTTTTGGGCCACTACAAAGTTTCAATGAAACGACTTGGAGGTTGTGTGTTTAAAGCCCAACGAGGTTTTTTTTTTTTAATCCCCCGACTGCGATTAGGGTTCCCGTGAAACCATTTTCTCCAATCGCTCCTATATCAAAGCCGCCGCCAACAGAAGAAGGAGAAGAAGGGCTTCAGCTTCGAGGGCGCGATCTGGAAGCCGCTTGCGCACGAGTAGCGGGAATCGGAGGGCGGCGCCGCCAGCCCGATAGGGCGTTGCTGTAGGGAGACCAAGGCTGCTCGCGGCCTTGGATGGGAGGAGGAAGACGTCTGCGCGTGGGGACTCGCCGCTCCACCTGGAGCTTGTCATCGCCTGCTGGGGTCGTGCGCCGCGCACATGGATGCGCGCTTGAAGAGAGGAGGCGCGCTTGGATGCTCGTCGCCTGGATGCGCGCGGGCTTCGCGCACAGGGTAAATGGATCCCCGCCAGCGCGAAGGAGAGGGTGCGGCGCATGGAGCGCGCCGCCTGGGCGCCCGAAGGAGAGGTCGTACCGAGGGAGAGGTCTGATCGCTTCCAGGCGATCTGGAGTGCTCGCCGCCAGAAGGAGAGCCTGGGAAGAACAGGGAGTCTGGATGGGCTCCGCCGCCTGCAGCCCGATATGTGGCCTGAGGTTGATGGCGCCTGGCATGGAGACAGATCTAGGGTTCTCGAGTCTCGATCTAGGGTTCAGATACCCTGTTCCGTGGGCTGGAAGTCCTGTGGTGCCGCCGCCATATGGGGAACGACCGATCTAGGGTTTAGATACCCTGGATCTTTAACAATCTTCGAAAAAGAATGCAATCTGCAACAGTAATCTTTCAAGAACTGATCTCCGAACATGGGAATAGGATGCGGACGAATCTTGAACCATGATCATGAACAAAACTCCAAAAAATAGGGTTGAAACCCTAGAACTTGAAAAACTTGAACAAACAAGAACAATCGATTCTCGAATAATATAAACAACAAAAAAAATCTTCGAGAATCGAACCCGCTCTGATACCATGTTATAAAATGGAAAGCGGAAGCGAAACATGGAAAAGATAAATAAAATAAGAACAACAACGGGATTTTTACGTGGAACCCTACTCCGTGAGGAGCGGGATGAAACCACGGGAGAAGCCCTCTAAGGGGCAGATATTCTATTGAATTTCTCATCTGTTACAGGAGGCCTGGGGCTCCTTATATAGCTTCCACAGGACCTCCAAGTCCCACCACTAGGCGGTATGGGACTAAACTCAGTGGTGGGGTAAATGGACCCTGGAGGGATCCATTTACCCACCTATTACATAAGTGACGCATGCTCCAAATACTCTAACAGATCAGATATCCCATTTTGCCTTGACAGTGAGATGATGTAGGATATTATTCGTTATCTCTACGATAAGAGTAGTGGATAGCCAAACGCGCGCGTATACATCATCTTTCTCCCAAGAGGCATTAACCTTAATCTTGTCGGCCAGTTCGGATTGTGCTTCTTCCCGTTGCACTGGATAAGGCTCGTGGACTGCATGGTCCATAACTCGTAATTGGTCCCTAGCATCTTGATGATAGGTGTCAGATCTTTGAAGTCATCTGAAGATGATAGGTCAACCTTCTTCTATGACATGATGATGAAGAGGTCAGAAAATGAAATGACTGAGGCTGTAGACTGATATGAATGTCTACATGATACATGGAATCCATTGTGTGCAGACTCATGCCACAACCATTCTCATCAATTTCGGAGACGCTGTAGGGAACATGAATGATCTTGAAGATCTGGACTCACCCCTAACCATCCAAAATCAGATCATTTGGCGGTCTCAAAAACAACCATGTGAAGAAATCAAGGCAACAATCCCACTGCTAGAGGCTGAGGATGCTGCAGATGGGCAGTAGGTCTACTACTGATGGCTGGAGATGGCTGTAGACCTCATGGTTGCATCGAGCAAAGGCCTAGGAGGGCCCACTAGACCCCCATCAAGTTGTTGGAGAAGCCGCGACACGACAGGAGGTGCCGCTAGGGCCTCCCACACTGATTGGGACCACCTGGGAAGTTGGTAGGGCCCCCCTTTCGGTGGCTGGAAATGCCGCTGCTGTGGGCAGCGTTCGATGGAGGGAGGGTGGTGGCTTGGGCAGCGTTGGGTGGTGTGGAGGGAAGAGGCGGGGCCAGCGAGAGGGGTCGGGGTTTAGGGTTTTAAAACCTCTGGTCTAGGATTATCATCTGATACCATGTAGAGATGAAAATATGACTTAAATATGAAGAAGGCCCTAAGGCTCTCTTATATAGAGAAGATAAACCTTAGATTACATAATGTGAAACAAGAAATACGTAATAAATATGGAAAGATAAATATAACTCTCAACAATAATAGTGCTAAGAACCTCTCGCAACCTGTTGGCTAGCGCCTTAGTCACAATGAGATAAACAACATTTAATAGGGCTATAAGCCTTAAGTCCTCCACAGATCGCACCGCCTCCTTCTTTGGCAAATAAACATCAAAGACCCGTTCAGCCTCTCAAAACTACCATTCCCCTGACATAGCTCCTCTGCCACCTCTAATGTCTCTTGACCCACAAAGTCCCAGAATTCCCTGAAAAGAAGACAGGAACCATCTGTGCCTGGAGAGTAATCAAAGTTCAAATCAATGGTGACACGCTTGACCTTTGAGAGCAAGAATGGACGTAACAACTCCCCAGACTTGATGTCCATAAAATTTAGGAATACATTGATGATGCCAACTATGAGAATGCAATCATTGACAACATGGATGATTCATGGAGGCCTAATCAATACCAATGAAATTGACACGGTACTGATTGACATATGTGGAAAGAAGTGAATGACTTGTTTATTTAATGGTTATAGGGCTTCTTTATATAGATGAAAAAACCCTAAAGGGCAAATAACTAATGTGGATATTACATAAAAAGGAAATAAGGTATGAATAAATATTATTTCTTACCATACCAACTCTTCCTCTTCAATCCTCTTCGCTCTAGGCAAGAGATTTGGGAGAAGGATGGAGGAAGGGTGGATGAGAGCGTCTAGGAGGCGACGTAGCATGCGGGGCTCGGCTGCGATGTCGTCGTGTTTCGAAATGGCGTCGGTCGCGCACCGGTGGAGGGTTTCCATGGCCGCTGTTTGTAGTGCGGCAGGTGGGGGCATCGCGTTGCAGTGTATAGGGACCCTGTTAGGTGCTTTGCTTGTGGCGGGAGTGGTCATCGAAGCTTTAGGTGCAGCAGAAGGTGTAAGGGGGGTAGGGCGGGGGGTGAGGCATGCCTGCTGCTGGTGGGGGTGTGTCGTCGGGAAGGTCAGGTGTTGGCGGAGGCTATGGAGGATGTTGGGGCAGTTATCGGGGTGGGGTTCACGGGTTATGTTGTGCTGCTCGAGGTGTCGAAGGTATGCGCGCATGGTCTGATGGCGGAGGAGACACGGAGGTTGGTTCAGTTTTCTCGGACATCGACCAGTCGAATACACAAGCAGGCTCCGTTGCACCGTGATGGGGGTGCGGTGTCGGTGGTGGAGGAAGGGATCTTTACCGTTCAAGGTATGCTGCTGGTGGCGCAGGAGTTGGGGGCAATGCAGTTAGCATTGGCTTCGGTTCTGCATGTGGTGGAGATTATATCTTCACGTCTCCTATGGGGCCAACCCCCGTGACTGGTGGTGCATGGAACTGGGGTTGCGCCGGCATTCCCATGCGTGTCATAGCTCAGTTCGGTGGCATGCCATTTCGCGTTGAGGTTGACGTCGCGGGGCAGTCGACGACGGGTGGCGAGGAGGGTGGTCGGCCTTGCCCCTCCTGCCCATGGGCAGCTTGCGTGGATGTGGGTAGGGGCTTTTCCAGTGGATTTCAAAATCTTTTCCTCTTTCGACGGTGGGGTTGTCATGTGATACCCATCAACTTGGGGCCTCGGGGGGTGCAGCCTTGGGTGATGCGCCCTCGGGCCATGGGTTGGAAGGAGTTGGTTGCATCAGCGCACCCCCACCTTTTTCGGATGTTGTTCGTGGCAGAGCGGGCTTGGGATCCAGATCCAATTGTCGTTAGAGAATCAGATCCGATTGCTGGTGGGCGGACGGATCAGCTTCTGGGGTTCGGGCTCGTCATTCAGGGTGGGTGGAGCAGGGGTTGGCGGATCAGAGGAAGGCTCCCGGATGTTCTGTGACAGATCCTATGGGGGCGACTAGCTCGGGTATTGCTGACTTGATGGCTTCTGCGACTGGGCTTGATGCCTCGCAGGGGGCTAAGTCGCACGCGAAGGTGCGACAACCTGGGTCGGTCGATGGCGCCGCTTCTTTTCGGGTGGCGGGTGATGACTCCCTTTAGTTGCTGGGCAGCGTTGGCTCGACGAGATCGATCGGCGTGGCTTCTGCTCCTGCTCGGCTATTCAGTGCTGCGCGGAAGGTTGGGGCGGTTGGTGGTTCCGATTCTGCTGGTGCTCCAAGGTGGGGCGATGACTCCCAGGCCCTGCGGGTGGGGGGTCGCTTTGGCATCATGTACTCAAGGTCGACGGTTACAGGAAGGAGGCGATAGAGAAGGACGGAGCTGTACATGCGTGAGGTGGGGTGCCCCATGGGGTGGAGTGAAAGGAGTTCTCGGCAGGAGGGGGGTCTGGAGCGGGGGCGCACTTGGGGAGGTTTGTGGAGGCGGTGAGTCTCGTGACAGGAGAGGGTGCGGGCGATTTGAGATGGGGGCGCCAGGCGATGCTGGTTGGGAGGGTGGGTCTCCAGGAGGTATTGCTGGGGAAGGAGGGCCTCCAGACGCTGCTGGTGGGGAGGGACACGGGCCGTTGGGGACGGATGCTGTCAGGGATGGGATGAAGGGGGCATCATTCTGGGAGGGGGAACTTTTGAGAGTAATGGAGCGGGGGTTACTCTCGTGCATTGGGGAGGTGCCACCAAAGGGTAAGGTTTTAAATCTTCATTTGGATTTCGTTTCGAGATGGCGAAAAAACGAAACTGTTGGTGGAAAAGAGTTATCTGTTTATTCCATAGAACCCTAGGCTCTCTTATATAGAGAGAACCTATGGGTAAATTACATAATAGGTTATCAAGAAAATAAAAATAGACTAAACGTTACACAGACTACATAATTATCTCTATACTCCCCCTCAGGATAGAGCATAGATATCAATCATGCTCAGCTTGGAAGAACATTTCTGGAACGGTTCTCTAGGCAATGGCTTGGTGAAGATGTCGGCAGTCTGCTCCCCTGAACTAACATGTGAAGTGGAAATCAGGCCCTTCTGGATCATATCTCTAGTGTAGTGGCAGTCTATTTTAATATGTTTTGTTCTTTCATGAAACGCTGGATTATTGGTAACGAACAAAGCAGCTTGATTATCACACTGTAGCTGCGTGGGTAGAGGTATATCTATACGCAAGTCTTCTAGTACAGCTCGAACCCACATCATCTCCATGCTTCTTGTGCCATGGCCCTATATTCAGATTCAACACTAGATCTAGCCACAACAGTTTGTTTCTTGCTTTTCCAAGAAACCAGAGAGCTGCCCATAAAAATTGCAAAGCACGAAGTAGACTTTCGATCCTTAGGGCATCCTGCATAGTCTGCATCCGCACATGTTGAAATAGATAAATCCGTGTCCTTTCTAAACAGCAATCCTGTGCCTGGAGACGACTTTAGACACTTTAGTATCACATATATGGCATCCATATGTATCTGTCTTGGCTGCTCCATGAACTGGCTCACTCGATTTACTGCAAAGGCAATATCATGTCGAGTTATAGTGATGTAAAGAAGCTTACCCACCATTTCTCTATACCTTCTCGTGTCAACCTCCTCAGTATCGTTGTCATATAATTTCATGCTTGGGTCCATAGGAGCACTCGAGGGTCTACATCTAACCATGCTCGTTTCAATAAGAAAATCTGTAATATATTTCCTTTGGGTCATCACAAGACCCTGTGCATTCCTGGCAAACTCCAACCCTAGAAAATATCGTAGAGTACCAAGATCCTTCGTAACAAACTGACAACCCAAAAATACTTTTGCCATCTCTATCCCCTGAGCATCATCTCCTGTAACCAGAATATCATCAACATATACCATGATGACAATCGTACCTCTAGGAGTCTTCTGGACGAACAACGAGTGATCCGCATTTGATCTTTTGAATCCTTGTTGTTCAATTAGATGTGAAAGCTTCTGAAACCACGTCCTTGGACTCTGTTTAAGGGCATATATCTCCTTGTGAAGTCTACACACCATATGATTCTCCCCCTCAGCAGCAAACCCCGGGGGCTACTGCATGTAGACTTTTTCCTGCAAATCGCCATACAAGAATGCATTCTTAACATCAAGTTGAAATAGGGGCCAATCACGTACTACAACAACAGACAAAAGAATGCGAAGAGTGGAGTGACGAGCAACTGGAGAGAAGGTATCCATATAATCCACACCATATGTCTGAGTGAAGCCTCTCGCCACTAGCCTTGCCTTGTAACGATCAAGGCTACCATCTGCGTGGTACTTTACCGTGAATACCCATTTGCAGCTAACAACAGATGTGCCTGAGGGAGCGGGAACCAAGCTCCATGTACCCCGCGACTGTAAGGCATCCATTTCATCTTCCATAGTAGAACACCAGCAACCATTCTTCAATGCATCCTGATAATTCCGTGTTATCTCCACGGAAGACAGAGGCACAACAAATCTCTGAAAGTCCCCTATAAGACAGTGAAAGGACACCTGAGAAGCAAGGAGATATGATGCACAAGTATGTTTCTGCTTCTGAATAGCAATAGGGACATCAAGATCATCATCTACTGGACCCGCCGGTTCACATTCCTTCTGCAAAGATGAATCCTGCACATGTACTCTATCCGACCCATCATTAGTAATAACATCTGAACATACCTGAGGCGTGCTGGATGATTGATGTGCAGCATGAGCAGGACCTGACCGACGTGTATAATATTTATGTAATGGCATGACAGGTGGTTTTGGTGGTGGTGGTGGGGGTGGTGGTGGAAATGGGGATGATGTTGGATGTTGGCGTGACAACCAGAACTGGAATGGACGGAGGTGAACTTAGAATAGGAGGAACACAGACGTCGTCATTAGATGTGGATGAGGCCACATGATCATATCAACGGTATCCCTTCTGAGTCCGAGAGTAACCCACGAAGATACACTGAATAGCTCTAGGTGAGAGTTTGTCAAGTCCAGGAGACAACTGGTGAACAAAAGCAACAACGTCAAAGACACGAGGGGTTAGAGAGAATAATTCCTTATCTGGAAAAATAACAGAAAGAGGAATTTTCTCACCAAGTACCGAGGACGACATTTCACAAGGTAACAGGCTGTAAGGACATCATCTCCCCAAAAAGAAATAGGCGCACAACTCTGGATAAGCAAGGTTCTAGTAATATCAAGAAGATGACGATATTTCCTCTCTGCAACTCCATTTTGTTGAGATGTGTAAACACATGTGGTTTGATGAATAATACCTCTTGACGAAAAGAAATGGGAGAGAGAGGGTGCAAAATTCCAAAGCATTGTCTGTACGAACATATCTGACATGGGAGGAAAAAATATTTTGCACTTCAATTATAAGATTTCTAATAACATCCTCTGCTTCAGATTTGTTCTTTAATAAAAATACCCACGACACACGAGAGAAGTCATCAACTACTACAAGATAAAACATGTGTCCCTGGTGATCAAGAACACGACTCGGACCCCAAATATCAACATGAAATAATTCAAATGGAGAGTTACTGCTCGACATTGACGATTGGGGAAACTAGCTCGATGGTGCTTTCCCAACTGACAGGCTTCACACCGAAAAGAAGAACTTGGAGAAATCTGAGGCAAGAGATGACACATCTTCTGAAGCGAGAGGTGACCAAATCGTAGATGCCAAGTATACAGAGAGACTGATCCGGCTGAATAGGAGGAGACACCAGCATAGGAATTCCGGACCAGACGATAGAGACCATCCTGCTCAGAGCCACAACCAATCACTCTGCCCGTTAGTATGTCCTGAAATATAAGAGAAGATGGGTTAAATATAGCGCGACAATGCAAATCTTTTGTAATCTGACTAATAGACAGTAGGTTCATCAAAAAATCAGGGGCATGTAGAACATTCTGTAAATGCATGGAAGGTGACAAGGTAATCTCTCCCTGTCCAATGATGGGAGAATGAGTCCCATCGGCTATTATCACGGACCGTCCTGGTTGAATCTCTCTGTTTTACTCGAGTCTCTCTTTGTCGCGACAAAGATGATGTGTTGCGCCAGAGTCCATAATCCAATCCGAGACATTTGATTATGACATGATGTAAAAGTAGAAGCACTACCTGAGGTTTTAGCAGAGGAAGAAGTACTAGCAGATGCTGAAGCAACAATATCTGAAGAACCTCCTGGAGAATCTGTAGATGTGGCATGCATAATATCGTGCAATCTCGCCATGAGCTCCTCGACTCGTGATCTGACGTGGATGCCGACGAGGATGCAAAATGCTCGGCTACTCACGTCGATGCTGGAAACCCATGCTTAGAATAGCATGTATCCACATAGTGACCTGTGCGATGGCAAAAAATGCATGGCTGGCAAAAACGACCACCTCAACCACGAGGTCCACGACCACGGAATGAAGACTGACCACCTCTCCCTCGCGACGCAGCAATCGTCGAAGGGGGTGGAGTAGAAGTACTGGAGGAGGCAAAGATGCAACTAAGCCTCCGGTAGACTTCCTCCATAGGAGGAATGGTAGCATCAGCAAGTATCTGTGGTCGAGCAGCCTCATATTCAGGATCAAGAGCCGCAAGCAGTACCCCCATCATGGTAGCATTCCGAAAAGTCTTCTGCTGCTCGGGAGTGGCTGTGAGAGGTATAGTACTGTAGAGTTTCTCAAACATCCCCAGTAGGGATGTATACAAGGAATGTAGTGGCTGTCCATTCTGCTTCATGGTGAATATGTCATGCTGGAGCTGTAACATCTTCGTCTCATTTCGCACCTGCGAATAAGTGGCTGCCAGTATGTTCCACATCGCCTTAACGGTGGGCTGATGGAGAACATCATTGGCAATATCCATCGACAACGTGCCTGAGAGCCAGACCTTGACATATGAATCATCAGCCTCCCAGGAGGCATAGATCCCAGTCTTCGTTGCCGGTTCTTCCTCGGTAAGAATGTGCTTCTTACCGTTCGACTTTATGAGGCTCATGAACTACATCGCCCATAGCTCATAATTCGTCCCATCCATCTTGACTATTGGCACGAGACCTTTGAACGTGCCTATGGAGGGCATGTCGACTTTGTTTTCTGACATGCCGTCGGAGACGAAGAACTAGGATCCGTAGACCAACAGAGAAGTGTCTACATAAATTGTATAGGATTTGAGTGCATATGTAGACTTTACGCACCCAAATCCATGGAGGGAAAGCCCGACGGAAGAGTAGGCGCCGGCGGTGGAGAGAGCCAGGCGGTAGAGGGGCCCGACTAGGGAGGAGGGTTCGGCGGTGCCGAGGAGGAGGGGCGGCGGGGGCGGCAACGGCGAAGAGGGAGGGGGGGAGGCGGCGGCGCCGAGAAGGAGGTGGCGCGGTAGTGTAAAGGGTTAGGGTTTTGACACTGATACCATGTTGGTGGAAAAGAGTTATCTGTTTATTCCATAGAACCCCAGGCTCTCTTCTATAGCAAGGTTCGAGATTTCGATTTCGATTTCGTTTCGGTCATCCCTAATACCGAAATTGCAGTGAAATTTCGGGAAATTTCGACCATTTCGGTGGAATTGTCAAAAATGACTAAAAAGTCATTTTTTGACCATTTTTTGCAAATTAAGATCTTTCAAATTATTTAAAACAATAAATAGCTCACAAATATACAGTTTTATCATACATATTGCTCATATATGCCCCTTATATCGCACATATCGGTCATATCGATCATTTCACTGTTAAGGTTGATTATTGATTGATACATATTGGAAATGGATATCATTAAATCCAAGTTCTTAAAACAACAATAGCTAAAAATGCGTACTTATATCACACGTATCTCTCATCCATATGCCCCTTATATCGCACATATCGGTCATATCGATCATTTCGTTATTAAGGCTGATTATTGATTGATACATATTGGAAATGGATATCATTAGATCCAAGTTCTTAAAACAACAATAGCTAACAAATGCATACTTATATCACACATATCTCTCATCCATATACCTTATATCGCACATATTGGTCATATCGGTCATTTCACTGTTAAGACTGATTATTGATTGATACATATTGGAAATGGATATTGTTAGAAAATCGGAAGAGGAAGCTAAAACATGGATAAAGAATAAACATCAAAGAAAACGGGATTTTTACGTGGAACACTACTCCGTGAGGAGCGGGATGAAACCACGGGAGAAGCCCTCAAAGGGGCATGCTATGCATTGCTTTTTCTCAATGGATACAGGAGGTCTGGGGCTCCTTATATAGCCTCTCCAGAGCCTCCAAGTCCCACCGCTGGACGATGTGGGACTAAACACTGCATGGGGTAAATGGATCTTCTTCAGGATCCATTTACCCTGTTACAACTCAGTAGGCGCACAACCATATACTCTAACACTCCCCCTCAAGCTGGAGCATGCAATGCTCAGCTTGGACAAACAGAAAGAAACTCAACTCAACGCTACAAGACACTACGGACAATATCAACCCAACGCGCACATTGCTGCAGTCGAGGACGTTGCTTCTCATGCCGTGCAGGTGAGGAGGACGAACGGGCTGGAGTGTGAGTCAACTGAAGACTCGTAATCTGACCGTCAAGTCTGAACTTGCGCCTGAAGTCTCCTCGTCGGAGAACCGGTCTCTCCCATCTGGCTCAGAGAATGGTGCACTGCTCTGGTGTACCTATGATACCACATGAAAACCCTTGCCCTCAATGGCATAGGGAATGGTCCTCTGCTCTGGAGTCCCTATGGCTCACATGAAAACTCTGGCCTGACAACTAGAAGAATGATGGGGACCTATGACAATGATGGCAACTTATGCTCATCTGACAATGACCGCACACTCGTGCGTGTCTGAAACTGGAGACTCGGAAACGATCGTCGAGTCTGAACAACCGTAGAGTCTGATCAACTGGCTGGTCTGGAGACTAGCATCTGAATCTGGATTCTGGAACAATGTAACAGATCTGTGACTCTACATATACTCCCCCTTTCTCCCATACTTGTCGGAAAACATGGACATCGACAATGTTGGGAGTAGACAACAATATTGGGGAAACAAAACATGAATATGCGGCTTTTCATTTTTTTTCTCTTTTTTTTATAAGCCATCACTTTTTGAAAAATATTTTTTTTAAGCCGTTTCAAAAAATTTTTTTTTTTCGGCTTTTCACTCATTCCATTTTTTTGAAACTTTTTTTTATAGTGTACGACTTTTTTTTTTGTACGCGACCTTTTTTTTTAACTTCTCTCTCTCCCTTTTTTTTAATTTCTCTCTATTTTTTTGACTAAATTTTCCATCATCATTTTTTTTAAAGGAACATATGCGGCCTATTTGAGCCCACCTCCTTTCACCCCCCCTTTTTTTATCAACAGCCCACATGGGCTTTGAATAAGTGACCAGAAATAACCCCCTCCTTTTTTTTATAAGCCATCGGGCCCTTAGGGTTTCCCATCGTGGAAAACCCCTTGGAATGCCCCTGCCGCCTGCGCTTGCCGAGATGCTGGAGATGGGATCGCTTGGACTTGGAGGCACTGATGGGCGCCGCCTGGGAGATCTGGAGGTCGCGGCGAGTTGCTGAAGAGGCGCGGGGCCGCCTGAAGTCACGTCGGCCGCCGCTGGGGAGAGATGAAGTTGCCTCGTGCGGGCGATGGATATCGCCTGGAGGGGCGGCAGTTCCACCAGGACATGGAAGGGAGGCGCCGCTGGAGGGTTTGCCACCTGAGGGCTCGCCGCCTGCGAGATGGGAGAAGCCGAGCGAAGGAGTTGTGCTGCCTGCGGGAGGCCTAGTGCGTGCGAGGAGGACGCGCGGAGCCTGGAGGAGATTTCGAGCCGCGTGGAGGTCGTCGTGGTAGGGTGCCGTCAAAGGAGGGCTCGCCGTGAACTGGAGGGGCAGCGCCTGTAGCAAAGGAGCGGCTTCTTGGATCTTGCCTGGAGCACTCACGCGGATCTGGACGCCGAGGACTGATGCGCGATGGGGGCGCCGCCTTGGAGGGATTTGCGGCTTGATTGCCGCATGGAGGCTCTGCGTTGGATCGCCGGAGAGGAGGGCTGCTGGGCCCGCCATGAGACACGCGATGTGGAGGTCGGAGGGCTGAATGATAATGCCCGATGGAGATCGCCTGGAGAACTGGAGCTTCCAGGCTCCGATGAAGGAGCCGTGAGGGTTTCTTTTAGAAACCCTAGACATTCTCGAAGATAAACAGATCTTAACGATGAACATTAACAATATTCAAATATCAATCTTCAAGCATGGAAAAAAAACTGAATCTTAATCGAATCTCAACTAAACAAAAACATGAACTTCTCGAGAATCGAACCCGCTCTGATACCATGTTAGAAAATCGGAAGCGGAAGCTAAAACATGGATAAAGAATAAACATCAAAGAAAATGGGATTTTTACGTGGAACCCTACTCCGTGAGGAGCGGGATGAAACCACGAGAGAAGCCCTCAAAGGGGCATGCTATGCATTGCTTTTTCTCAATGGATACAGGAGGTCTGGGGCTCCTTATATAGCCTCTCCAGAGCCTCCAAGTCCCACCGCTGGACGATGTGGGACTAAACACTGCATGGGGTAAATGGATCTTCTTCAGGATCCATTTACCCTGTTACAACTCAGTAGGCGCACAACCATATAATCTAACAAATATCATTAAATCCAAGTTCTTAAAACAATAATAACTAACAAATGCACACTTATATCACACATACCTCTCATCCATATGCCTTATATCACACATATCGGGGCATATCGTTGAGCTGACTGATAGATATCACACAGTTCTAGTGAATTACATAATTAATTACAAACTTACAGTAAAGATGATAAATTTTACAAAGATAAAAGATAAAAGGAATGAAGCAAAGAAGCTATAGCGGATCTCTAGAACCTATAGAGTTGTTTCATCTCCATTTCCCAAATAAGGGAGGTGAAGCTCCCTACGTTGAAGAAACATTGTATGCATCTCCCTTGTTGCACCGTACCCTACCATAACGGGGTCTCGCTGCCCGGTCAGCGTGCCTGGGGGGGCTAGGGGGGCCCAGGTTGCCCCCCCTTGCGGGGATGCGGGGGCAGCGCCCCCGACCCAAAACAAAATATATAAATCATGATGTGTTTTGATATAGAGAATTGGTAAATAGTTAGTAAAATGACTAAAATTAAGACCACATGGTTAACATTGTTGATTTACATAGGTATCAGCGAAATTTCATCCATATCGATCGAAATCTGAGAGATTTTGAACTGAAAACATGAATTTCGACCGATATGGGTCGAAATATCGAAATATCACCGATGTTTCGACCCATTTCGGTCGAAATCCGGGAAATCGATATATATATGTGTTTCGAAAGACCCTCCATCTCGAAACCGAAATTTCAGCGAAATTTCGCTGAAATTTCACGAAATTTAAATCTCTGAGAGGTCCCATGGGTAAAATACATAAGAGGTTATCAAAAATAAAAATAGACTAAACGATACACATACTCCATAATTATCTCTACAGAAACAATTTCGAAATTTCGCCCATTTCGGCTAAAATCAGCCTAGATTTGTGAATGAAGGGTTCATATCAAGATTTCGATTTTTGTGAAGTGTTGAAACCAAAATTTCGGTAAAATTTCGCTGAAATTTCGCGAAATTTGAAACCTTGCCAAAGGGTTTGCTGTTGGTTCCCAAATGAAGATTCCGCCCTCGAATATTAGGGGCCTAGGTCATGCAGAAAAGAGAGCGCAATGGGAAGAATGATAAGGGAGAATGGAGTGGATGTGGGCTTTGATTCAGGAAACTAAGTTTTCGGGTGGAATGGAAGAGGTTTGGAGGGCAACCGAGGGCGAACGACTTGAAGAGTTCGGGGGCAATCGGGGCAGTGGGCGCAGCGGGGGCTTGTTGACGGGATGGAACCGTGATGTGTTCGGGCTGGAGGGGGAGGAGATATGTGGGAGGCACTCGCTTTCGGTTGTATTGATGTAGTCGGCAGACGGGATTCGCATGCTGATATCCAATGTGTATGACCCATGCGGGGGGGGGGGGGGGGGGGGCTTTGAGGTAGTCATGGAGGACCTTTGTGCAGCAAGGGCCAGATACACGGAGATTACATGGATCATTGGCGGTGATTTTAACGTTACCTTGTTCCCGGAGGGCCGTCATGGCGGTAGGGGTGGCAGAGACGCTGTCTCTGGGCCGTTGCGGGATGCGATGGACTTATGGGGGATGATGGTTTTGGATACCGGTACACTTGGCGTAATTCGAGATCTAGATCGTGCATCGACCGATTTTTGCTGTCTACTGAGTGGATGACTATGTTTCCGTTGGCGGAGTCCTGGGCGCTTCCACGGGCTCATTCGGATCACACGCCTCTGCTTTGGTCTTCTGGGGAGGAGAGTCGGCACATGTTTTATTTTCGCTTCGAGAAGGCATGGCTTATGGAGGAGGGGTTTCGCGAACTGGTGGCGGATTTCTGGACGAATTGCTTTGTACAAGGGGGCGGTAGCGGTAAGGTTTGTTAGTAAGTTGAAGGCATTGCGGGAATTCCTGACGGTGCGTGGTAGGGAGATTCGGGAGCAATGGCGAGCGAAGAGGCAGAGGCGTAGGAGGTGGTGTGCCGGTTGGACAGTCAGGAAGACGAGCAGGATTTGCTGGAGGAGAAGCTGGTTAAGAGGGGGGTTTGTATGGCAGAGATTTTGAGCGAAGATAAAAGGGAGGAGGTGGCATGGCGATAGAGGGCCCGACAATGTTGGGTGAAGGAAAGGGATGCAAATACATGTTTTTTTCATGTTGCGGCAAGTGGGCGAAGGAGGCGGAACCATATTCGGTCGGTTGAGGTAGATAGGGTGAGTGTAGAGAGGGACAAGGAGGTGGGGGCGGCGCTGAGGGCACACTTTTGGGTTTTCAACCGCCGACGCGGTAGGTAGGGTTGGGGGTAGCAGGGGAAAGGCATGGCCACACTCTCTGAGGATGTGGCGGTCAGTTTGGTCATGCCGGTTGTGGAGGATGAGGTAAAAAGGGCGTTATGGGCGCTTAATGCGGATGGCCCCCCGGACAAGATGGCTTCTCGGTTTGTTTCTACAGGGAGTTTATGGGAGGTCCTAAAGGGAGATGTGATGGAGGTGGTGGTGGAGTTCTGCAAAGGTAATTGTGGCTTTGAGAGGTTGAATAGGACGCTCATATGTTTGCTGCCAAAGACGAATGCGACGGCCAGGGTGGAGGATTTCCGACCCATTGCACCGTCAAATGCGATCTACCTCATCATTGCGAAGGTCCTGGCCACTAGGTTGAGGGGGGATTCTGGACCAGATTGTGTCGTCGGAGCAGTCGACCTTTGTTCCGGGGCAGGTTATGGCGGATGGTTTGGTCACAGCTTCGGAGGTGGTGACATATTAGAAGAGATCAAATTCGAAGGGGGTTCTTTGGAAGGTTGATAAAAGCATATGACTGTGTGGACTGGAGGTTCCTGTGGAGTTCGTTGCAACTTGCAGCGAAGAGGTTTTCCGGTTTTGTGGGTGGCCCGGATCAAGCGGTGCATTACGACAACCTCCCTGGCAGTGCTTGTCAACGGACGCCCGGAGGAGGGTTTCTTCCAGCCACAAAGGGGCATCAGGCAGGGCTGCCCACTAAGCCGTTACTGTTCGTGGTGATGGCAGAATGCGTTGGCGGTTATGATGAGGTTGGCGATGTCTGAGGGGTGGTGGTCAGGCTACTGGAAAGAGGACATCTCTATTCCGTTGTTACAGTACATCGACGACACAGTTATTTTCTTAGAGGCGGAGGAGGGGATTCGAAGAGCGGGAGCGGTAATGGAGATTTTTGGATATATTTCGGGTCTTAAGGTAAACCGAGACAAGTCTGCGGTGGTCCCTTTCGGACTTTCGGGGACGGAGACGAGGGCGGTTGCAGGAGCTCTTCGATGCCAGGCGGCGGCTCTGCCGATTCTGTACTTGGGATTGCCTTTGGTGGCGGGCAGGCTGAAGCCGGCGGATTGGAGGCCAGTTGTTGAATGGATAAAGGGGAGATTAGCCGGGTGGAAGGCTAAGCTGCTGTCTAGGGGGGGGGGGAGCTGGTCTTGTTGAAGCATGTTCTTTCGGCGATTCCAGTGTTTTTCTGTTCTACGCGGGTCATGCCAAACGGGGTTCGTTACGAGATTGAGGTAATCTTGAGGAGATTCTTCTGGTCGGACGTTTAGGTGATTTCGGCGATTCCAGTTTAGGTGACAGGAGGGAGTATGAACATGGAAGTTGGAAATAGTTTAACTCTCATAGAATATGAATTTGAATGGTGGAAACTTGCAATTAGGCGTGAGCATGGATACGTGTTTTTAACAAAGCTGTCTTTTTTTAGGATCTTACAAAAATATAGTTGTAATTCCAGTTTTTATGAACATCTTCCTCTATAGAGTGAGGTTTATGCATAGACCACCTCGAGGCTTAATGAAAAAAATGCTCTGATATTCCTCACGTATTTGAAAAACTTGATTGGCATCATCGCATTATCCATCAAATAAATGTCCGGGATGAAAGTCGACTTGCAGAGGGGACTATGGAGTCGAGGTTCTTCCTTAGACGATTTTCTGCCTACTTTGCCATAATGAGGTAAATAACATTTGACAATGCGATATGACAAAAGATTCGACCTTCACAGACACATCTTTTTCGGATAGAAGGAAAATGAGAGCACGATTAATATGCTCAAAATCCTGATTACCCTCTCCGAACTCATCAATCTGCTCCATACATCACTTGCGACCACATCCGAGGATTCGTTGAATAAAAAGACTGGGAAGCCATCAGGCTTAGGTGACCCATATGTATTCACTTCAAACTCAACCTCTCTAACCTCGACAACAGTAAACTCACGGATTAGACCATCCACCTTATCCAGGGATAGCCTAAACACATCTCGGCCTAGTATACACCCATGAAATTATCTACCGCCACTCGTACCAAACACCGACTCTCCATGGAACCCTTCACAGTGAGTTTATGAGGTCCCTATTGCTCCTCATCTGACCAGTGCATGAGAGAACTTAATATTTGCATCCCCTTTCTGTAGGCATCTTGGCCACGATCTTTGTTTTCACTCCATATCCTTCTTGTCCTCCTAAGATCTTTTCCTACAATGGGCAGATCTCAAGCTCGAAGCTATCAAGTTCCCGGCCCTCCTCCAGACTGTCCAATCATACTATCCATTCCTATCCATATGTTGCCTGCCCAAGTGTTATCACAACTCGTCTTTGCCAAACAACTGACCACCCCCTCCTGCTCCATCTGTGTCATCTCATCCTCACAACTCCTTCCTCCTTCACCCTTTCTCATCCTTACACCCTCCCAGGCTCTCCCTTCCCCTGCATTCCCCTCCACTCTTTGATCTTACATCCCCGCTCCCACTCCATTCTTCTGTATCACAACTCAAAAAGCTATAGAATTATAGGTCACGCCTTTACACTGTTTTTGCTCTTTAATGGCGTTTTCCAATGGCTGCTTTTAGATATGGAAACTGTTAAAACTGATGCGAGGAAACGAAACCTACATTTTGCAAATGGCTAGATGACAATGGCGGGTATGATACTGCAAATATTGACATGCAATAGATAGGTTGTCAAAATTAGGTCCTTTTCTTTTATGATTGTGTTGAGCGTAACTTTTAAGAAAAAATGTTGCGATGGCTATAGCTATGGTTGTTCGATTTCTCTCTCACCTGATGACGAAGGTTTTTTTGGTCTTCTATTGTTAGTTTCCATCGCTCACACTTAAATTTCTGGCACCTTCTGGTGTTATGTTTTTTGAAATGTGAAAATAGTTGTCAGTGACGCCTGAGTTTTGAAACAAGAGAATATGTAAGGTGAACTCCGTCCTTTCCTCCACCGATTCCATTTTAAAACTGATTTTGTCAAGCTATGAAGTAAATTTATTTTTCGTAACTGAGAAGCTGAATAGAAAATGGCTGTTTACTGGCAGTGAATAGACAGACAACATGGCTGTTTAAATGACTTCAATCAAGCAATGGATCGTAGAGGGTGAATGGTAGAGAGAAGTTGGTTATGCTTTTTAGGGAAACGGTGAAAGATTTGTTGGAAGGAGCAAATTAGTACTCAATGATTTTCATCGCATTCCGAATTAATACCTTCATTATTAAC
This sequence comes from Ottelia alismoides, assembly GCA_037367405.1. Classification (NCBI taxonomy): domain Eukaryota; kingdom Viridiplantae; phylum Streptophyta; class Magnoliopsida; order Alismatales; family Hydrocharitaceae; genus Ottelia; species Ottelia alismoides. Next base: position 342,603 of record JAZKJV010010643.1, read on the forward strand.
CACTCGGTTTTCAAATAATCTTGTGCAATTCTTTCAGTTTGTACTTATATGACGTGCATGGGAAGTTTGAGTGACCATTTCTCACATGTATTATTTCCTCGTATGCATTTCTCCTTGCTAGGTATGATTTTCCGTGTTTTCCATTGTTTTAGAATACCCACTTAAATGGTCTGGTGGTAGTGTAATATACCTATCATCCAAAATATCAGGGTTCAAAATCCCCCCTTGTGAGGATTGCGTTAGGTAGTCGACAGGCAGCGTAAGAAATAGTCGAATCTTTCAACATGGATTTGAGCAAGAATCCGTGTAGCTGACCCTACTTCAAGTGGGAGAAGGCTTTGCCATTTTCCCCATTTTTTTAGAATTCTTTGTTTTTTTATTTTCTCGTAGTTTGTTGCGACTTATAGGATGTTCCTTACGCTGCCTGCCTTATTTTGCATAAATTTTGCAAAAAGATTCATTCTTCCCACTGTTTGTATCATTGCATAGTTTTATTGTTTGAATTTGAAATTTCTTTATTCAGATTTGAGAAAAAACACTCAATGCTAGACGTAAGAATGGAATGCCAGGGCTTAGAAAGATTCACCATTGTCAATCGTTTTGCTAAGTTCTATGGGATACAAAAAGATGGGAAGGCTTGCGATCCAGAACCTGTCTACAAATCATTCTCATGTATAGGCGTCAATGCCCGTGCTGTGCCTTGTCCTGAAGCTGGCTCTTGCTTCACACTCTAAGCTATGGCAATACCTCTGCAGGTTCGTGTTGGCGCATCTTTGACGGTTCTTTGTATATCCTCAGTAAGAAAAAATAGATGTAGTAACCTGTGCAAAGCCATTTTTGGAAGGGGAAAGATGCAGCCTGCATTGCTCCTCCATAGGATAGTTGTAATATTCTAATGCAACATATAGATGTAAATATCTATCAAATAACTTTTGCCATATATCTACAGCTTAATCTCTGTCATCAAGATATTAGATCAGCAGGGAGGGTGTGTTCTCTTTCATGAGGATGTCCAGCCAAACGAGCAGATATTATTGTTTGATGGTTTTTGTTACTTGGGTAATTGTTCCAAGAAGTGAAAATGATACAGGGTTTAAACTTTGAACACTGCTTCATGTTTACTCTTCAATTTTCGACAGGAATGGCGAATAAGTCCGTAGAAACTCTTCATTATCGAAAGTTTAAATCCAACATCTCGCGATATTGAACCGGTTCAATACAACCATATTGCCAATGGTTGGACAGTAAAATTACTTGCCCTAATAAGCTATGGCCATTTTTTTCATTCACTTGGTAGTCAACATATAGTAATTTTCCAACCCAGATTAACTTGCAAGAAAAAAAATGAGGTTGATCTTTCTTGAGTTAACTAGGGTTCTTTCCTCAAAAGACATCAGAATACATTTATGGAGAAGCGTATCCCCTTGACCAGACTCGGGGGCGAGTATTTGCCAATCTAAGCGGTCAAAGAATGAAAGAACCAGGCTTGGCCATAAATCATTTTCTTCCGTCCCTTGTTCTCGACTAAGACCCAGGAACTTTTCTAGCAGGGGGATCCTAGCAGGGGTATCCTGTATCAAATTTGATTAAATCATTATTTTTAACATAATAAATTTTCTAATAGTTCCTAAATATATAAATAATGTAATTCTACTACCATCTTGCATTCGGAGTTTTAAGAGAAGCTGATATGTGAATTCTTGTAACTTTAATATACTAAGGGCCTGTTTGGTTGCAGGGTTGGGGAGGGTTGGCCCAACCCTGGTTACTATTCACACGAGTACTTCCTCCTCACATATTACTATTCATCCAGCCCAACCCAGCCAACCCAATCCTTCCCAACCCTGCAACCAAACAGGCCGTTGCTATATTAACACATTATTTTATAAATTTTGCATATTAATAATTTATGCTACTAAATTATGAAGTTACTTTACAAGAAATTGATAGTAATAAAAGTAGAAGGTTACATCATGAAAGTAAAGTAAGTAAAAACCTAATATTCTTATAATAAGTGAGGATAATAGTAAGAAAATTAAGGAAGAAACGATAGTGATCCTAAAAAGCCCTCTTTACAAAGTTGCATCAACTCCAAACATGTCTAAGCTTAATCACTGATTCTCAGAATATCTAAAAGATTCATCATAGTTTTGCTCATATCATAGAAGTAACTGACATGCCACTAAATATGCCGCTGGCATCTGAGAAGGGAGCACTCCGTCGGCAGCGACGTCAAAAAAATCTGAAGAAACGACACATGGAGTCATTGTAACCCCAACACACCGCGTCTTCTTAAACCATGATCACGAGTTGGTTTGCCATTTGCATCTAATCCTAGTGTGATGCATCGTACCATTGACACGACTTGATTCTAGTTGGTAGGAATGAAAATGGATCAGATATATATCAGATATGTCTATTTCCCTATCTATATTCGATCATCTATATAGAATATGAATACATGTATAAATTAGACAGGATTGAGGAAACCATGTCCTCAAATATTCGAATACAAATATGAATCAAATTTCTCAGAATACGAATCTGAATTTTGATTGAATTATTGTCAAAGTACCCAACCAA